>CM068382.1:24300820-24758396 GCA_034770075.1 Aralia elata
CTTCTGTCTGCTTTCTTTACCATTTGTTGATTTTATTAATCCATTTGGAAGTTAAATTCCTTTGCATAAGAATACACATAATGAATTGCTGTCTTTGACACTTTTCATGGTCTTGTTTCCTAGGATTTGACTGGAGGGACACTTGTGCCAGTTGAAGGACCCATTTCTCCACTATTTGCCCTTGAGGTGTGTAGAGAAATTTTACTAATAAAACTGCTATGTCTTATAGTCACATATTTCCTACATTGGTTATAAATTCCCCCCCTCATATCTCCATTTCCTTTATCTTTTTTACTGATGGATTTAGTGCCTTGTGTGTTGAGTTTGATTTAATTAATTATAACAGATAAACCCTGATCAAGCTAGAGAAGAATTTCGCGATGCAAGCAAGAAAAATGGGGGAACTGGAGTCAAAGACTTCATGGGTGAAATGGGCCTGGGAATGATTGTAGAACAGGTGAACTTTATCTGTTGTCACATTTTTTAATTGATAACTGCCACTTCTCGTTATTTACCAAATTTGGAAACAAATATCATTGATGAATTCTTGAATGTAGATATTTGTATGACAGCCGGTCAAGTAATGAAGGACCTTTACATGTTTGAAAACGTAATAACCTATAATAGATTATGATATAGGACAAGAACATGTAGATTAGGAAGGGCGGGGGGTTGAGAAGAAGAGTGTTTCACCCAATCCTCGATGCCAACAGGACACAGAAACAAAATCCAAATATAGCTCACAGCTTTAATCTCTAATAATTATCTCTATTAAGCTTGTGGGGATTACAATACGTGTGTACAAAAAACTAAAACTTGGGGAACAAACTCACTTTAAATATCCAGGCTCCCATAAAGCCATAAAAAAGATCTATTTACTCTCCCTTATCGCTACGAATCTATCTCTCTGTTTATCAATCTAGAATATATCCATGTATTCTATGGTTAGAGTTGAGTTGGGCTTCCGAAGTGCGTAGCGCTGTAGCAGAGGAGTACCTTCTAATAAATACTCCTATACTAAAGTTATACCCACGCTCTTATTCATAGAGTGTACTCGAGCTGGCTCTCATTTGCCTTCATACTTGAGTGCTTCTTTTGTGACTTTTGGTTGTATAATTCCATGTTTAGTTTTTATTCAAATTAAAATAATTTTATTTATTACTCCCTCTGTGTCATAATTATTAATAAACGTTTAAGTTTAACTTTAATGCTCAAATTGATTGTTTTTAAAATTAATAGTTAAAAATATTTTTATAGAATTTTTAAATCGCGAAAATTGACATTGGTAGTAAATTTTTCATAATTTATTATAATCATAATCTCTCTACGTATATCTTGAATATTTTTAAAATTTGTTAATTTTAAAAATAGTTAATTTAATCATAAAAGTCAAACTAGGACGTATATTATAAGACGGAGGAAGTATATTCTAGAGCACTTGGTTCATCTTTACCTACTATAAAAACAATAAAATGTTTTTAATTGTTTAATTTTCTCATATATTTATGAGATTTCATATAAATTATTGTGGCATAAATAAGAATGAAAAGAGTTTGAGAAGAAAAAAAAAGATTAACAAAAACATAATAGTCTCGTAATCTAAAATAGAGCGAGAGAGTATAATAAAATGTTAATGAAACCAATTAAGAGAATGTTAATGTACTAACTTACTAGAATACTAAAAGACAATATGATTGTGAATGAGTTGTGTTTTCTTCTTGGACTTACTACACTCGAGAGAGGCTGAGGATATCATTTTAACACCTAATCCTGAAAGCGATTTCTGGAATCTTACTTAAACACTAGAATACCCTTGACACAATAACTACTCCCTCCGTCCACCAAAGAATGACATAAGTACAAAAAAATGAATTTCACCATAGGATAACAAAAGTACAAAATTCAAATCAAAAAAGCATTACAAAGACTGTTTTAACCTTAACAGTGTACTTTAAATGGGATCCACTTGTTTAATAAAGAAAAGATCAATTTGTGTACTTTAGTGGGGTCCACTATGGAAAAATTGGAACTCATCTTATACTCTCTCCTCTAATTTGATTTTCTTAATGTGTGACATTTGCACTTGTGTCTTCGTGGACGGAGGGAGCGTGTATAACATTACAACAATACAGTTCAAATTAACCCTTCATCTGATTACATAATTTGTGAGGCATAATGACAATTTCGTTTGACATGCATTCCGCATCAGATTGCTATACTAATGAAATAATGGGTACATTAAACATTGATAATCAATGTTTTCTATTGTCGCACAGGCACATTCTTGCAAGTAATCACAATTCACAAGTACATTTCACATGCCACCTCACTTTAAGTTGCTCATTAGTATATGACACCAAACATCCTATCTTGTTTCAAATAATGGAATACCAATTTGATGCACACTTTATCCACTTCTTTTTACCTTTTTGAATTTTGATTTACAAAGTTAGGAGAGTTGAAGTTAGGAGAGCTGCTGGACACACCTCCTCCTGGTTTGGATGAAGCAATTGCGATTTCCAAGGTAATTTTTGTCTTTATATGTTAATGATTGGGTTAGGGTAACATGCCTTAAAGTTTTTCTGCCTTTCTACAAAATACTGATTATCTGACCTTTTGGCAGGTTATTCAATTCCTTGAATCACAAGAATATAATATGTTTACACGAATAGTGTTTGATACAGCCCCCACGGTCAGTAAAACATGAAAGTTTTGTGTCATTTCATTGAAGAGATCATTCCTTGAATATGCTGATTGTCATTCACAGGGTCATACGCTACGGCTTTTGTCTTTGCCAGACTTCTTGGATGCATCTATAGGAAAGATCTTGAAGGTGAATTTCTTAAGTTCAAATTAAAGACTTCATTTGTTCAGTAAGATATGTCCTAAACTTCGTATACTAGGAAAAATAATATTAATTATTTTAACGCTAGACTGCTATGTTTCTTAAGAGTGGTAATGGAGAATGTAATATCCATTAAAGCATAGCTCTGATATCTACTAAATCTTTAATGGTTGACTTACAAATAGACGACATGGAGAGCTAGTGGGAGATTGAGTGTCTAGATATTGAGTTAACCATGAAGGTTGAGCCTTTTAGTCTAAGTTTTATTGGATAATTGTGGCTTTGAAAGTTGATTGCGCTTCTGTTTTGAACGTTCTATCAAATTTTCAATTGACGTAGTTCTTCTCACTAGCCTTTCCACGACAGTTGGTAACTGTTTATATGATGGCCTCTCTTTTCTTCGCATCTTGATTGCCAAAGGTTCCAATAGCTACCAAAGCCTCTGTTAAGAATTAAGATAGGTTGCTTCCTATCTCTGAGGAATTATCTTCCCAACAGAGTGCCATTTTATATCCAGATTTCAGGCTCAGCATTTTATTCCTCAAATTGAATAATCTTTTCTGAGATGCTTTTGATTGATTTTTGAATTGATTTGTTGTCTTACCCTGCTAATACTATGATGCATTACAATCTGCAAGTGTGAGGAAGAAGTTGTGGTGCTGATTATGTTTGTTTTGTGAATTAATAGTTGGTCAAAAGTTTGGGTTTTAGGGTCTTTATTTGAATTTGAGACTTTGACTATTGTAGTTCATTTGCTACACTTGGCATTATGAACCTCATGAGACTTTTGTGTGTATATGTTTGTTTAAGGCTGGAATATGGCTGATTCTCTATTGAAGTAACCATTGGTCTTATTAAAGTAGAACTTGATGATTGTAAAAGATAAGGGGAAACAAAATAGCAGTGACAAGATCCACTGCAAGTATAAAATATGTAGAACATAAGAAGTGGAATTCCATTACTCTACTCTTCTATAAAACCTCACAAACCTAGAGCTAAATATTGTTTAATCTCTAAGATACTTAGAAACTCAAAAAGAAATTCTCTGAAATTCATATGTATAGTATCGAAAGCTTTAGAGGTATAATATAATTATGTCTGGCCCTGTAGGTAGCTCTAAACCTAATCGAACTTGGATAGCCAATCTGGGAACTCGTTTACTTTTACTAGTAAGGTTTGTATAGACTTACCAACTTATAAGAGCTTGTCTACTTTAAGAATTACATACATGTTTAGAAAATTAGAATCCCCCCACCCCACTTCCGGCCTTTCCCCACACACACATACAAATGCTCTACATAAAGTAAAACTCCCAAATCCTTTAATTTAACCTACTCTTTCTTGAGCTTCTCTTTAGTTGGGATTAGAGTTTACCTTAGTTTAGTCATATAGCAAACTGCCTAATACTGCTTTGGAACTCCAAGGGCTGGGAGAAGTGGCAGAGGCCTTGAAAAAATAACCTCAAGTCGCTGGTTCTAATCCCATACTTGGGGCCAAAATTACCAATCAAGACAAAAAACTGGCTTAAGTTTTGAAATGCATGTTTAATAACATTGGAAAAACTTTCAATATTTGTTATTATAACATGGCTTAGATGTTTTGGATGTTGTTGATTTCTATGACTATAGCTATACTTTATATTCAAGCATAAGGTACTGCCTTTTCAGGAATTTATTTATGGTTACAATTAGTTTCCCTATGTTTATCTAAATAAAAAAATAAAAATAGGTAGTTTCCCCATTAAGAGAAAAGAACACATGAAAATGGTTGTAGACGGTAATATGAAACTTCCACTGGACCAATGGTATGGACATTAGCTATTTCTATTGCTTAACTGTTTTGGGTGCATAGAGTGACTTGAGACTCTTCATTCCGTGCCATGTTAAGTCAAATTATTTACCATCACCAATAAATATAATAGTTACTTTAGTCCAGTAGATCTTATTGCATGAAGTTTTGGCTTTGCACTGATGTTTTCTTGAATGTGGTCATGTTTAAGTTGTATATTTTACATTTGAACCTCTTGCATCTAATTAGATGATGGGGCCCACACGTCTAAAGTAATGAAGAATATCTCTATTTATTGTTTGGGGATCTTTATTATGTTGGTTGTTTAGGAATTAATCTTATTAGATATTTTATTAAATAGTTGGAAATTTAGGATATCTTATAGCGATTAGGAATTTTTAACACTTAATTATTTTAGTCTTTTTGTATTCTTTTTGTTGTTCCCTAAGTAAATTAGGGTACTGTTTTCTCTTTAAATAGTGATGTCACCCTACAAGTTCAGAACACGCTATTATTAATCATAATTAGAGATTCAATGAATTTTAGTGTTCAGTTGGGGGTTATCTTGGTTGCGATCAAGAGATCCTAGTGGTTTAGGTGCAGAGCCTAAACCCCAGTTATTTTTTTTATTTTTTCTGTTGTTCTAGCTATTTTCTGCATATTCATCCTTTTCCAAATTGTTGTCCTGCATCACCAGAGACTCCAAATGAAGGTTATGGTGATACTGATCTACATGGCTTCAAAGTAGTTTAGATTATGGATAGAAGTTTGAACTGATACAGCCACAAAATGATCTGGAAAATATAGTATGACTAAACATTGGCAGTTAATTTAAGTTGAAAGTAAATCCCACTTAGAACCTTAAATAGTTGTGTTTTTTTAAACTTAGTAGATTCACTTTTAGTTGTTTATTTAAGTTAGCAGTTTATGTGTGACTTTTATGCTCTAGAGTCTAAGGGTGTTGTGTGATTTCAGGTTTCAATCTATACTGGTCATACTAGCGAACAATGGTACTGCTGTATACTACTACTTTTTAGCATCTTCATTTTCCATCAATTCTACCTTGCAATGAGATTAGAAATTAATCATTTCCCCTCAAGTTTGGGCCACGATCCCGCTAAAGTGTCACCCTAACCCTTTCTTGCTGCACAATTTAGATTTGGGTTAATCTTTAAAGCTTGTAGGAAGCTTTTTCCTCACCTTGTCCTACATCACCGACTGAATCTATTAACAGTATAGCTAATTTGTAAAAATAACCATGATTGACAGCAATTACTAGAATGGCCATGATTTCTTTTATATTACATATCTCCACTCATATCGACCTCTGGCTGGATATTTTAATTTCTTCTTTCTTTGCTTGATTTTTTTTATCATCTATCATTGGTATTTGCACTGTAAGATTGTGGGTTTCCGTAAATAAATCTAGCTACTTTCTCTTATTGTTGAAGACTGCAAAATGGATTATATGTACTGTCTAGATCTGGCATCTTTTGAGTCTTTATTGAATTCTTCATTCACCATATTGTATGTTGCAGCTTAAGCAAAAGATATCTTCAGCTACTTCAGCCATCAAATCTGTCTTTGGTCAAGAAGAAACCCGATCAGATGCTGTAAGCCTGATAATTCCTGTGGCTGGTCTTCTGGTTTCTAGTTATACAAGTTGGCTAACATTTGTGTTTTCCTTGTTATTTAGGCTGACAAATTACAAAAACTAAGGGAGAGGATGATAAAAGTACGAGAGCTTTTTCGTGACGCGGAGTCAACAGAATTTGTTATTGTAACAATCCCCACGGTACTTGCCCCGTCCTGCCCCACCAATAAGAAAAAAAGAAATAAAAAATAATAATAAGAGGAAAAACTATCCCCAAAGTAACAGCGTGTGGGAATTTCCTTGCCTGTTAATGTGTTTGGTTTGTTCCAACTTTGCCTGTGTAATGGTTTTGACTAGAGTAAAGATAATTCTTGTTCCATGTAGAAGCTTTAATGCGTTAATGCCTTCTTAGAAATGAGACCACACACTTTATTTTGCCTTTAATGTCCTGTCTATTTGGAAAATAATTTGTGTTGTCTATTAAGTTAACCAACATACTTGTTTGGAATTGAAAATGCCATTTTAACTCCCATGAACTTGTTCAAAATCAACTCGGAAAAGCAGGTACTCGCATATCAACTCCGAAAAGCAGGTACTCGCATTTATCTACTGCTTTAATTTTATACTAAAATTTTACAACCTCCCTCTCGCTTCCTATCTATTCTCTTAAGGTGATGGCAATTAGTGAGTCGTCAAGGTTGCGTGCTTCCCTGGTGAAGGAAAATGTCCCTGTGAAGAGGCTTATTGTTAATCAGGTTCTTCCCCCATCGGCATCAGACTGCAAGTTCTGTAAAATGAAAAGAAAGGTATAATCTATATCCCTCTATATTTTATATCTAACCAGATGATATAAAGAAGCTCCATAGTTGAGAATTATTATGCATGTAGTTTAAATCATTGTTACTCCTTCCCTTCCAAAATGAGCAATAAATTTATAAAATGATGACTTTTAAGGATAATTTAATGTTCCCCAATGTACCCTTAATATTATTTAGGAATTGAGGACTAAAGTGACAATATCACTTTTTTTGTTCACATATTCAGGATCAGATGCGTGCTCTCGACATGATAGAGAGTGATCCAGAACTCTCTAGCTTGACATTGGTGAAAGCACCCCTGATTGATGTAGAAATTAGAGGGGTTCCGGCTCTTCAATTTTTAGGGGACATGGTATGGAAATGAGAATCTGCTTCACGATATTGGCACCACTAGGTAATTTTTCCTTTGACCCTTCAGTTGACTTTCTGTTCACACCTCAAGACCCAATCAGCACATGAAAATGTGCAAATAAAGCATTTTCTTTTAAATTAATGGAAAATAAGGGTTATCAACTTATCATGATGTTTCTAATCTGCTAGGCTTCAAATTTTTCGTCCGATCTCATTTGACAATATGTTATGTAGAATTAAACATGTGCTTTATTTGGTTAAAATACAGCTGTCAAATGAGATTAGGTAAGTAATGGTTTTAGGCGGGAAAGTTGGTTAGAGCATTTGAAAATGCTGTTAGCTGTCTGTAAGCGGGAAAGGAGGGAGGGAGGGAGTTGTTTGTATAACAGAAACAGAGAGAGGTACCAACATCCGTTGGGCTGAGTGGAAGGAGCTCGGTGCCCCTTAAGCAATGTCTCGAGTTCGAGTCTTGTGAATGGAGAAAACGGTGTTAGGGAGAGCTCCCCTTGTGGGCCCGACTGTAGCTTGATCCGGATTAGTCGGGGCCTAATGATGCCGGATACCGGAGGTGAGAACAAAAAAAAAAAAATAAGAAAGAAACAGAGAGAGGTGAGCTGAGAGGATTATCGAATGGAATGGAAAATCTGCTTTCTTTCTCTGTCATTGTAATCTTTCTCTATAATCAAATACAATTCCATCCATTTTCCTCCGTCTCTTCCATTTTTTTCCATTTTAGTTCAATTCCTTCTCTTTTTCCATTTAATTTTTCCTGCAATTTTGATCTTCAAACATAACACAATAATAAGCTTATTAGTTTTGAAGGTTTGTAGATTTATGTCTACTTAAATTGGATCAATGCAGGTAATACATGAAGTCATAGATCAAATGTGACAGTCATGCTGTTTATGCGCCCACTCAAGTGGTTATGGATGGTGTTACCTCTGTATTCAATCAAGCAATTCCTAAGGTACCAACTATCAAGAGCTTCAATTACACGCCACACACGCTTTGTCTTTACAATGATCACTGCACGCAGAGGAATGTGTAGAAGAACCTTGTCAATGAATCAATCACGAGGAAGATAGATTACGAGTTTTAAGTTTTTATATGAATTTAAAAACACATGAATGATGGCTTAAAAGAAGTAAAAAAAAAAAGAAAAAAAGAAAGAAAAGAAAAGGAGAGTGCATTATCTCCAGTGTGAATCTGAAATTGTATATGAAAAAGATCAAAAATTTGTCACTAGGAATATTGTTATTGTACTTGCTATGATATTAGGGGTGGCATGTTGTATTCCTTCAATGAGATGTATCTTATATATGGGGTTGTGCTATTAGACAACAGTTGATATCCTGATAATAGTCTTCTTCCTTGATCATGTAAGAACTTTATGCTTATGCCCCAAGTATTGGGGCTATTAGCATATCATAATGGATCCAATTTTCTTTCAAATAATAGACCTGATATATATTGATCTCATCGCTGAATCTCAAGTTCTTTTTACCTCTGATCAACCTGATTTATATTGCCCTTATACCCTTTTGATTTCGGAAAATATATAACTATAATCTATTAATTATACTAAAACGCAGTTAACATGACCACATCATGACATATGTCAATTCCATAATTCAACACTTGTCATGCCTCATTAATGCTACTCAATCTATTATCTATTATATATAGTAAAATGCACTACCTCTCCTCCAACATTAATTACCCCTCACACAACATTATGTAATAGATTTCTAACCAAAATTTTAACAATTACTAAAATAAAAAATTCCTTAAACAAATACTACCAAAAACGAATCCAAATCACAGATAGATTTATAATATTATTTATATTATACATGCTCAAACAACAATCTGTAATGTAAATTTATATCCAACTTTTAAAAACTACTAATATAAAAAAAATCTAAAATTTAAACTATTCTAATATTATCAACTAATTTAATTTCTCAATATTATAACATAAAAATCATAAATTGAACTATTGAATTTAATTTACATATAATTTTCACGTCTAAAATTTTCCAATTTTTTTTAAATTTTATTCTTATCCTAAAAATCCAAACTGATATTCTTATTTTATGATCTTATTATTTTAATTCTTTGGGATAATTTTTATTTAGTTATATTGATTGAGTACTATCTTATTTTTATAATTTTTTATGTACATTAATTTTTCTTATGTGCGAAAGACTTTATAATAATTACGTTGTAATAAACAATTACATAATTAATATTTAATTATTTATAGGTACTATAATCAATCAATTTTAATTTAAAAATACCATCTTAAAAAAAATATTACAGTCTTAGATTATCAAACAAGAAACAAGCATACTAAGGGTTATTTCATAAAATACAAATTTATAATTAACAAACTAAATAACACCCTGTCACAACGCTTGAGTTTGGACTTTGGACTTTTGAATTTTTTTAATTATCCCATTTTTGCAGATAACTCGAACATAAAAATATATGATATTATCCAATAATTTGATTTTTGAACTGATATCAAATAATATCTAATAAAATCACCCAAAAAATATTTATATTATAATTATTACTCTCTATTTTTTATTATATCTATTATTTAAGGTTAGAATAACAAATCTAAATTGATATTATATCCCAAAATTGCACCAATTCCAAATTGACATTATTCAATAAATTGGTTTTCAATTATGATAATTATATTTATATTTTAGACAATCATAATAATACTCAGCACTCATCTAAATTTTTAAGTATCAGTTAGTACCCTACAATCTACAAGTTTTTAGGGTTGACTAAATAAATAAAGTGACATATTCATCCTTACATGTCATCAAATTTTAATTCATGAATAATATATATATTTTTAAACAATATACTTTAATGGGGTTGTTCTAATTAGAGTAATTGAGTATGTTGATAGATTAGTTTTTGGAGTTTAACAACAGAAAATATTATTTGTCTTATAATCAACAAAATGAATAATCCCGCCGCAACGCAAAATTATTACTGACTGTTAATTGAAAAACTAGAGGGGTGACAAGTGTTATTATAATTATCTATATAGGGTGTCATTGTATTTTACTCTTTTTTAGTTCTATACTTACATAAAAAAATATAACATTAGCCCATAAATATGTAACGCATACAAATCTAAACTGATATTATATCCCAATATTGCAGCAATTCCAAATTGATATTATCCAATAATTTGATTTATAATTTTTTTTACTATCCCAATTTTGCAAATAACTATAACGCACAAATATTTGATATTATCCAATAATTTGATTTTGAATTTTTTTATTATCTCATAATTGGGTTTTTTGTTGTACATTTCTCAGATAAATTTTCAATTTACATATATACTATCTTCTTATTATAATTTAATTTATTAATTACATATATAAATTTATAATTAACAAAATAAATAATCCCTCCGCAACGCTCGGGGTTGTACCAAACAATATATATTTTTTATTGCATTTTAAAATTTTAATAATTTAAAACTTTTAAAATAAACACGCATATATATCATTGGTTGCACTTAAAGTACCAAGTAATATATATCTTTTATCTGTAACTGCATTTTAAAATTTTATCTATAAATAATTGGGATAGATATACACTAATTGGGGTGGATATACACTAATTTAAATATTTTAATAATTTAAGATATACACAGATATACACTAATTTAAAATTTAAAACTTTTAACTGTATTTTAATAATTTAAAATATACACTAATTTATATAACTGCATTTTAAAATTTTAGAAATTTAAATCTTATTAAAATTTGGAGATTTGAATCCTATTAAAATTAGGAGAACTAATAAATAAAACATAATTTAATCCGTTATTATCACAATTTGTTTTCTTCATCCTACTACTGTTATATATCAAAAAGTTATAACTTCCACCTATAAAAGTTTACATAATCTTTTATCCGTCATTATCGCAACAAAAGTATTCTTTTATCACAACACAAGAATTCTTTTAGCCTACTACTACTAAATTTCTTTTCTGTAGCCTACTATTGCTATTTATCCGTGATTAGCATAACAGATGTATTTTTTTAGCCTACTACTGCTATATTTCTTTTCTTTAGCCTATTATTACTATTTATCCGTGATTAGCACAACACGGGTATTATTTTAGCCTACTACTATTATATTTTTTTCCTTTAGTCTACTATTGCTATTTATTTGTGATTACCACAACACATGTATTCTTTTAGCCTATTATTGCTATATTTCTTTTCTTTAGTCTACTATTGTTATTTATCCGTGATTAGCACAATACAAGTATTTTTTTATTCCAATTAAAAAAATAATATTATACTTTTCTACCATACAATAATATTACTTAGCTTCTTTTATTCTTCTTTTTTGTACTACTAACAAATTTTATTACTTTTTTGCTAACACAATAATCTTTTACTTGGAGGAACTCCATTCTAATGCACTCACTCATCCTAAAGATCGAATTTCAAATAGTGAAAGTGGATAGATTTTTGTGTACTCGAAGAACTCCATAACCCGCTCAAAAGATTAATTTTGCATACATTTAGGTATTTTCACATCTTTCATTTTAACTCTCAAACCCTAACATTAACGAGAAACCTTAGTTTTTTAATTTCGATTTTACCACGATATATGTAATTATGTCAACATGAGATATAATATGTAGTGCACGTTGCAAAATTGTCTGATTCATGTTTGTCTATATGCAAAGATCGTGTTTCCAAAAATTGAAAAAATCAACCATAAGCCATACATGTCATAAAACAATGAAAAACATGAATTTACTGTCAACCCGTGAGACAAAACTACCATCTTCTTATTATAATTTAATTTATTAATTGCACATACACATTTATTATTAACAAAATGAATAATCCCGCCGCAACGCGGGGGTTTGTATCTAGTACTTATCTAAAACCCATCAAAACTTTTGCAAGCTGAACTTATGATTCCTCCTATGCTTGGTATCAACATCATTCTCATGTAAGAGTCTTCATTGGAAGTAAAGCTTTTTAATTTTTTCTACATAATTAACGGTTGAGATCAAAATTACCTTAATTTTGCCACGCGATGTTTGAGTAGTCTTAAAAAGGAATTATGTACTTGTAATTCAAGAATGGTGGGAGTAATCTTTTTATTTTGGGGGTTGGAGACGGTCCATAGTTAAAAGCTGCAGTTATGCTCTTACATTCGTCGGAAGATTGATGATAATCATAGAAGAAATTTGACAAGATTCATTCTCACGTGAATGTGGAATTTCTTTTATTATTATTTGAGGATTTTGCAAAAATATCAACTTTTTTATGGAATATCACAATCTTTAATATATATATGAGGACCGATCCATAGCTAACATTGTAAGGATAAAGTTATTCTTACAACAGATTTCAGTCGTCCATCCGTCCATCGAACGGTAAAAAGAAAGTTTCATCCGCAATTTAATATGAGGGAACCCTCTGCGGACAGAAAAATTGTCCAAAATACCCCTCTTCCGTCCGCATCCGTAGAATTAAATTGCAGACGCTAGGTATGTCAAGTGTTAATATCATTAACACGACAACGTTTTGCTTATATCACCCGTCCCAAAACTAAACTGCAGACGCTAACTATATTTTCAATTAAAATTCAAACAGTGGCGCTTGAAGGTAAATTACCGTCCGTAGAACTAAACTGTGGACGATATATAAGTAACTTTTATACTAGATACATTGTTGTTCTTTCCTCCTCATCTGAGATTTAAATAGCCAAAGCGATTTTGAGAGAAAATCAACCAAGCAAAAGGAGATCGGCAAATCCCTACTACAAACTTACATTTTTGCTAAATCCAACTCATGTAAGTTATAAATTCGTCATATATATATATATATATTCTTCTTTGTTGTATACAAACTCCATAGTTGTTGTATAGAAATTGTATACAAAGACTTGTTGGCTACAAACGTTTCTTTGTTGTATACAACAGAGAAACATTATTGGTCAGTTAGAATTAAACTGTTTGAGTATATTGTTTAAATTAAGTTTTTCTTAGTTATTTTTGATATGTAATAATAATAGCATCAATGTCTTATTGATATATGTTTATTTTGTTTGTGTTAGTTATAAAAATGGAATTCAATTTGGACCAGCCGATAATACACTGCTTTGGGATCAAGCTAAGTAGCTAACCACATTTTTACAATTGTATGGAATAATCCCCATTTTAGTCGTTCCCTAATAACAAATAGTCGTTCCCTAATAACAAATGAGAGTAAACGCTCTTTGAATATTTGGGTTTTAACTGATGCTCAAAAGTAATTTTTACAAGAATGAGGTTTTGGAGTATTTGCAAACATGAATATATGTAACCAATTAAATGCTTCGTTGATATAAGTACGCTATTTGGATATTTGAGATTTAACTGATGCTCAAAAATAATTTTTACAAGAATGGGATTTTGGAGTATTTGCAAACATGAATATATGTAACCAATTAGATGTTTCGTTGATATAAGTATTGGTGGAGCGTTGGCGGAGTGAAACGAATACATTTCACTTCCCCATAGGTGAGATGATAATTATTTAAGAATATGTTTATTTCATTTTGGGATTATCAGTTGTAAGTACACCTATTACATGTACATTAATAAGAAATCCAAAACAACTTTTTGATCAAAGTGAATCTAGTAAATATGTAGTGGAGGATGACCGAGGGGGCATTATGTTATGGTTGGGCACTAGATTTTGTAAACTTCCACTAGATGCAGACATGGAAACGGTGGTGACCTACACTAAAGTGTATATCTTGTTTATTATTGGAAAGATATTATTTGCTTCATCAAGCTGCGACGTTGTGCATGCTAGATATATTACATTTCTAGAAGATATTGATAAAGTATGTGATTATGCATGGGAACTGCGGTTTTAGCTTGTTTGTACTAGAATTTACACAAATCAATCCGCATCGATGCAAAGAGCTTCTCTAGCTGTTTGACACTTCTTCAACTATGTCATTGTCTATAGTTTGATGTTTATTTATATTGATATTGACCCTCATACTGTATTTGTAATTTTTAACTTGATCAATTATGACATAGGTTTGGGCTTACAAACGTTTGTCTATCTGGAGGCCTAATTATGCAAGAGGGGTCAACCATTGGTTGCCTTGTGCAAGAGTGTAGGCCTACCAAAGAAATAAGGATACCATGAAAGAAACAAGAAGACTATACCTCCATCACAACCAAATTTTTTATATAGGCGAATTTGATGGGATGTCAGCTGCAATAGTACGGTAGATGCCATATACAAAGTTTGATCATTTAGTAGTGCAGGAATATCAAACAGCCTAGTATAGTGGGGCCTCACGTATTCCCCTCATTTGGCTCGACGTTGTTGAATTTCAAATGTCATATCGTGTTTTGAGATAATTGGGAGAAAAACAAGATATTCTCGACCCCGATAAATATGTTTGAACTCTGCCGGGAGAGAGAAGGGATTTGCGCTATTGATTATATTCATGAGCAGAGAGATTATATTGCCACGTGGTATGCATGACAAGACATTGTACTTGACTTTGTGGTGGCTACAAGACAGAAGGTTATTTTGGTCGAATACCTAAAGTGGTATCGACGGATGACTTGTACAAGAATTAGTCGCCCACAACTTGAACCAGATGAAACCTATACACCATGACTTATTTCATCAGTACGAAGATGCAAACCTTGTAAGTTTCATATTGAAGATTTTGTTTAAAACATTTACAATATATTATATACTATTTACTAATCATATGTACAGTTATATTACAAATCGAGTTAACGCGAGTTTTTGTGCAAAACATTGTGCGAGTACCACATCTACATAACTCTTGTCATGTATATAAGGAGTGGTATGCCAAGTCAGTACTCTTCAATGAAGAACACTGAGGCATCTATGAAGATTTGAACGACACAATCTCAAATGTGGCGCCAGATCAATTTAGTCAAGAGAGTATCGATTAGGGTCGACCTATTTAGTCAAGGATCTCTGTATCAGACCAAGCTTCCATTTATGGCGGATGATGAACCAACTTTGCACTTGAAACCTCCTCCCCCTACATGTACAAGCCTACGTATAGTATTAACTTGGAGAGTGTGAAAAATATTCAAGATATGCACAACACAGTTAAACTTGAGTCTTATTATTGAAGTAACACAACACAGTGAAGCGGAGCCAAGCGAGAGTTGGGTGGAGGGGCTGAATTTTAACTGGTTCTCAAACAGTATCTACGAATCACAGTTCCCTCATGTAGGCCCCGAGAGCGAGTATAGATTGGTTAACAAAGATGTACAGTCACTTTAGCCTCAGACGTTTATATGGGATCAAACCATAGATGTCTATTTAAGCTTGCTTAAGATAAGAGAAAAGACTCTCTAAAATTCAAGGAGTTGTGAACGGGCTAATTTCTTTTTAATGCCATGTTGCTTCTTTCAATTATTGTCTGGGTGATATAATAAATATAAGAAAATGTCAGCGTTTCAAAAAAACCGCTTTGATATTTCTGATGATATCCATTTTTTATCAACAAAGGGGAACAACCTCTTTTACCGAATTGTAATTTTGCATTCTTTCCGGTTTGTCAAGATGAGACTCACAATTTTTTGTTCGCCGTCTCGCTTAAGGAGTGGCAATTCCTCCTGCTAAATTCAATGTTCGACAATGCAAAAGGCAATAAAATGACAAATCGATACAAAGACGAGATTGAATATGTGGTACGTTTGCATATCTAATTAAACTTTTTCATTTTTGGAATGTTCATTTTATTTATTGTGTCATCTTATGTATCTATATGTTTTTTTGGTACATCGTAATTTTCTTGTAAATGCCTTGAAGAATTTTTGCGAAGGAGAAAAACTTTCCGAATAAGAAGATGACGTTTTCAATCAAAGCGAAAGGTCCGAAACAAAAGATTTTTTATGATTACGGCGCTTACGTTATAAAGTATGTTAACTACGCCGTGTAAGGCATTCCTTTGGTCACTCAAGATTGGTCGGAGGATGATTCAGTTTTGTTTAGATATAGGATTGCCTATGAATTACACACTAATAGCTATAGAAATGAATTTTGTTTATATGAATTCAAATGTTGATGACTTATTGTAATTTTTTAGCTCAATTTATACATTTTTGAATAATTGTTTCTTTGAATACAAGGAATATTATGTTTTGTAAATTTGATAGTATGAAATGGTTGTGTTTGTTGAATATAGGGAGTATTTTTATTGTCTTTGTTGGTTGTGTTTGATGAATACAGGAAGCACATGTTGTGATTATGCCTTGATATAACCTGACTTTTTTTTATTATATTATTAATGTAAAGTCCGCAGTTTAACACTGTGGACGCTAAGGTAGGATCCACAGTTTAGTTCAGCGGACGAGAATTCTTCTAGGGAGTTTTAAACTTTTTCATTTTATTAGAGTCCACATAACTAAACTATAGACGGAGGGAATAATCGTATTGAGTGTGCCTAGCGTCTACAGAACTAAACTGCGGACGAAGGTGAATTTAAAATTAACTCAAACGATGTCGTATTGAATATAATGTTATAATACTTAACGTCCGCAAAACTAAACTGCAGAGCCTATACATTCCAAGGAGTTCATTATATTCTTACTACCTAGAAATAGAACTGAGACGAGTTTTGTCAAAGTTCATTTTATCATTCAAGCGATCAATCATCAATATAAGAAAACAAAACTTTGTTTAAGATAATGAATACATAACAAATTGACATAGCCATATTCAATGTTTCCATAAATGTGCACAAAAAAAACCCCACCACTTACCTCAATGGTTTAAGGGAGAAATTGGGTCCAGTCGTAAACCTGAAGGTCTTGAGTTCGACTCCCACTCGACGTAGCATAGGGGCCACAGAGAGAAAAAAACTTTATTAAACTTACATTAAGAGAAATTAAATTATGAAGAGCAAGGCTTTATCAATCCTAAAACTTTATAATGGTTTCGCTTATCATGGTTTGTAAATATTCCATATATTGTACACTTTCGAAGTGGCTTCTGTCTTACGATTTGTTCGACATCACTTTTCATTTGTGTTGTCTTTTTGCGACCTTTTGTTTGCGAACAAATTGGATCAAAAACAGGATCAATGGGCTCAACATCATCATCATCATCATCACGCAATTCTATAGCATTCTCGGCCTCAATAACAGATTACAGATTGTCATCCCGTCTTATATTGACACCTTTGGTCGGGATTTTGGCCATAATTTTTTCTCACGATCAAGCATTTCGTCAACATATCTAGTGGCTTCTTTAGAACATGAAGCATCCAACACAAAACCCAGAAATTATTTGCACAAATGATTGTACCGTCTAGTTTGTATGTTAACATAATCTGTGACCGAGGTCAGAACATACAGGACGACACCATTGGTTTTATTAGAATCTTGAATCTATCGTTTGTGTATCAATTCTTCGGGAATCTCAACAAAGTTCTTTGAACTTAGTAGCCTGAGAATGTGATGACATATAGTATGTAATGTCCAGGAATTTTAAACACTGTATCGAATTTATTTTAATAAGAAATAAATTCATTATATTAAATTTTCAAATTTAATTGGATCCATGTGAGTATTATTGTTTAATTATATAAATACGTGATCCAAAAATTTTCTGTGCATTAGAGGGACTCACTGATAGTTTAAATAAATTAGTGAGTTAACCCTAAGAATTTATTTGCAAGAAAATTTGGGGAATTAATGAATAATTATCGCATTAAATGATTCGAATGAAGAATTATGGTTACAAATAAATATTTTCTTATAAACAACTAATTGGCTTAGTTATTCAATTTAAAATATAAGAATTTGCATAATGGTTAATTTAAGTTGGGCCAATTTTCTTTCATTGACCCATCGCTTTTATTTAATTATAATTTAAGCCCAAAACCCTTTCCTTTCTATTTTCCTATTGGGCCACCCCTCCTTTCCTATTTCAGCCGACCCAGCCCCATTCGGGTTGAGCCCAAATTCTCTTTTTCAGTCGGGTCGATCCATGGTGATTGGTATTAGTATTGCCGGCAATTTCAATTGGGGAAAGAGTTCAAGGCAGCAAGAGAAAATCAATTGGGAAGAGGAACCCTCAAGCCTCGGTTCAATCATACCAGCCATCTAACCTAGACATCTCAAATCCAAGTCGACCTAAGCCCTAGCCCCTCAATCAGCCGCACCCAAACCTTCAATCAGTCCATCAGTCGAGCAAAAGACGGGAAGGAGGAGATGCCGGCAAGAGATTGAAGCAACCAGCGGACAAACGAGCGGAAGCCCCAACGACCGAGCAAAACGCGGCAAGGACCAAGGGTTTTGCCGTCCGGCGATTTGACCGGCGGTATTACGCGGCTCGAGGCGCTGCCGGCACGTCACGCTGGAACTAGATGGGTTTGACGCAGACAACCCATTGATAGCTACTCTCTCATACCAACGGTCCTTGAAGAATTAATTGGGGTAATACCCAGTTAATTTGGGTAAAAATTTCGCTATAAAGTGAACCTCCCCAAACCCTAAACCGAGCTGCAGATTTGGTGAGTCCTCAATTAGAAGAACAGAGTTCCAAACTAGAAATTAGGGTTTCAAGTTTGGTAAGGAGATACAAAGAGGAGAGGAAACAGGGGAAATCATTTGGGGAACTGCGATTTCAGTTGCTGTGAATGTCCAGCTCCATTGCCTATTTCGGTAGACAGAGAAGAACGGCCCGCCGCTCAAACCCAAGGTATAGCCATAGGATTTTCGTGTGATGGTTTTGGTTAATCTTGTATGAATTTTTCCTTCTTCATACTCGAATTGTGCAGTCCACTGTGAGTATGGAATTGGACTAAATGTTTCTTGTATTGGGTTTGTATAAATTTCTTATTGTATACCTGGTTGGGTAATTGCTTGGATTGTGATAAAATTTTGTTTGGTTTAGAAATCTAGTATGGAGATATCCCGTATTGGTTCATGATGATTAAGGAAATCTGGACATTAGTTGGGATTACTGTGTTAGGTTGTTCTTATTGGGTTTGCAAGACTGTATTATACACTGTGAAAATGTATTGTATTACGCTGTTTGGATTTAAACGTTTTGGTATGGGATTTATGTTAAAATCTGTGTTTGTGGACTGGGAAATAGAATTACTGAGAGATGAACAACCTGTTAGTTGATTTGAATATGAACTGTGATGTCCAAGGGGATTAGGCAGTAAATCAGTTAAGTTCCAAATTGGATTTTGTAATTCATTTGTTTATTTAAACAAAAATAATTAGCCAATGGAGTCTAATGGTTGTTACATTGTTAATCAACTATTCAAGTATTGACTTAATTAAATGGGTAATTAAATTGAGTCAATAATGCATTTACAAAATGATTGGTTAGAGTAACTAATAAATAAGTTAATAATTATTTATTATTAATAAATAAAGGTAATAAATATTTAATTATTATTTAATAATAATAATAATTAAATATGAATAAAGTTAATATAATAATTATTTTATTATTTGTTAATAAATAATAAATAAAGATAATGAATATTTAATTATTATTTAATAATAATAATAATTAAATATGAATAAAGTTAATATAATAATTATTTATTATTTGTTAATAAATAATAAATAAAGATAATAAATATTTAATTATTTATTTAATAATAATAATAATTAAATATGAATAAAGTTAATACAATAAATAATAAATAAAGATAATAAACACTTAGCAATTATTAATATTAAATAATAATTAAGTGTATAACTTTATACATTAATTAGGGTTGAATAAGGGACAAGTTCAATAAATGTTAAATTACCCCTAAGGTAAATAGTAATTAAGAGTAAACTAAACAAATGATCAAGGGTTTTCTGTTATCTTTAAACCAAAATGAATTTATTTTATAAATGATAAATAAGGATTGTTAGACCATACCTGGAAACAATTAAAGGTAATAATTGGAGTATTCAAATGATAAGTGACCCTGATTAATTATTATCTGTTTAAATAATAAATAGAGGTCATTAAATTTTTGTTAGCTGATGGCTAGGTAGTAATTAAGTTCGGTGAATTATTTATCTGCTAAATGGATAGCATAAGTGGGTATAATTACGCAATGCTAATGGATAAACCAATTCTACCAACTGATAGGTTATCCACGGTCAAGTAATTAAAGCTAGAATTTATCTGTAGCTGAGCAAACAGGCAAGTCCTCTATCCCGAACTTTGATTTCTGCAAGTTCCTAACCCTAAACTTCTTACCTTATTGCAAGTTCTTCCTTACTCAACTTTTTACCTTGAGTAATACTTCTAAAACCTTATGCAATATTTTAATTCATGCAAAAAGGTATATATTATTGCAAGTATTCTTTAAGCTTGAATTTTATCTCCAAGCATGCTATAAGTGGTCTAATTACTTTTAAAATTATTCCACATCTGTGTATTTATTGGCATTCGCACTCATACATTTGAATTCGAATATTGAATTAAATTCAGAAGTTTTATGAACCATTCATGGTTAAGTCTGAACCCTTGTTCGGCCAGACAATTTTGTGAGAATTTATAAAAGCTATCCGAACCAATCAATGGTAAGGATTCTTAGACTGTATGAACACCCCTTTATTTATAGGGGAGTACCCCACGTACCGTATATAAGGTACAAATAGCAGAATTAAATGTTATGCATATACATAGGGTACGCGAGGCTGATCCCCTCAAGTACGTTATTCTGTAGCCAGTAACCAGAGGGTCAACCAGCTATTGACTCCTCTGGAAGTTATCGTTCAAAGTCTATTTGACTATCAATTGTTCTAAAAGCATTTAATGTTCTTGCTTCTGATTATTCTATTGTTGAAATCCCTTTTTATCATCCCTTCATCATGATATATCTTTATTGTTGTACTTTAAACTTGCTGGGCAAACTCGTTGCTCATTCTTGCTATATCATGACTTTATTGCAGCGAAACCCGAGACTTCAGGGAAGAACAAAGGAAAAGAAAAGATGAAACAATAGATTCTTTGTAGCAGACTTTATAATCATGTGTAATTTAATTGCTGTTCATGTAATTTTAACCCTAATAGTTATTTAGGGTATGGGTTGATGTACTTGATTAAGGTTAATTGTATTCTGGGACTAGTAACACCTTAAATGAACAACGTATGTTTATATATTCCGCACTTTTAGATATCATATGTTGTTAGAGGTGAATGATTGTATTGGATCGTGATGACCAGATCCGGGTATTCGGAGACCCGAATTTGGGGGTGTCACAGGTTGGTATCAGAGCTGTAGGTTATAAACTTTAGGATTGCGAAACCTAGGTTATAACCTTCGTAGTAAACTCGTATTGAGTGTTAGGAGATAAATCGAGGAGATTTATTATATGTGGTTTTGATGAATTGGGGAATTCATCGAGTCAAGTAGTACCCAATGAAATATACTTTCATTTCTTCAATGAATATATTTTATTGTTGTACTAATGCTAGTTTTTGTGTGTTTGTAGGATGGCTGCTGTAGGGGAGACTAGTGGAGCCCGTGAGGAGGAAGTATTTATAGACATACCGGTAGTGGCGGAGCAGCTGGTGGGCTATGCTCCTATTGCCCCGGGACTGTTTCAGGAGGAGTCCGAGCCGGAGGAGGACTATCACATGGAGCTACCAGAGCCAGTGATAGGTAGAGTCATGAGGTCGGGTAGTCAGGACCCTGATACCGAGGAGGAGGATCCCGAGACCGAGGGGGAGGAGCCACCTGCTGATATTGACGGCATGGGATCCACTGCTGATGATATTATTGAGGGATTGACGGACAGAAACGAGGAGTTGGAGGCTCGGATTGCTCATCTGGAGGAGCAGAACCAGACCCATCAGTATATGGAGGACCAGTACAGAGACCTGGCCTACCAGCTCGACCATGACTTGGGAGTGGCCAAGGTACAGCTGCAGGGCTACGAGTCCTCGGCACAGCAGGTCGGACCACTGCTACATCAGCTAGTGGCCCGAAACGCTGAGTTGAGGGAGAGACTGGAGCAGCGGGATCTGCAGATCGCCCACCTGAGGGCGAAACAGGAGGCCATGAGGTTTGAGGCCGGACTGGAGGTGACTGCGAGGATGCGCGTCAGGGAGGCCTGGGCCAGGGAGGCCAGGAGGGTTGATCAGCTGGAGGACCAGCTAGAGGCCAGGGCAGTGAGGATAGAGACCCTGGGGCATGCCTTGGATGCAGCCTACCGTAGACCCCGGACTGAGATAGGAGAGTCCAGCCGCTCGGTTCGCCGCAGGATCGGGGACGGGGCAGTCTCTTCTGGCCAGCAGGCTCGGACCCGTCATGATGTATAGTGACGGGATAGGATGGTTGTTTAGTTGTTAGTACAGTCAGTCCCACTTTTGTTTATGTTAGGGACATATTCATGTTTGTTTATGAAACTTTATATTTGTTGTTATGATTGGGGTAGCAGTTAAAACCCCAACTTTTGTGTTTTGAGGGATGGAAGGTTAGGATTCCCCACTTTTGTCTAGGGGGAAGGGTTATTGATGAATAGGACACAGTGGCGCATTTATAGCAGTATGCCACAGGTTTCGTATTGTAACAAACGGTGGTATATGAATATAAATGCAGATGTTTCACTTAAATCAAATGTGTTGATAAATATTTTACCTTTAATTGTTTATTTCAATAACATATGATGTAAAATGTGAATCTATAGGTAAAAGTCATCAATTTCCTTATTCTAAACCATGCCAAGGGGAAGGCCACGTAACCGACAGGTCGAAGAGTCAGAAAGTGAGGTTGGAGACCAAACCAACCCCATGAGAATGTTCGCGGAGATGCTGGCCGAGGCTATGCAATCCAGACCCCCACCTGTAGTGACTCAAGCAGCAGCTGAGCCAGCGCATCATCTGGCAAACTTTAAAGATTTCAAATTGGTCGGACCACCTGAGTTCAAGGGGACTCTTAACCCAATTGAAGCGCAGACCTGGATAGAAGAGATAGAGAAGGTCTTTGAGGTAGCACGGGTGGCAAAGGAACAGAAAACAAGTTTTGCCACTTTCATGCTAAAAGGAGAAGCCAACTATTGGTGGAAGGCCAATCGGGGCCGAGTTGAAGAAGGCACTGTCGCTTGGGATCGTTTTAAGGAAATGTTCTTGGAAAATTACTTTCCAGAGAGCATGAAGCAGGAGATGGAGATCAAGTTCCTGGAACTGAAACAAGGAAACATGTCTGTGGCTGAGTACGCGGCTAAGTTTAATGAGTTGGCACGGTTTGCAGCTCACCAAGTCAGCACCGAGGAAAGGAAAGCTCGCAGGTTTGAGCAGGGGTTGAAGCCATGGTTATACCGTTCTGTGGCTGTATTAAAAATCAGAACATTCGCAGAATTAATGGAGAGGGCAATCATTGCAGAGGGTGGCAGTGAGGCCCTGGCCAAATACAATCACGAGAAGAAGAAGGGACATGAGGGCCCTAAGGCAGGAAGCAGTGGGGGCAGTAACCCCAACAAACGGAAATGGAATGAAAGTCAATCTTTCGGGAGCAATAAACCCGGAGGAAATCCGTCTGGAGGGGAGGCAAGGAAACCAGGCAGGTGCAGTAATTGTGGTAAGAACCACACGGGGGAGTGTATGAAGGGAAAAAGCGTTTGCTACAAATGCGGGCAACCGGGGCACATGGCTCCCCAATGTCAGAACAAACCAAAGGGGGGATGTTATTCATGTGGAGCACCCGACCACCAAATCAAGGACTGTCCGAAGAGGAAAGGTGACCTCGGAAGTGGCAACAGAAACAACAACAGCAACAGCGGGAACAATAACCGGCTGAGCTATGGGGCACCAGCCAGTCAAACCAACAGGCCAACAGCCCGCACGTTCAATATGACAGTCCAGGATGCAATGGAATCCAAGGACGTGGTGTCAGGTATCATCCCAATCAACGATATAAATGCATATGTGCTATTTGATTCGGGTGCCACTTGCTCTTTTGTTTCCGAAGAATTTACTAGACAATTAAATGTCCCTTGTGAAAAGTTAGAACACCCTATGAACGTAGAAGTAGCAAACAAAGAAATTATCCCCATAGAATGCATTCATAGGAACTGTTGTGTTGAATTACGAGGATTTAAGCTCAAAGTGGATTTGATACCAATTCGACTGGGAGAGTTCGATGTAATCTTGGGAATGGATTGGCTATCAACCCACGGAGCAGTTATTGACTGTAAGAAGAAATGTATACACCTAAAGACTCCTAATAAGTCAAAGGTGGTATTTTACGGCAGTAAGTCACCAAGCCAATCTTGTTGTCTTACTATGATGCAAACAAGGAGATTACTCAAGAAGGGTTGCGAATGTTATTTGGCCCATGTGGTTGATACTCGTCGAGTAGGGGATGAGATGAGTCAAATACCAGTCGTGAGAGAATTCACCGATGTCTTTCCCGAAGAGCTTCCGGGACTGCCGCCGGACAGGGAAATCGAGTTTGTTATCGATTTGGCACCGGGAACCGCACCAATATCAAAGCCGCCGTATCGGATGGCACCTGTAGAAATGAAAGAGTTGATGGTGCAACTGCAGGAGCTGTTAGATAAAGGATATATCAGACCAAGTGTGTCCCCTTGGGGAGCGCCCGTTCTGTTTGTAAAGAAGAAAGACGGTTCAATGAGGCTTTGTATCGACTATCGGGATTTGAACAAAGTTACTATTAAGAATAGGTATCCACTTCCTAGAATTGACGATCTGTTCGATCAACTTAAGGGAGCGAAGTACTTTTCAAAGATCGACTTAAGAACCGGCTATCACCAGCTGAAGGTGAGGCAGGAAGATATCCCGAAGACTGCATTCAGGACTCGTTATGGGCACTTCGAGTTCCTGGTAATGTCTTTTGGATTGACAAATGCACCAGCAGCATTTATGGATATGATGAACAGAGTGTTCAAGCAGTACTTGGATAAGTTCGTAGTCGTATTCATCGATGACATCTTGGTGTATTCGGGGACAGAGGAGGAGCATGCTGAACATTTGAAGATGGTATTAGAAGCTCTCAGGAAGGAGAAGTTGTATGCAAAGTTTTCTAAGTGCGAGTTTTGGTTGCAGAGAGTACAATTCCTGGGTCATGTCATAGACAAGAATGGTGTTTCGGTGGACCCAGCAAAAGTGGAAGCAGTTATCAACTGGGAACAGCCGAAAGACGCCGACAGAGATCCGGAGTTTCTTGGGATTAGCGGGATACTATCGGAGATTCATCCAGGATTTTTCAAAGATAGCGTCGCCATTGACCAATCTCACCAGGAAAACAGTCAAGTTTGTTTGGTCGGAGAAGTGTGAGGAGAGTTTCATGGAGTTGAAGAAGAGACTCAGCCAAGCACCAGTGTTGACCTTACCGGACAACACTGGGGGTTTCGTAGTGTATAGCGATGCATCACACAAGGGTCTTGGCTGTGTACTGATGCAACACGGCAAGGTAGTGGCATACGCATCACGGCAACTGAAGGACTATGAGAAGGGTTATCCGACTCATGACTTGGAGTTAGCCGCAGTGGTTTTTGCCTTGAAGATTTGGAGGCACTACTTATATGGGGAGAAGTGCGAGATATATACAGATCACAAAAGTCTAAAGTATATCTTCACTCAGAAGGAACTAAATATGAGGCAGCGCCGATGGTTGGAATTGATCAAAGACTACGACTGTGAAATTCTGTACCATCCGGGCAAAGCAAATGTAGTGGCTGATGCTTTAAGTAGGAAAGGCAAGGTGAAATTGATGCAGCTGACAGTCCAGGAGGAATTGATACGAGACTTTGAACGTCTGGAGCTGGAAGTCAGGTATCCAATGGAGGTGGACGAAAAGGTGTTCGCCGTGACGGTAGGACCAACTCTACTGGATAAGATACAGGAGGCTCAAGAATTTGACGAGGAATGCGTTGACATTAAGAAAACAGTTATCGGAGGGAAAAGCCTCGAAGTATAAGGTTGACAGCACAGGATTGCTAAGATTCGAGGGAAGGATCTGGATACCCTACGTACCAGACTTAAGGGAAGAGATTTTGCAGGAGGCCCATAATACAAGGTTTTCGGTACATCCAGGTAGCACCAAGATGTATCAAGATCTTCGTCAACATTATTGGTGGCCGCATTTGAAAGGGGAAGTTGCAGAGTTCGTCAGCCGGTGTTTAACTTGTCAACGGATCAAGGCTGAGCACCAACGGCCGAGCGGATTGTTGCAACCCTTAGAGATTCCCGAATGGAAGTGGGAGCACATCACAATGGATTTTGTGGTGGGACTTCCAACAACGCAAAAGGGTCTAGACGCCATCTGGGTGATCGTGGATCGGTTGACCAAGTCTGCCCACTTTCTACCGATCAAGATCAGGTACAAATTGGAGCAATTGGCGAAACTTTACGTAAAGGAGATAGTGTCGCGACATGGAGTGCCGGTATCTATTGTGTCTGACCGGGATCCGCGCTTCACGTCAAATTTTTGGAGAAGTCTACAGGAGAGACTGGGAACACAGTTAAGAATGAGTACGGCATATCATCCGCAGACTGATGGTCAGAGTGAGCGAACAATTCAGACTCTAGAGGATATGCTCCGGGCAGTGGTGATGGATTTAAGTGGCAGCTGGGATGATCACTTGCCACTAGTGGAGTTCGCTTACAACAATAGTTACCATGCTAGCATTGGCATGCCACCGTACGAAGCATTGTACGGAAGGAAGTGTCGAACGCCGTTGTGTTGGGACGAAGTTGGTGAACGGAGATTATTGGGGCCAGAATTGGTACAACAAACCGTGGAAATCATTAAAATAATAAGACAGCGGTTAGTAGCAGCCCAAGATCGTCAGAAGAGGTATGCCGACTTACATTGCCAGAAACGAGACTTTGAAGTTGGTAGTTTTGTGTTTCTGAAGGTATCTCCCTGGAAAGGAAAGATCCGTTTTGGGAAAAAGGGTAAATTGAGCCCTAGGTTCATAGGACCGTTCGAAATTTTTAGACGAATCGGCGAGGTGGCGTACGAGGTAGCATTACCTCCTGAACTTGAGCACATTCACAACGTGTTTCATGTATCAGTGTTGCGTCCGTATAAGCCAGATTACAAACATGTTATTTCCTATGAACCAATTCAAGTCGAAAAAGACCTATCGTACGAGGAGATTCCTGTTCAAATACTGGATAGAAAAGAGCAGAAGCTGAGGAATAAAATCATTCACTCGGTGAAAGTTCTCTGGAGAAATCACGCGGTGGAAGAAGCTACGTGGGAACTCGAAGAGAAGATGAGAGCTAATTACCCCCAGTTGTTCGAGTAACCTTAGATTGAAATTCCGAGGACGAAATTTTTATAAGGGGGAGAGGATGTAATGTCCAGGAATTTTAAACACTGTATCGAATTTATTTTAATAAGAAATAAATTCATTATATTAAATTTTCAAATTTAATTGGATCCATGTGAGTATTATTGTTTAATTATATAAATACGTGATCCAATAATTTTCTGTGCATTAGAGGGACTCACTGATAGTTTAAATAAATTAGTGAGTTAACCCTAAGAATTTATTTGCAAGAAAATTTGGGGAATTAATGAATAATTATCGGATTAAATGATTCGAATGAAGAATTATGGTTACAAATAAATATTTTCTTATAAACAACTAATTGGCTTAGTTATTCAATTTAAAATATAAGAATTTGCATAATGGTTAATTTAAGTTGGGCCAATTTTTCTTTCATTGACCCATCGCTTTTATTTAATTATAATTTAAGCCCAAAACCCTTTCCTTTCTATTTTCCTATTGGGCCACCCCTCCTTTCCTATTTCAGCCGACCCAGCCCCATTCGGGTTGAGCCCAAATTCCCTTTTTCAGTCGGGTCGATCCATGGTGATTGGTATTAGGATTGCCGGCAATTTCAATTGGGGAAAGAGTTCAAGGCAGCAAGAGAAAATCAATTGGGAAGAGGAACCCTCAAGCCTCGGTTCAATCATACCAGCCATCTAACCTAGACATCTCAAATCCAAGTCGACCTAAGCCCTAGCCCCTCAATCAGCCGCACCCAAACCTTCAATCAGTCCATCAGTCGAGCAAAAGACGGGAAGGAGGAGATGCCGGCAAGAGATTGAAGCAACCAGCGGACAAACGAGCGGAAGCCCCAACGACCGAGCAAAACGCGGCAAGGACCAAGGGTTTTGCCGTCCGGCGATTTGACCGGCGGTATTACGCGGCTCGAGGCGCTGCCGGCACGTCACGCTGGAACTAGATGGGTTTGACGCAGACAACCCATTGATAGCTACTCTCTCATACCAACGGTCCTTGAAGAATTAATTGGGGTAATACCCAGTTAATTTGGGTAAAAATTTCGCTATAAAGTGAACCTCCCCAAACCCTAAACCGAGCTGCAGATTTGGTGAGTCCTCAATTAGAAGAACAGAGTTCCAAACTAGAAATTAGGGTTTCAAGTTTGG
The DNA here is from genome assembly GCA_034770075.1 of Aralia elata. NCBI lineage: Eukaryota > Viridiplantae > Streptophyta > Magnoliopsida > Apiales > Araliaceae > Aralia > Aralia elata. Next base: position 24,329,682 of record CM068382.1, read on the forward strand.
TAAGGAGATACAAAGAGGAGAGGAAACAGGGGAAATCATTTGGGGAACTGCGATTTCAGTTGCTGTGAATGTCCAGCTCCATTGCCTATTTCGGTAGACAGAGAAGAACGGCCCGCCGCTCAAACCCAAGGTATAGCCATAGGATTTTCGTGTGATGGTTTTGGTTAATCTTGTATGAATTTTTCCTTCTTCATACTCGAATTGTGCAGTCCACTGTGAGTATGGAATTGGACTAAATGTTCTTGTATTGGGTTGTATAAATTTCTTATTGTATACCTGGTTGGGTAATTGCTTGGATTGTGATAAAATTTTGTTTGGTTTAGAAATCTAGTATGGAGATATCCCGTATTGGTTCATGATGATTAAGGAAATCTGGACATTAGTTGGGATTACTGTGTTAGGTTGTTCTTATTGGGTTTGCAAGACTGTATTATACACTGTGAAAATGTATTGTATTACGCTGTTTGGATTTAAACGTTTGGTATGGGATTTATGTCAAAATCTGTGTTTGTGGACTGGGAAATAGAATTACTGAGAGATGAACAACCTGTTAGTTGATTTGAATATGAACTGTGATGTCCAAGGGGATTAGGCAGTAAATCAGTTAAGTTCCAAATTGGATTTTGTAATTCATTTGTTTATTTAAACAAAAATAATTAGCCAATGGAGTCTAATGGTTGTTACATTGTTAATCAACTATTCAAGTATTGACTTAATTAAATGGGTAATTAAATTGAGTCAATAATGCATTTACAAAATGATTGGTTAGAGTAACTAATAAATAAGTTAATAATTATTTATTATTAATAAATAAAGGTAATAAATATTTAATTATTATTTAATAATAATAATAATTAAATATGAATAAAGTTAATATAATAATTATTTATTATTTGTTAATAAATAATAAATAAAGATAATGAATATTTAATTATTATTTAATAATAATAATAATTAAATATGAATAAAGTTAATATAATAATTATTTATTATTTGTTAATAAATAATAAATAAAGATAATAAATATTTAATTATTATTTAATAATAATAATAATTAAATATGAATAAAGTTAATACAATAAATAATAAATAAAGATAATAAACACTTAGCAATTATTAATATTAAATAATAATTAAGTGTATAACTTTATACATTAATTAGGGTTGAATAAGGGACAAGTTCAATAAATGTTAAATTACCCCTAAGGTAAATAGTAATTAAGAGTAAACTAAATAAATGATCAAGGGTTTTCTGTTATCTTTAAACCAAAATGAATTTATTTTATAAATGATAAATAAGGATTGTTAGACCATACCTGGAAACAATTAAAGGTAATAATTGGAGTATTCAAATGATAAGTGACCCTGATTAATTATTATCTGTTTAAATAATAAATAGAGGTCATTAAATTTTTGTTAGCTGATGGCTAGGTAGTAATTAAGTTCGGTGAATTATTTATCTGCTAAATGGATAGCATAAGTGGGTATAATTACGCAATGCTAATGGATAAACCAATTCTACCAACTGATAGGTTATCCACGGTCAAGTAATTAAAGCTAGAATTTATCTGTAGCTGAGCAAACAGGCAAGTCCTCTATCCCGAACTTTGATTTCTGCAAGTTTCCTAACCCTAAACTTCTTACCTTATTGCAAGTTCTTCCTTACTCAACTTTTTACCTTGAGTAATACTTCTAAAACCTTATGCAGTATTTTAATTCATGCAAAAAGGTATATATTATTGCAAGTATTCTTTAAGCTTGAATTTTATCTCCAAGCATGCTATAAGTGGTCTAATTACTTTTAAAATTATTCCACATCTGTGTATTTATTGGCATTCGCACTCATACATTTGAATTCGAATATTGAATTAAATTCAGAAGTTTTATGAACCATTCATGGTTTAAGACTGAACCCTTGTTCGGCCAGACAATTTTGTGAGAATTTATAAAAGCTATCCGAACCAATCAATGGTAAGGATTCTTAGACTGTATGAACACCCCTTTATTTATAGGGGAGTACCCCACGTACCGTATATAAGGTACAAATAGCAGAATTAAATGTTATGCATATACATAGGGTACGCGAGGCTGATCCCCTCAAGTACGTTATTCTGTAGCCAGTAACCAGAGGGTCAACCAGCTATTGACTCCTCTGGAAGTTATCGTTCAAAGTCTATTTGACTATCAATTGTTCTAAAAGCATTTAATGTTCTTGCTTCTGATTATTCTATTGTTGAAATCCCTTTTTATCATCCCTTCATCATGATATATCTTTATTGTTGTACTTTAAACTTGCTGGGCAAACTCGTTGCTCATTCTTGCTATATCATGACTTTATTGCAGCGAAACCCGAGACTTCAGGGAAGAACAAAGGAAAAGAAAAGATGAAACAATAGATTCCTTGTAGCAGACTTTATAATCATGTGTAATTTAATTGCTGTTCATGTAATTTTAACCCTAATAGTTATTTAGGGTATGGGTTGATGTACTTGATTAAGGTTAATTGTATTCTGGGACTAGTAACACCTTAAATGAACAACGTATGTTTATATATTCCGCACTTTTAGATATCATATGTTGTTAGAGGTGAATGATTGTATTGGATCGTGATGACCAGATCCGGGTATTCGGAGACCCGAATTTGGGGGTGTCACATAGTACCAGTATGTTCAAACATTTTGTAATTATATTTCGTCATCTCGGTATCTATATAATGCATAACTATGAAATACCTACGACAAGATTCAGAAACCATGACTTTGAACACCAGTAGCTTTTTGAATCAGGAGTTGACATCTCATGTACCTTTTTAGAAGTTAACTCATGCGATTTTGTCAGTTCAATTTGAAAACACCGAAACATTTTTTTGGTATATATTTTAGTGGTATGCAGCTCTAACGGATCTCTAAGAACTAATTTTCTTGCACGATTGATCGTAATATAATCATCTTGCTTCTCTCTGATGTACTGTTTCTCAATAACTTTTTAGGAGTTTAAAACAAAATCTTTAATCGCCATAATACTATTTACATATTCGTCAAAAAAACTGTTCATACTCTTACTCCTGGATGTGATAGTCAATCTTGCTGCAAAGAAATTTTTTTGAATACACCCCAACCCATTTTTCTTTTAATTCATACAGAGATTTCAACCATTCGTGATTATGTAGACCGTAGTTTTTCATCAACACTTTTCATTTGTCCTCAAATTCTTATATACTTAAAGACTTAAAGACACAATAGTTAAAATCTAACTTAAAAGTCGGATGCGAATAATAGACATGACCAAGTTCTTTAAAATATTTTTTACTAATGTGTCACGTACACAATGCATGGTGGGTATGTGAAAAAGCCCTAGCAATCGCATTCGACATAGCACGATCTTGATCGGTGACAATAGTTATGGGATGTTTGAAATTCATTGCTTCAAGCCACTACTCAAACAATCATACAGATGTATCCTCAGTCTCATCGCTCAATAGTGCACACCCAAATAATACATAATGGTAGTGATGATTTACACCAGTGAAAGGTATAAATGGCATGAAATATTTGTTTGTTCAGTATGTGGTATCAAAAGTAACAATGTCACCAAAATTTTGATAAGCTAGTATTGACCGATAATATACCCACATAATACATCCTATACGATTATCAACGTCTGGTTTAACACTAAAATAAAATTTACTCGGGCTCTCACGCTGCAACTTTCTCGAATAATTTATTATAGCTTGTGCATCATTCAAATCCATCGAATCATGTCTAATATCTCTAACTATATTTCTCACATCCGTCTCAAAGAACCCAACATTGCTCATACATCCTCCCAATGAGCTAAGAACATTCATCATGCTACTTGGACCAATCCCAACATTATTAAGGGTTTCGATCAAATCCCTAGCAACTCCTAAAATATTTTTGTGTGTTTGAATTTGTGAAACTTTACTTGGAGACAGAAATTCATGATTGTGATTCAGTTTAAAAGTAGACACAAACCAATTATCTTTACTCTTATCATGCACAACATAAAATTTTACTCTACATTATGTTCTATCAATAGAGTCCATCCTCCTCTTTCCTTTACTATTACTATTATTATTATTATTATTATTATTATTATTATTATTATCTTCATCATCAGTGATAACCTCATTTTTCTTAACAACCATATATCCAGCTTTACGACACCGATACAATCTAGAACAAAAATATTGAGAATTCACACATTTTTGTTAGTTTTTATTCTTATTTCAAATCCAGCACGTTTCGTATATTTTCTATAAAAATATCCAGCATCTTCCAATGTATCAAAAATTTGACCAACATAAGGAATGGTATCATCAACTAGACTTGTTACATCATTATTGTCATGCATTTCTTCCTCAGTACTTGAAATTGAATGAAATGCTTCCTCAGCAAACAAATCCATGGCAAAACAAATCAATCACTTATAAAAATTAAATTATAAATTATCGTATTTGACTGATGTTCGTCTCCTGGTATGCTTTCTAGTTGGCTATGCTCTCTCAATGGTATAAGCAGCTGAGGAAGGAAGAAAGAAAAGTGATCTAGTATGCTCAGTACTTGTTATGCTCTCTCAAGTTGATTGAAGCTTTGATGAAAGAAAATGATCATTTAGGTTAACCAATCCTACTGTTCGCACTTTAGTTCTGCGAACGGGTAAAACATATCTTTTTAGGTTAACATCCTATCTTTCGCACTTTAGTTCTACGGATGTGGCCTAAATATAAAAAAATTCGATTTAAACCTATTAATTCTTCCATTTCTCTTGCATATTTTTGTTACATATTCTTATTTGGAATGATAAGAAACATGCATGACTAAACAAATAAAATCAAGCAATGAAGTAACAACATATATTATATTATATTATATATATATATATAGTCCATTCGTTTAGCCATGGTCATGTTTCTCATCATCCCATATAAGATGACTCAAGTAGAACAAAAATATGCAAAAAGAATTAAAAAATTGATAGCCTTAAATCGAACTCTTGTAGTTCAAGATCGCTAGTGTGAAGATGAGAAAAAAAAATTCAAAAGTGTAGATATGCAGAAGTTTAGTTTTGCGGACAGGTGATATGACAAAAAAAGTTCGATTTAAATCTATCAATCTTCCATTCAGTCGTTTAGCTATGCGTGTTTCTCATTATCCCAAATTACATGAATCACTAAGAACAAGAATATGCAAGAAGAAATGAAAATTTTGATAGCTTTAAATCGAACTCTTCTACTTCCAAATCATTACTGCCAAAATGAGATGAGATCCAAAAGTCATACCATGAAGAACACAAATAGACAAAAGTACTTCATCGTTTTATAAAGGACTCATCGTCCGCAGTTTACTTCTGCGGACGATGATTTATCTTAAAATCCTACCGTTTGAATTTTAATTGGGAATCTGCAAACGGGTGATATGATGAGCAAACCTCCGTCGTGTTAATGATATTAACACCTGACATACCTAGTGTTCGCAGTTTTGTTCTGCACACGAGGAGGGGTATTTTGAACAATTTTTCTATCCGTAGAACTAAACTGCAGGCTCCCCTATACTAAACTGCGGATGAGACTTCTTCTTTATCGTTCAATGGAAAGATAGACGACTGAGATTTATTTTAAGCATAACATTATCTTTAGAATGTTAACAATGAATCAGTTTCATATATATATATATATATATATATATATATATATATATATGTCATTATTGATTAGTACAACCTTTAAGTGTGGTTTTTCTTGCAATTGGACACACGGAATGATTAGGATTAAATGCGGTTATTTTAATTTTTTCGAACAAAATGAGTTTACTTATTCAGAACACTAGTAAATTGGAAAGTGCGGAGTGTAACGAAGTAATATTGATAGAAATTTAAACAAAAAGCTCAAAGCTTAATCGAAAAAATAAAAATACAAGTAAAATGAAGCATCTCGATCAAAATAAACAGTCTGCAAAAAAAGCCACTGGCCGGAAGCAAAGACAATGTCAAAAGTCAAAACTTTGAAACTCAGTACTTCTGATAATTTATCGAAATTATAGAAAATCTTCTTATAATCTCCAATGTGCAGCTGTTGCCATGTATAAAAGAATGAGAATGGCCAGAAAAAAAAACCCAAAAAACCAAAATATGCTTTATTCTTCGTTCACTAGCAATCTCAGTCCCTTTTCAGTTTGTTACATACCAATCGAAAACATATACCTATATAAACGCTATGATAATTTAGTATAGTGTGTCAATAAACAAGGTTCTTTCTTTCAACATACAAAAAATGCCTATACATTAACTTCTAATTTGTATGAAAAAAATTGTAAGAATTCACAAGAGACCTTAACTATCCAAAGCCCCTGATCAATTCCTAGGAACTACAACAATTTGCTTATATGACAATATATTCTACGTCTGTATACCAGTGTTGGCTGCAACCAAAGTCCTCTGATGATCCTTCCTGTTATGCTGCGATAGAAATGGACTAATACAAGGGTCTCATAATTAGATGAATGCTTTTGTAATTAAGAATGGTACAACAAAAATGACAGTTTGACTTCATTTCTTTCTGAAGGTCATCATACCACAGAAAGCTATGATCCGACTAACTACACCAAGAAGGATGAGGAAGCATATACGAAGAACCCAATCATTAAGATTATAGCCTGTTTTCTGAAGTGCGCCACAACGAGTAATCAACCACACTCCATCATACCTGTGAGTACAAAGTAATTAATTCAATGCAGTAATGACTTTTTAAGCTCAAAATCGCAACTGATCTGATAATTTTATTGTCTACATAACATTAAACATAAACTCCTTGTCTAGGATGAAAATAATGCAGTGGAATATGGTTAGATTGTAACACTCAAGCACAATCGTGAATGGTTAATTATCGTATAATGCCAACAAGATAAAACCTTGAATCCACACGGAAGATAAAAAACTCTCAAAGAAAAATTCATATAATTGTCAAATATGTATACATATTGTATTTCATAAAACCGTATGATAACATATTTATAATACTAAACTACTTTTCTACGTCTATTCGGAAACGAGAAATAATTAAGCCCTAAAACCAAACCCAAAATACAAATGGGCCAAAACTAAATTAAACTACTAGATTTCTCTAAATAAAAAATAAAAATATATTAAATAAACTAAAACTCCATAAATAATAAAATATAAGTAAATTCGGATCTTTATTTGATATTTTCCACTGCATCACATAATCTGTTAGTTTCATGTACCCGGCTCTAACTATTCATAGTAGCTAGCTCTGTCTCATTTTCGAGGCAATTCCTTGATCCAAAACTTAATTTGTCAATTTGGCATAATGATTTATATCTCTAGTAACCCTCATGTTAAACCTGGGACCGCATGGTGAAACAAGAAGCAAACTGAATTTGTTGCCCAGCTGCACAAACTTAACCAGATTCAAATGCAGAAACAAAAAGGAAAACCCAAAGCAGCTTGAGAAACTTGAAACAATGGCAATTTCATACTCCCTCCATTCCAAAAATATAAGATCACTTGCCTGTGCATTCGTAAAATACAACAACTACAAAGGCAAATGATAGAAATAATAACATTTACCTCATTGTCATTGGCACGTTTTGTGCAATAAGTCATTGAACTAAAAAAACTGCAATTAACCAACTAAACTACAAAAAAAAAAATCTACAATCGACCGACTCCGTTAAATTAATCAAATGGCCGTCTAAATCAGGCTTAATTTTCTTACGTGGCATGCTGAAACAAAAAGAAAAATGACGTGGAAAATACATAAGCAGCCAACTGAGATGGTTTGTTTGTCATTTGCTTTCTTCTTCATCATCCTGGTTTCTTCTTCTTCCTAGGGTTCCTCTTTTTCAAATCTAGTTTTTCACAAATTTTTAAATTTAGTTCTTATTTCTTCTCTTTCAATGTGCATATATATATATATATATATACTCTTGAATAAGTAGCCAACTGAGGGTTTGTTTGTCATTTGCTTTCTTCTTCATCATCTTGGTTTCTTCTTCCTAGGGTTCCTCTTTTTCTCATCTGATTTTTAACAAATTCTTAAATTTAGCTCTTTCTTCTCTTTCAATGTGTATATATATATATATATATATATATATATATATATATGCAGCCAACTGAGATGTTTTGTTTGTCACTTGCTTTCTTCTTCATCATCTTGGTTTCTTCTTCCTAGGGTTCCTCTTTTTCTCATCTGGTTTTTAACAAATTTTTAAATTTAGTTCTTCTTTCTTCTCTTTCAATGTGCATAAATATATATAGGGGAATGATCCATAGCATATATTTGTTATGGATCATTATAGGCCATACATTATCTATACCCTTGAAAACAAAAAAAAAACGGTCAGGATTATAAATTGAAAATCGACGCCCGCTACTATTAGTAAAAAAACACTTAACGTCCGCTTCTAATAGTAGAGGACGCTAATCAGAATGGATTTGGCTTTACCAATAAATGTTTACGGTTTATTAACCATGATTTAGGATTTATTAACCTAGCAAATAAACCCTAAATCCTGATTAATAAACCCTAAACCCTGGTTAATAAACCCTAAACATTTACTGGTAAAGTCAAACCCATTCTGATTTAAGTATTTTTTTTACCGTCCACTACTAATAGTAGCGGACGTCGATTTTCAATTTCTAATCTTGACCCTTTTTTCTTGTTTTCAATGGTATAGATGGTGTATGCCCTATAAGGATACATAGCAAATACATGCTACGTGTATATATATATATAGAAGGCAATGATCCATAACATGTATTTGTTATAGATCAAAAATAGGCAAATACCATCTATAGTGTCCGTTCCAAATATCAATGACCGAGATTAGAAAGAGAAATGCAGTGTCCGCTATTAATACTAGCAGATGGACTGTTGGCCCAAATATGTCGATTATAACCCCAATAGAGGTTTGACTTTATTAACTAGAGTTTCGGTTATTAACTAAGGTTTAGAGTTTAGTAACTAAGGTTTAGTGTTTATTAACTAGAGTTTAGGGTTTAACTGGGTTCCTTATTAACCTCTAGTTAATAAATCCTAAACCCTAGTTAATAAATCTAAACTCTAGTTAATAAAGCCAAACCCTTATTCTGATTAGCCGTTAGCGTCCAGTACTATTGGGGTTATAATCGACATATTTGGGCCAACAGTCCGTCCGTTAGTATTACTAGCGGACGCCGCATTCCTCATTCTAATATGGGCCACTGATATTTGGAACGGACGATATAGACGGTATTGGCCCATTTTTGATCCATAGCAAATACATGCTATGGATCATTACCCTATATATATATATATATATATATGCTTGTGTGCTCGGCAATGGGATATGGATCTGCGATTGGGGCTTTGTTGAAGACCTAATTTGACATGACATGAAGGGTGGTGGTCAACAAGGGTCTGCAGAAATGATTATTGAGAATGGTAGTGACAAGGAGCAATTTCTAGGGTTTTTAACTCCATATAATCTCGTAATGGGTGATGTCAATGATCTGCAATAGTTTCATGGCGTTGGTGGTGGCGACAATGGAAGCGATTGGATATGTGCAGATGTTTTTGGGTTTCTTCCCGTTCAGATTACAGAGAAAGAGAGGGAATGTAGAGAGAGAAAGAGGGGCAAGAGATTGCAGATTTTTGGGATTTTTCTCGTTCATGTATATTAATGGACGTTTAAGAAATTTGACATAATGGGTCGATTGCAGTGTTTTTTTAGTTTAGTTGTCTAATTGCAATTTTTTTACTTTAGTGGGTTATTGTACAAAACGTGACAACTTCATTGTGGTGGAGTTTATTTTTGCCAGCAAATGATCTTGTAGTTTGGAATGGAGGTAGTATTTGTTTGTTTTTCTTTTTTGCCCGGGGGGTTGGTTATGGTGGACTTCATCTTATGATCTTAGGAGCTTTTGTTTATCCAGAACCTTCCAAATAGACCTTCCATTTTGCAAGGAATAGACAGGAAAACACTAAATTGCCTATATATGTTCATGTGTAAAAGACCCTTGCTAAGAAGAAGAGTATAATGGCCGCACCTAAAATTGAAAAATTATGATTCTGACATCACGCAACCAGAAAGTAACAATACATGTCCCTAATAACTAAATCCCACATCGCAAGAAACAAAACTCAAAGCCAAATAAGGCATAACTTGAGCCTCGCAACAGGCTAACCTAGTGCTAAGAGACGCGCCTTTTGGCCTCACAAGCATCAAGTCCATGAGAAGACTCTAGATGTTCTCCAAGGTTAAGCTAATGTGCAATATTGTGAGTTGATTTCTGAACACGTGAAATTCCTGATCCAATGGTTGTTTGCGACATTATGAAAAAGAAAGAATAACAACTAAAGTGGGACGTAGGGAGTAATATTTCTTACACGCTCTCACGACACTCAAGATTCTCTGTGTTTTAAACGATGGAGCTCTTGCTGATGCATTCTCTCCAAACGAATCGATGACTGATAGCTCAGAGAACTTTAGGAGTTAGTTTCTCATCTAAATAATCATAATGAATTATATAACCACTAAAATAAGGTTTAAATATATGAATACAACTACATAAATTACCAAAATCCATAACATAGTTAGTGGAAAGATTGCATACAAAAAATCCTTTAATTGCCGAAGTTCAGAAAAAAGAGAGCCTATTTATCATCTTCACCTCCATCTAGCAATATTGTTTACTATTCTTATTTGTTGGATTCATTCAAAAGAAAATCAACTTAAAAGATACAATTAAAGCAAAAGGCAAAATGAGCCCTCTAATGGAGCAATTTTGATTTCGTATAATGCAATAGAAGCCCAACATGCAACGACAAAAATGCTACAAAGTCTTAGAAGACGTTAGAAGAATTGAGTTCAGTCTCAAAGCGGAGCTAACAAACTAGCTCTTGTGATCCCATGCATTAGTGTCCGATAACCCTAAAAAAACTACCGTCCTAAGATACAAACTGTCCGACAACCCTTGCCAATATACGGGGTCCTAAGATACAAACTGCATGATATCCCTTGCCAATACATGGGTACATACCACAACTAATAGCGTAATTGTTGTTCAATGAAACATTGACCTAGAATAAGACCAGAACAGAGCTTAGTTTTATGCCGTTATGGTATATTGGTATTGTGGGTATTTTGGCCATTTGTGATTGGAACGTTAAATGGCCTGCTGTGCATTCTTTCGTTCTTTCAGTTATGAGATCACTTGCAAGATTTCAATTATGTTTGATATGTGGTAGGTCCAAGGAAACGTCCATGGTTTTTTCAAACACTAGTGATTGGTCACTATTCACTACACACTTTTTGGTCACAAATTTTACCGCTCCATACATATTCCCTGTTTTGTGGAGGAAGTAATTAAGGATATCTTTTCAAAATTTACTTAAGATGTGTGTTGAATCTTCTCTCGAGCACGAGTCTAAATCGAGGTGCATTCCTTGATTTTCTTCTCTCCATTTCCCTCTTTTTTTCTTTTTCTTTTTCTTTTTTTTTTATCTACAGAACTTTCCATTTGTGCTGAAACGAATAGCGTTTGGCTTCTCTGTCAGGACCCTGGGGCTAGCCCTGAGTGCAGAGAGGAGATTACAAAGATTTAAGAGAGAAAAACCATAGACAATAGGGTTAGAATCAAAGTAGAAGAAGATAGCATTGAGGTTGGGAAAGAATGGGAGGAAGAAGCATAACTGTGACTCAAAACTTAGTTCACGTTCTCAGAAATTCATTCATCATAATAATATGATTTTCATCTATTACACCAACTACTATTTATAAAGCAATACAACTAAGCAAAAGACTTACTTGCCCTCTCAACTAACTCCTTTCTAGATACACATGGAATAAGCTACGCTCTATAAACTACTTGCCACTACAACTAATATTATTTACTGTTATGTCCCCAGTTATATTTACTGGATCTGACATTTCTCCCTCCTTCAAAAGTATCCATGTCCTCATGGATTGCTGAAATTCAAAGACCTTCATTCTTCGATTCTTCTTGTCAACATTTTGTAAGCTTCAAGTATCCATTTCCACCCGGGTCAAAACAGAAGGTCAAGAACTTGCTTATTTTAATTTTACCATAGCTAAAAATGTTAGGAAGCTTAATTTCAGCCTGGTACTTCTCTGCTTTTTGTTCAATCTTATCAATCTCTTCCTTTGATAGTAACATCTGGTCCATTTTGGTTACTATTGTGGTGTTCCTTGGAGTTGGAACAATTATACCTCCAATTGTCTCCCCAAAATTGGCACGGGTAATGGTGGAATAGAAATTAACACCCTCATAGGAAGAATCAATCTCACTAGTAGTTTGAGTAATGGATGAGAGAGTTGCTTTCTCATAAGGAGCCCTCAGCCTCCAGGGAACAATTGGGTGGCCACTAATGTCTTTCTCGGTATTGCTCATGAATTCCTGACTCAAATGCTTAACTATTCTCTCATCATAAAGATCAAAAATCAAAACATTCTTCTCACCCTTTAAGGAAGCTAGAGTGTTGTTGCCTTTAGAGATGTCACTTGGGGCATTTTCAACAACATTCCCATAGTAAGTATTGCATTGAAAGCTTGCCTTAACCCCATTTTCAGAGCGTAGGATTTCAAATGCTGATTCTATTTTGTCCCTCCAAGGAGCAGGTGTTGCATACCACCCCTTTTGGGTCAAAGTAATCGTGCATACAGCTGTTTCAAAGGTCAGAGGTCTGCCTATCTCAATAATGAAATTGGCATGCTCTAGTTTCTTTCCATTGCCTTGTATTTTGCATAGGAATGACCAGAATAATTGGTTGCAAGTTTTCTGCTACTTCAGAAGGACCTTGTTTTACATCTTGACTCTCCAATGTTTCAGGTTCCACAACACACTTGCCTTCCCATGGAATAGCAGGCCATTTATTTCTGGACTGCATGCATTCAGTCCTAGGAGAGCTCATGCTTTCCTTGAATGAGCTATTAAGGGACCCAGCTTGAAGGGAACCCTTGTGTGATACTGAATCTCGGCTGGGTTTCATTATTAAGGGCTGCTGCCCCTTAACATCGACTGCATATAAAAGTTGTCTATCCTGAGAGGTATCCACCTTAGGCTCCTCATCAAATATTGGTGGTACACTATACCCTAAGTCTTCATCATTCTTTAGGGTACCAATATACTCTGGTTTTCCACTAACTTTTAGAGGACCATGGTAATTTGACTTTTCCAATTGTAATGAAGGAAGCCATTGGCTTTGGGTTACCAATAGCCCCTGATTAGGGTGTGGTTCTGCAGCACTTTTCACTTGTTGTACATAGTCATTCCCTAGAGTTTCAACATCAAACAAAAGCTTTTCTTCTTGCCCATAAATGGTAGCTCGTTTAAAGAATTGAGGGGAAGAGAGTTTGGACTTCCCCAGTTCATTGACTCTCTTATTTGCTACCAATCTTTTTTGTTGGTTGAATCTTTTGAAAATGTTGATTCACAGGATGATGCAGTTCCCTTTCTGCCATCGAGTCACTTTGCTGCAATTCTTCATCATATTGGAGCACCTTCATAGTATGATTCTTCACAATTATTCACCCAACTAGCAGCTTCCACACCTTTAAAGAAGAAGGGAAATGAGAGTGCGAGAGGCTTAAGATCCTTGTCATCCCCTTCCTTTTCTGAGTTTTGATTCCAATGGACCTCATCATAATCAAGGTTCCTTCTACTTTCCTTCTCAGGTTGCATAGGATTTCTGAAAATTTCCTTAATATTTTTTCGGCTCACATGGACTGAATTCTTACCCTGGTCCACATTACCAAAGAAATTTGTAAACTCTGGTCCAGCACTAGAATCTCTCTGCCTCATCAACTCAGTCATGTATTCCATGAAGGAGTCCATTTTCTCTCCCATTTTCTGAAACTTCTCATTAGTATTATCTCTAAAACTTAAGAAGTCTTGTTGCAACATGTTCTGACCTTTGTGAGTTGGTCTCAACATACTCAGATGTGAAGGAATAGGAATGAAATAGTAGTTTAAGGGACAAGTCAACTACCGAGTTTGAAGAATTTTCTGAGTAATGGCAACACTACACAGTTATAGATTAAACGAGCTTGAGTGAGCACAATATGGTAGGACAGTAGCGAATTGGATCTCTTATGACTAATACAAGGATCTGAGTTCAAACAATTGTTAAGTCTGCCCAGCTTGAGCTTAGAGAGACTTAAAGGAGTAAATGAGCAGTGAAATGAAGCTTAGACTCAAACTGATCAAATATCAGTTGTACAAACAAGTTCAACAATGAATTAAACTAGTTTATTGACTGTTAATAGCAGAACAATATATTAAATGAGAGCTGAACGAATGATTATGGAGCCTGTGTGTTTTCACAATATGCCTTAATGAAGGGATGATGTTATAGAAGGAAAATGGTTAGGCTTAGCCGCTTAGCTGAAACTAAGTAGAATGAGTGTAGAGGAGATGAGAATTACCAGAATCAACTCAGTTGTGAGCTGTTTTCCTTCAGTTGCAGGTGCTCCAAACAACATAACATTGGAGTTGCTTGTTCTAATGGATTTTCTGCTAATGCTTGCTACATATTTTTTTTGTTGCTGCTAAATTTTGTGAAGTAGGGACAGAAATTGAGTAGAATAAGTTCTGAGAAGATGAGAATGGATTGGAGATCAAGAGGAGATTGAGATTGAGTTTTTGAGAAGAATAAAAGAGTGTTTTGACTGAAACAATTCAACAAACACTTGTGCAGTTGATAGATTTAGGTATAAGTAAGAATTTGAGATAGCTTGAAGAAGAGAAGAAGATTAAGGAGAAGAAGAAGAAGAAGAAGAGCAGAGATTAGATGATTGCAGATGAAGAGGGGAGCAGGTTTGACTGCTCTGATACCAAGTTGTCAGGACCCTGGGGCTAGCCCTGAGTGCAGAGAGGAGATTACAGAGATTTAAGAGAGAAAAACCATAGAGAATAGGGTTAGAATCAATGTAGAAGAAGATAGCTTTGAGATTGGGAAAGAATGGGAGGAAGAAGCATAACTGTGACTCAAAACTTGGTTCACGTTCTCAGAAATTCATTCATCATAATAATCTGCTTTTCATCTATTACACCGGCTACTATTTATAAAGCAATACAACTAAGCAAAAGACTTGTTTGCCCTTTCAATTACCTCCTTTCTAGAATCTCATGGAATAAGCTACGATCTATAAACTACTTGCCACTACAGCTAATATTATTTACTGTTATGTCCCCAGTTATATTTACTGGATCTGACATACTCCACTAGAGTTCAATATAGCCCAAAAATATTATTTAAATCACTTCTCACAGCATCAATACATACCCCAAACTTTCCATTTCCCTACCTACTGAAAATTCAGAATTTCGTTCAAGCCCATTTTACATCAAGCTCAACTAACCAAGATGCCTCACAGTAATAGGAGAGAGATTATTGTCATACCTTTCTGCATTTGCAATCACAAATGCTTCCAAGGCCCATTTTGTGTAGCACAAGTTTGCCAGATTCTGCACAATTTCGCTAGTTCTAGTCTGAGTTGCTATCAGAGTGAAAACAACAGGAATAAGCACCGAAAGCTGCAAAAAAGTGAAATTAGCTGCTAAGAGGATCAAAATGAAATTTTGAGGAAACTCACCAAAAAAAAAACAGAGAGAGAGATTGAGAAATGTAAAGTAAAAATGACAGGTTGAGGAAAATCAAATTCATAGCGGCTTCTATTCCTCACCAGCTGGGATGGACCAGGTTCAAGGAAGATGGCCAATATATATGCCATACCAGTCACGCAGTACACAAGGCAGACCAAGACAACATAATTATCACCGAAGGAAGATCTAGGGTTGCTAAAGAAATAAAACATCGATAGATACACCAAAGGCTTAACCACTATATTGAAATGGTCTATTGTATCTTTTGATAGAAAATGAGCCAAACTGCTAATTCCAGAAGCACTTTCTCTCCAATATTGCAACTTGTCCAGAGAAAATGACCTCAAAGCTGCGATTTTGCACAGAAGAGCTGAAATTCAAAAAACAAAGTATTTTAATAATTAAAAAATAGATTGAATTGACTTGCAACAAGGGAGAACCTATGTAGGATGTTTAATAATATGTTAAAAGTAACAGTTGACTAACTATGAATTCTTAATCCGAAATTATAATTGTGTTGTCCGTATTTAACCCTAAGGAGGAAAGCTAGAGCTTATATCCACATTACTCATGTCAAGTATACAAGTAAGAAGGCAGCGGTAGTCAACAAACTTTCTGCCAGTAATTCTGATTCTCGGTTTTGACAAAGTTATAGGAGAAAATTGGAATTCAAGTTGAACATTCTGATTCTCGGTTTTGACAAAGTTATAGGAGAAAATTAACATAAAAATAGCTTGCTAAGTGGAATTTAAGCATCCAACTTACAAACAGCAATGATGGTGTATGTATAACCAGGTGCCCCAAAGGTTTCATCACTGAATTCAGTAACAGATCCTAAGCAGGCTCCAGCAAGTAATAAGATGAGGTAATCTATTGCTTGAATCCTAGCTTCGCGTAGTCGTTGCTTACCAACCCTGTAAATATTATCAGCATATAGAAAGGAAACACTAATGAAACATAATTACATAACGCAATTGTCGTAATAAGAATTTAACCATTAACAATCATCACCCTCAAGCATCTAACATTACTAAATATTAGTCTTAGACCAAAATCTATTAACATAAGTATTAAATATTAATTCAATACAAAAACTTTAATAGGGTGCTATCTGGAAAGTCTAACCAAGAGTTGACATGTCAGAATGTTTACAAACAAGGACTAACACCATTCACTTATTTACACAAAGAAACATTATACACCTCATAAAATATATTCAAAAATAGTTATCTCAAAACCCTACTGTTCTTTTAATATGCTGACCCTAAGTTTTTCGAAACGAACTACAAGTATAACATTTGCAAATCCACCTCCCAGAGGAAGTCATATAAAAAACTTAATCGTGGGTGGGGCAAATTCAGGCAACCTCTTCCTCTAATATAGTTATATTTTAACTATCCAGCAAGGCTACTGCACCAAAAATGTAATTTATTAATATTATTAGCATAATATGTCCATAAAGAGGAAACGGAGAAAAGAGTGTAACCCTTTTCGCCCCAACCCCCGGCCCCTGCTTGGTCGCTTTAAAAGAACTGAAGAAAAAAGTGTTTATCTTGCAGAGGAACCCTAAAGATGGATGAAAAGAAGAACAGAGTTGATAGAATTGGAGCTATTACCTCCCAAGGAAGTATTTGTATTGAAGGAGAACACCTGGAGTTTTACGGTTGGACAAATCCTTAGACCTCAAGAAGTTGTGTCGTATAATGTCTCGCTGCAACTCCACATTACTCCTTACATCCTGCCACATTTCCACAGCAAAGGAATGTTCAACAGTTACTGTATCCGCAGAGTTTAAAAGGTCACCAACATTTGAACCTGCTGAGGACATAGCAAGTCCAGAAGAATTCTGTTGCATATCAGGAGGTACTGGATAATTATTATGAAGCATCCATCTGACAGGAAGTTCCTCATAACTCACACCCGAATTTGGTTTAACTATCCCTTCCAAAACGTCAATAAAGTAGTCAGGAGGATTAACACGCTCTGGGACATGGATTCCAATTCCCGCAAAGTATTCTTCAACATTCCTTATTGGTCCATGATAAACAGTAAGACCACCTTTTGCTAGAAGTACCAAGTCATCGAACACATTAAATAAGGTGTAGCTGAAAAAGAAAATTTACTGCATATTAGTTATAATGCTAAATTAGAAAATAAAAAATAAAAACTAGAAATGCCCATCTACTTGTGAATCTAAAACATATTTCAATGCACCTTAACCTTTGTTCTTTCCACTAAGATTGTAGCCCCTGCAAACTACATATAGATTTTCATCTTGTCTAAAGGTCTACCAATTCACAGTTTAAACTAATCTAAACGCTTAATAGATACATCCGTGCTCTGCTAATATAGAATGCAAGTTGGTCCGTCATATACAATTTTACTTCCTCACATCAAAAGATTTAAGATGATCTTAGTTCTGATGCAAAAGCATATAAAATAGCGAATTAATGTGCAAGCTTAAATTGTTCTCATGACCCAAAGAAAAGGACTTGAGAAGTAAAGGCAGGAAATTCTTGAGCCTGTTAGTATAGGTTTCCAACTTACTCCTATTATTCTGACATAGAAAGGAAATAATAATAGCATCTGTATCAAATTGACTTGTTCAACTGCTACCGAGATTTTAGATCATAAAACAATAAGGAACAGACAAGAGGATGAATACAAATAGACATTCTTCGAGTTGCAGTTCCGTCAATGTAAAGATTACCTTGGTTGGTGGACAACCATGCAAATGTTCACTTTCTCAAGAGCTTCACGTCGAAGTGCTCTGAGAAGTAGCTGCGAAGATGAACTATCCAAACCAGATGTGGGTTCATCCAAGAGCAGAATAGAAGGTTCCATTACCATTTCGAGCCCAACATTTACTCGCTTCCTCTGGCCTCCGGAGATTCCTCGTTTCTCTACTGTTCCAACTAAAGAATTCCGTACTGTCTGCAACCCCAAGGACTCGATAACTCTTTCAACAATCAGAACTTTATCTGGCTTTGGCAAGTCTGCAGATAGTCTTCACAAATTAAAAGAAAAGGAAAACTGGTCAATACTGTAAAGGAAGATAGAAATGATTGTCCAATATAGGAAAAGAAGTAACAGGGTAGAGAGCATGGCAATGGGGTGAAGGACAAGTAAGAGCTTTAATCATAGTTCCACGCCTTCAAAAAGGTGATACCCACAAAAAAGAAATGCTAGCAGAAGAAAATAAGGCAAGAAAATCAAACGCGTGTATGACATTAGTTTGCGTAGGATAAAAACAATACTTGGCAAAAGACACCAGCCATATTTGGTGTATGTTAAGGAGGGGTCTTACCCAACATTAGGGTGTTGTTTAAGTATGTGCATTTTTCCATTATGTGTAAGATGAAACACATGCAGAATTATGGATATAAACTACTAAATAATAATTGTTGAAGAAATATTTTAAAGCAGTTTTGGGTATTACAAGTTAGACTTCTTTTTATATAAAATGATTTCTAGCTCGAAAGACAATTTGTTGCATGCGGTAACCCATTTGTCGGAGCATTTAGGATACAATGGATGAACTTCGAGACATGATTCTTTTCTTTGACTTTTTCATGGAAGATCAATACTTCATGGCACAAGAAATGCCAAATTGTCTTATAGAACTGCCGAATCTTGATATCATCGCTTGCCTAGATTTCTTGCAACATTCATAAGTGAACAAACAGAGGGGATGACACGGTCATATTTACTGATTAGTTTGCAAACATTTTCACAAAAGGTACGAAAATCAGAATTGGTTGGTATCAAAACATGCAAAACTAAGCCAAATAAGTCCTCTTATAGTCCCCTTGAGATTTGTTTGCTCAAGCAAGTTTCTGGTATATGTCAAACCAGAATGAGAACTTCAAATACCATGCTTAAATTTGTTGAGCTAGGGTAATATGTGTAGCTTGGGCTTGTGGTGAGACATAATAAGATATCCACAATAGAATGAAAATTGGATTCAATGTTGAATAAATTTTCTCTAAAACTAACAGAAATCATGTTGCACTTGAACTCAAATAATTATTTTGGTATAATTATATTTAATATTGCTGATTGCTTAGTTGTCGCTTTTGGCTTCTGCATCTGGAGTAGCAACTCTCAGCATTGTGCATTGAAACAACCAGAATCATGGTGTAAAATTGTTCGATTATGATGAATGCTTATCTTAACGGTTGTAAATTTGATACTACAGTAAAATTGAGGTATAGAAAAAAGTAACAGTAGGAGTGTGCAGCAGAATTATATTCACATACCTGCACCTTGCACTGAACCAGATATTCTCTTCTACTGTCAAGTTTCCATGCACAACATCATCCTGTGGCACAAAACCAGTGATTTTTTTGTACGAGTGGATTGATGCTGCCTTTCCATTGATAAGAATTGAACCACTAATCGTGCACCCAACTGCTTTTCCTGCCAAAGCAGAAAGAAATGTTGTTTTTCCAGCACCTGATGGGCCCATGAAAGCAGTTATCCGGCCAGGCATGACTTTCCCGGTTACAGACCTCAAAATATTCTTGCTTGTCCCTTTCAAAGTAAGGGTTAAATCCCTGAAAGCAATCTCAATTTCAGGCCTTTTTCTTGTTTCAGTATTGGTAGCCATTGAAATTACTCCTGAGAAGGTTAGGTTCTTGTTTTCCTGCTGGAGAGCTTTCTCTTTTTCAAGTTGAGAATAAGCGTAGTTGAATATTTGGCTATGAGTATGAATTTTCTTCTCCTTAGGTAATTTCTTTTTTATATTTTTATAACCACTCTCCAAACTGAAATTATCAGGATCTTCTTCAATTGCATGCATCATATTCGCTAGATCAATCGTATCCGTTTTATTTCCTTGAAAAGTAGAAGACGATTCCTGAGATTCTCTTGAAGTTGTCTGGTTCTGAAATAGTGATTGCTCATCATCCATTTCAATTCTAGATAGTTCAGGATGCATGACGCTCTTCTTCCTAGAAAATGTACGAGATATTTGAGTTTGTAATCCGGTTGCATGTTTCTTAGCAGCCTCTTTTGCAGATTTCCACCTTTCACGTGCCTTCACTTTCTCGTGTGCACTTCTTGCTGCCACTTCTCTAGATTTGGAAAGTCTCCTTTCCCGAGTGGTGAGAACTTGGTCAGAACAATTGTAAATGATGAGCAGGAGAGTACTTAAAGCAACCTGCAATGAGGAGCAATGAGTTTAATATCTATATTAGCTTGGGTCACAAGAGTTCCTAACTTCCTATTTGTATACTTGTTTCCAAAAGGAAGAGAAGACAAAGCCATGCATATTACACATAATTTCAGGAGAATGTACAATTTAGTATCTGGCACTCTAGACATTTCCATTGTGAAGGTCACATGACTATCATGGTTTGATCATCATATTTAGAGAACTAATAAAAATAGCTGTATAACTTACTAACTGTAGAAATATCATACTTTTACTATTACAACTACTGCAACACTGTTCTGCTGCTAATGCTATTACTGTTGTTCAAAATTTACTTATAAAAGTGAAAGTCTAATTTTTGCATAGAATCATACTGGAAGCATTCAATCCAAAAGGGAATCTTATCAAGGTAATATAGTGGTTTTAAGCAAATAAATGAACTTACAATAAGCATTATTCCGTATGCATGTATGTTTTGATTTTCGGTGTTGGGTTCGCAGGAAGTCAACTTGAAGCATCCTACAAGTTTATCATTATGTGTTAGCTGCTCTGTGAAGCCACTGGTACAATGGAAGTTAAACAAACTCCAAAATCCAGGTTAGAGGGTCACTATTAATAAAAACAGTATGAGCATAGATAGTGAATACATTAATTTGTCACTTTGACCAAATCAAATGTTATTTTCTGTGGGCACATGATAAGACAGACTTCAGCATAAAACTTACGCTTTTCAGATGTAGAACCCATCCGACAGTAATGCCTGAAATTGAAAGAGAGTAGTATTAGCATTAGAAATGGCACATGGGCATAAATCAGTGACTGGACACATGGTATAAGCGAAAAACAAAGGGTTCATTTAGTCCACATCTGACCTTCTTACCAAAGAGCAGAGTATAACAGATGACATAATGCAACTAGCAAAATAATACAGTTAGTGGAAGCTGGAAGTGGAAGAAAAGATAAATACCCGCTGGTACAAGAATTTTTTAGTGTATTTGTTGGACAATATGATCCTCCCGAACAGAATAATTCTCTACTACTACGAATATCTGCCCAAATATTTGCTCCACCACAAGTATGATTTGTCCGTGCAGGAGGCAGTTGGTAATTGTATCTGCAGATATCTATCAATAATTACATGATACAACATTTGGACATCTGAAAAAGAAGATTTTTTTATTTGTTTTTCATCATGAACAGATTCAACTTACGGTTGACATACTCCAGTAGCTTTATCGAGTGTTGCAAGTGGGCAATAGGACCCTAATGGGCAAGCTTTAAGAAAACATAGAAAATAGCATCCCAGTAAATCTCAGATTATTCAATTGGATTTACAAATAAAGAAACTTAGACTGTAAACTCAAAGCCTCTATCATATCATGGTTGTAAGAACAGTTCAATATTTAGCCAAATTATATGCAAACAGTTAAAAGCATAGTAAGAGAAAAGCCATTCACATTATTGTGCCAGCTTTTTCCCCCCTTTTTATGGGTATGGGGGGGGGGAGCGAGGAGGGGGGATAAGCATGCGTCATTAACTTTGTACTAGTTTACAGCATACCAATATGCTTACACCTACTTTGGACTTGGATATTCATGCAGGTACTGGTTTCTTTCTACCTTAAGATTGTTTTTTAAGCCCCAAGTTTCAAATTGTTCAGCAGTTGTCGTGTAAATTTGATAATCTAATGGTAGATAGGGTTAACAACGTAACAAAAAATGAAAATTTACGACAGCTTTTTTGTGCACATTCTGATGCGGTACGGAAAAGAAAAATTAAGAAATTTATTATTAAGTTTGTATTGTTATTTAGAGATAAATATTGGATTATTAATGTAATTATTTTAGTAGGATATTCTAGAAGTTTTAATTATGGTAGTAGATTATAATTAGAAGATTTTTAATTATGGTAGTAGATTTTAATTAGGAGAGTTTTATTGTAGTGGTAGATTTTAATTAGGAGATTGTTTCCTTTTTAAATTAAGGTTTTTACTTAGTCCCCAAGTATTGAGTTTTCTATTTAAGCATTATAATACTTCATTATTTTAGAGATTATTGAATGAATTGATTTGAGATTACAACTATGTGTTTGTTTGTTGATTCTCTGCGGAGCGTCTTCCTACCCCGTCCTACATCATAATGGTATCAAGAGCCAAAAATTTTGATATCTTTTGATTTCACCCAATTCCTTCCTACCCTATTTTTCTGGCCTCTATCAAATTGTCGAAGTTCGATAGAGAATCGACAACAATTTTTCGAGACGAAAGCACAATCTGCAGTAGGAATCGTCGTCGTCGTAGTCTCCAGCTATCCCCAAACAAAAAACAACAGCGTTACTGTCCATCGCTACGGTTCATCAAAGTTCTGGTGTTTCTTCTTCCAAATTACAGTTTGGTACCCCCAAGTTTCTGAAATTTTCAATTCAGCTCCCTTAAGTTTCTGAAATTTGCAATTCAACCTCCTAAGTTTCTGAAATTTTCACCCCTGAAATTTCATATAAAAGTTCAAATCAGTCTCTGTTTCTTTATACTTTCTGCACCTAAGCCCCTAGAGCCAAAAAAAAAAAGTGTTGGTCGGACAAGAGAATATATATATATATATATATATATATATATATTATATCAGTTATGGTGACTTATAATTGGGAGGTTCGTCTTAGAAGAATTGAAGAATCCACTGCCGCACTTCTAACAAATCAGGCTAATATTTCAAAGTTCATCGTCGCAATTCCAACATGTGGTCAAGGAATCAACACAAAGGTTAAAAGTGCGATGTCAAATCCTACAAGTAAAATACAAAGAGACAGTGAGACTCTTCAAGAACACGAACTTCGACACGTCGAGACTCGTGAAGATCTTAAAGTAGTTGAAATTGAGGATATTGTATCCATTGAAGATTCCAAGGAGGTTTGTATTAAAGGAAGTGCAATGCAAGAGGTGAATCATGTTAACCAAGAAGTTAAACACAAAAAGAAAGATACAACTGAGGTACAACATGTTAACTTTCTTGTGCCAAATTTTATATTCGAGTCCAAAGTTGCATCTAGTTTCTTGCTTGTGACAATGCTATTCCCAAAAATTGTGCTCAAGAAACATCGGATGCGCATGTTTTATTGAAATGCATCTCCTAGACTCTGGTTTATTATTCTTCGATATTTCAAAACTCGAGGACGAGTTTTTTTCAAAGGCGAGGAGAATGATGCGGTACGGAAGAGGAAAATTAAGAAATTTATTATTAAGTTTGTATTATTATTTAGAGATAAATATTGGATTATTAATGTAATATTTTAGTAGGATATTCTAGAAGTTTTAATTATGGTAGTAGATTATAATTAGGAAATTTTTAATTATGGTAGTAGATTTTAATTAGGAGAGTTTTATTGTAGTAGTAGATTTTAATTAGGAGATTGTTTCCTTTTTAAATTAGAGTTTTTACTTAGTCCCCAAGTATTGGGTTTTCTATTTAAGCATTGTAATACTCCATTATTTTAGAGATTATTGAATGAATTGA
Organism: Aralia elata; assembly: GCA_034770075.1. Lineage (NCBI taxonomy): Eukaryota > Viridiplantae > Streptophyta > Magnoliopsida > Apiales > Araliaceae > Aralia > Aralia elata. The sequence continues at coordinate 24,353,991 of CM068382.1, forward strand.
TTTGAGATTACAGCTGTGTTTTTTTGTGTGTGTTTCTTTACCGATTTTTTGCGGATATAAGTACTCTTATTCCTTCTTCCTACCCCGTCCTACATCACATTCACTTACATCACAAACACAAGTGCTTTATGAACCGTGCAATAAGGTCACCCATAACACGGCTCTCACACTTGAGTTATCTTCGAACCATGCCATGCTATTTAAGAATGGTAGTTAGCTTTTTCGTACACGTTCACTTGCATCACATTACTAGTATTGAATATTGAAAGTAGGTCGCTTATATTAACACTTCCTTTTTGTAGTGGCAGGGACACACAATGATACAATCATGTACATAAGTAAGAACAATTTATGGAAGCAAAATAAATAACTGCAGAACAGAAAAAATTGAATTATTGAACACATTATTCAGCCAAATCGAAATAGAAATGTCGAAAAACTACCCTACGCATATCTATGTCATGTGAAACCAAGATGAATACTACTACACATCTAGAATAGCCAATGTAACATATGAGGAGTGTGCATTGAAACTATTACACTCTATACAATTGTGTATTCTTTTATACCTAAACTGTTGAGTTCATTTTCCTATCATTTCGAATAAGAAGCTTCAGCAGTTCCTAGAAGTTATGCTCAGTGCGTTCAAAGAAAAGTCAAAACTTTAAGACTGACTAAAAAGGTTCTTTTGATGTATTCTATGGATAATGAGTTAAATGTTACTTGAGACTAGAAATGGAGTATTTTGTATTTGGGAATTTTAATATGGGATTTGGAACTTCGAGATGTATACTTAAAAAATCTATTTATCAATAAATGAGGTGGTTAATACTTAAAAGTTGCTAGGATGATTTTATATGGTCTCTATTGTGCATGAATGTGACTAGCCATGATAGGCCAGTCCCAACCCCTGACATTCAAGAAATGTACAAGTTTCCTTTTACTCGCAAAATTTTTACAATTTTTAATATCCAAAAACCACCCAAAAAAAATTGTAGGGAGCACAATCCTACGTTTTTAAGTTGTCCAATGCCATAGGTATCTTACCCTAGAGACAACATGACTGCAACTCAATGAGCAGTTGACATACTTCACAACCATACCCCTAAGGATCGTACAAAACGCTAAACTCTAAAGCAGAGAACAACAGAAGAATAAAATCATAGTCGTTGATATAAAGTAGAAATATATAACTCCTAAAAATGGCAACTGCCCATAGTTTCGTTATGAAACAACTGTAACACCAGACTGTCAAGGAAACTGAAATCCTTGACAATGATTTTAAGGTGACTTTTCAGAGTATATTTTGGAGTGGGGAAAGAAGACATTAAAAGGCATGCAATACAAGCAGGTAAAATCCTCTTGCAGTCACTAAAAAGAAAGCATTTGAGAAATTGTCAAATACTTACGTATCATGCAAGTCATGCCACGAGGGCAGAAGAAACCCTCACAACAAGGCTGAGAGTCCAGAGTTCTGGCAGGTATATGTTGAGAATTTTTTAAGTCAACCTGCTGATCTGAGCCAACACTAGATGCCCATCCTGGCTCGCAACCAGCTTCCCAATTGGTTAAATTACAGTTCTTGTTAGGCTTTAGATAATCGGTGCTCCCTGATTCAAAGAAATGACTGAAGTAAAATTTTAACTCTGCTGCTGTGCACAAGCGTTTTGTAACATCACCTGTAGAACATGTTGAAGCCCAAAGTAAGCTATGAAAGACTAGAAATTGTAGCGGAAATATACTAGGTCAAATATCATCATTAGTTATGGACAAAATGCCTGTATCTACTGCAATAAAAAGGGAGAATCAAGCAAATCTAGAGCACAGAATTAACACCCCTACCCTCAATATTTCGAAGCTCTATTTTGGGGGAAAAAACAAGAATCTAAAAACCCCTTGCATCCTAAATTAGTTGTGCCACCCTTCAGTTACTACTAGATGTACCCAATCCCCTAGTTGGTACTATTACCATTTATGTGTTTATAAATAAAAATTAATTTTTTTTCAAAAAAGGTAACTTTCGGATAGGTATCAAACCAGTAATTAGACTGTAAACAACCATTACACTAATCACATACTTTCTTAAAAACAGTAAAACTTATTGCAACAACAAAATTGAGATTAAGTGAGTACTTTTTATTTCTTTCTTTTTTTAGCTTTACTACAATTTAAGTGTAACAATAGAAAACTAAAGTTAATTTTACCCAAGTAATTGTATCGCGCACAATTATGAGACTTTTTCCCTCTTCCAAAAGAATAAACAAGTACATAAACAAAATTTGGAAGGATTTTTAATACCTTTAGTTTTCTGAATGCAAGAAGTTAAGAAGTCCAAATTAGAAGAAAAATTGAAGGCTCGATCCCAATCAGCTTCCCTGTTAAACAATAAAATCAAGCTTCAACCATGAAATTAATCTTTAAAAAAAATGCACAAATCTCAACTAAACGGAAAAAATGCATACGGATCCTTAATGCAGAAGCTCAATCGAGCGCTGATTTCACTAGTGAGAATTGTAGAAGTGGCATTGGAGAGACGACTGTAGACGACTTGAGTTAGGTAAGGAAGAACCGCAGGGTTGTCAATTTGACCGCTGTAGTCGTCGGCGCCGGCGGTTTGGCAACGGACGAACTTTAACAAACTCAGAGCAACAACAATGGCGGACAACAAGCAGAGTTCCACCCTCTTCATTGGCTTTGATTTTCTGAGCTAACGCGGAAGGAAGGGAGTGTGTATAGGAGAGTTGAAAAAGAGGAGAGAGCAAGTGGAGTCCAGTGGACAAGTCCTAACGACTTGTCGGGACGGAGGCAAATGGGATTGTTTGTGTACTGAGCGCGGTTTTGGGCGTTAAATGGTTGGATTCGTACTCGTCCGATTAAAAAGTTTTTAAGTTTGACTTAAAATATAAATGGTTTAAATATGAACAAATTTTAAAGTTCAATAAATTATTCGAATTTTTTCAAATTATAATTTTCTATTGATAATCGAATAACATTCATTTGAAAAATTCAAATTGTTCGGATTCGATTTGAGATCGTGTTCAACTCAGTAGTTAAACGAGCATCAATCAAAATTTATTTCGTACTTGATAATTTTTATGAACCAAATATGAACAACTTAATACCCGGCTCGACTCGGTTTATTTACATCCCTAACAACGGTAATTTATGACACGACACGACAGGAACACGATCTTGGTGTCATAAATACGTTTTATAAACGGGTTCGTATCATAAATACTATTTTAAACACGTATCAATTTTCGACACGAACACGATTCATAAAATGAGTTCGTGTTATAAACACGTATATACACAAGAATTGACACGTCGCGATTTGTCACCCTAATGTGTAGTGTTTGATAAAAATATGTAATAAGAGCTTATTAAAATAGATGTTCTATATAAACTATCGATTCTTTTTAAAACATAATTTAAATGTGAAGCAGTTGTTTCATAACTAATCTTTATTACATGTCTAAATATAATATTTTACTAATTTACCCTTATATCAGTTTATATAAATTTAGAGTGAGGATAAAAATATAATAAATATTAAAAAATTAATTCAAATAAAATCACCAACAATACATAAGTAGTAAAAAAATTCAAGTTTAATAAACCATAATAATAATTATGACATTTAACATAATTACTATAAAATATGGTGATGATGGTGGTGGTGATTAAGGATGGTAGTGTGAGGTGAGCGATGGTGGATGGTGGTGGTGGTGGGTAGCGAGTAGTGGGTGGTTGTAGGTGGTGGTAGTGACAGCGGTGATGGTGGTGGTGGTGAGGGGTACAGTAAGAGAAGTGAATAATTAAAAAAATAAAATAAAATAGTGAAGGGTAAAATAGTAATAAAGAGTTTCTTTTTAAACAAAGAGTTGACTCAATGTCTTTTTTGTTAAGAGGCAAAGAGAGGTTGTCAAAAAAAAATTCAAACAACCTAGCCTCTCCACGCAAAAAAAAACAAGACCAAAAAAAGGCAATAAGAGGCTACAAACACTGCTGTAAAACTGCTCCGTGGAACATAACGCATAGATTTTTTTCTTCTTTTTTTCAAGGGCGATAAATATACACAGCGGCGGAACTAGGGGGGTCGGGGGGGACAAACGACCCTGGTACCTCCGCTAGCTGCTGCCTTGATGCCTTCCTGCTGCCGCCTGCTGCCCCTCAGTCAGCTTCTTCTTCGCCGCTGCAAGCCTCCACGGCTCCACCTGCTGACCTGCAAGTCTGCAAAACGGAAATGGCCAGGTTAGGCTTTTTTTTTTTTTTTTAACTTACATGAAACGACGTCGTTTCATGTAAAGTTAAAAAAAGAAAAAAAACCTAACCTTTACTTTAACCTTTAACCTACTGGATACAAGCTACTGCCGCCGCCTCCTATCCTTAATCCTTTATTCTTTTAATTCCTTTTTGTAGACTACTCAGTGCTCTCATTCTCAAATCTCACTTTTCCTTTCCGGCGGTGGTGGACTCGATCGACGGTCCGGCGGACGGCGGCGGCGAACTCGGGACTTTTCCCTTTTTCTCTCCAGCCTCCAGGTTTCTTAATTCTTCATTTTTTGTGCTTAATTTAGCCATTAAATTAGATATTTAGAATTTGTTACTTATGCCATGAATTAGAGATTGTGTTATTTTCATTGAATATTTGAATTAATATTGTATATTTATCATTTTATGGTATATTTATGATATATTGTTCATTTGTTTGTGAAATAATTAAAATTATTGAATAAGGTTAGTTGATGTTTTGATGAAATTATGATGAACTGTTTGATTTTGAAAATTTGAATAATTGAATTGATGAATGATGAAATTATTATGAAATGTTTAAATTGTTGAAATTATTGATTAGTAATTGATATTTTTATTTATTATAGATTATGGATAAATATTTGATTAAGCGACCAAGAAATGTTGATTCTTCTAATAATCAATTACCAAGTTCCGAAGCAAGTGGTGGTATAAATAATTCACGAGTGGAGTTCAATTTGAATGATATTGTTAGTGATCCGGGATTACGTAAATCAATTGAAGACTTTGATATTGTGATTAGAGATCAAGTTCGAAGGGAGTATTTGACTAGAGGTCCATGTCAACCAATTGCCCATAATTATCCCCAAAAATATTTTTCTAACGTGAAAAGAAGCTTTCGGCCCGCTTGGTTTAAAAATTTTGAATGGTTGGAGTATAGCATTTCAAAGGATGCGGCCTTTTGCTTTTGTTGCTATCTATTTAGCAATTCAAACAGAGTAGATGCTTTTACAAAAAAAGGGTTCAGCAACTGAAAAAAGGCAAATGAAAAATTTCATGAACATGTGGGTGCTTCGAATAGTGCTCATAATGATGCTAGAATACAACTTCAAGGTTTTCAAAATCAAAGGCAGAGTGTGTCACATATACTACTAGCACAAGGGCAAGAGATGGAGGTTGCTTATCACACCCGTTTAACGGCGGCTTTGGATGTCACACGCCTTCTTTTGAAGCAAGGTTTGCCTTTTCGTGGACATGATGAGTCATCGACTTCATCAAATAAAGGAAATTTCCTTGAGTTTTTTGAGTGGTACAGTCGACGAAATGAAGAAGTAGGCAAGGTAGTTAATGAGCATGCTCCTAGAAACAATCAAATGACTTCTCCAAAAATTCAAAAAGAATTAGCAAGTGCTTGTGTTGTGGAAACTACACTTGCCATCATTAATGATATTGGGGACAACATCTTTTCTATTATGGTTGATGAGTCTCGAGATGTTTCAATAAAGGAGCAAACGGGAGTTGTTTTGAGATATGTAAACAATCATGGAGAGGTGATTGAAAGGTTTCTTGGTGTGGTACATGTGCCTGACACTTCATCTATTTCTTTGAAGAATGCTATTGATGAATTGTTTGCAAAACATAAATTGTCATTATCAAGATTAAGAGGTCAAGGATATGATGGGGCTTCAAATATGCGAGGTGAGTTCAATGGATTGAAGGCTCTTATTCTAAAAGAAAATCCATATGCAAGGTATGTCCATTGTTTTTCTCACCAACTCCAATTAGTTGTTGTTGTTGTTGCCAAGAGCAGTCGTATTGTGGGTGACTTTTTTTAATATGTTACTATGATTGTGAATGTGGCTGGAGCATCATGTAAAAGGAAAGATAAACTTAGACAGCTTGAACATGATAGGATCGTAGAGTGTTTGGAAAAGGAAGAGATAGTTAGTGGTAAAGGAAAAAATCAAGAAACGAGTTTAAGACGACCAGGAGATACTCGTTGGGGGTCACATTACATAACTATAATCCGCCTTATGTCTATGTGGACTTCCGTATTACAAGTGCTTGAAAATGTGCATGATGATGGTGTTTCTGATGATAATAGCAGTATAGCCATTAGTTTGATTGATAAGATGGAGAATTATGAATTTGTATTTGTGATGCATTTGATGAAATTTTTATTGGGAATCACAAATGATTTGTCACTTGCCTTACAACAAAAAGATCAAAACATTGTACATGCTGTGAGATTGATTGGGGTAATGAAAGCTCGACTACAAGATTTTAGGGAGGCGGAATGGGAGAATTTTTTGAAGGAAGTTAATATTTTTTGCGAGAAGAACATGATCTCAATAATTAATATGGAAGACAACATGAGATCTCGCGGGCGTAGCAAGCGCAATGGACAAATTATTACTAATTTTCATCATTATCGTGTTGAGATTTTTTGTCAGGTATAAATATAATCTCTATAAATCTTTTTTCATTAATTCCTATCCAAGAATTTATCTTTTTTTGTTGATTTTTCATTATTACAATGTAGGTTGTTGATTCAATTGTTCAAGAGATGAACAATCGTTTTTCAGAAGCAAGCACAGAGTTACTTTTATGCATATCATCTCTTGATCCAAGTGATTCGTTCTCGAAGTTTGACAAAAATAAGTTACTCCGTCTTGCTGAGCTTTATCCAGAAGATTTCTTAGTGACTGATCGCATGATGCTTGGTGATCAACTTGTTAATTACATTTATGATATGCGATGCGATAATCACTTTTTTGGGATCGAAGGTTTGGGAAGTCTTGCTAAGAAGCTGATTGAAACAAGAAGAAACATGACTTTCACATTGGTATATCGATTGATCGAGTTGGCTTTGGTATTACCAGTTGCGACTGCTACTGTTGAAAGAGTTTTTTCTGCGATGAAAATTGTCAAGACTGACTTGCGTAATAAAATGGGAGACGAGTGGATGAATGACAGTCTGATAGTTTATATTGAAAAAGATATTTTTTCAACAATTGAAAACGAACAAATTTTGAGACGTTTTCAAGCTATGCAGAGTCGCAGAATACAATTGCCTCCTCTCCGTCATATAGCCGAAAGAAGCAGTTCAAGCGTCAATAAATAATTTTTTTTACTGAAAGATTTTGACCCCCCTTAAATATGGTCCTGGTTCCGCCACTGAATATACATAATCCATCTATTCCACACAAATAGTCCAATTTATTTCTCTTTTAGGTAGTGTTTGTTTAGGTCTTATTGCGTCTTAATAGATTAGCCTCTGATTCGGACAGATGCTAAAGTTGTTTGATAAATTTTTTTTTGCCTCTTAATGCCTGTAAATCGTTAAGATTGAAAATTAAATCTAGACCATCCAGAGATGGGTCTGAATGAAAGTTATATTTTTTGGACCAAAATAACCTTTTCAATATTACAAAATTTCTTTTGTATCCCTAATTACAAAACCCACCAGATCTGTGTCGAGATGAAGGAAAAGACCTTGGAGTATTTTTCAGACATAAGTCGAACTTCGGAGGCGATTTCAAATCGAATTGTATGTGTGATTGCTTTACCGTCTATGATGGTTATCTTCTGATCCGATGTGGCCGTCATTTTTTAAGTATGAATTTGATTAATTATTCTCCTATAGCGCTCACCTTTTCTTTCGAATTCGAAGAACTACTAATTTGTGATTATTGGTGGCTAAGGTACAAATTACAAGTTCACTTTCAGTGATGATGATAATGGACACTCAATAGCAGGCCAATTTGAAAAATATCAAAGAGTTAATAATATGGATTGATCAACTGGTAAGATAAGTTTTGAAGGTGATACAGCAAGGTTGGTGTTTACAGCGGTTATGGAGGAAAACAAGAGAGTTGTTGAATAGGAAGAAAGAAGGAAAGGTTAAAATTGTAAAACACTATTATTCAGACATTTTTGAAAAAAAAATTATCAAACAACATTTTTTCATTCAGATACAATTTTAGACAGATGCTCTATATTATTCAGATGTCTAAACTATTCAGATCTTAACATTCAATTTTATCAAACACCACCTTAGTTCTTTATAATGATTAAAATGAGTTCAAAATTTCAATATTATCATTCTAATATTTATTGAAAAGATAAGATAAAAACAAATTAGTATTTAATATTTAGGGATATTACATGAAATTAAGTTATTTTATTTTTTGAAATTAATAAGTTACAGATATAAAGAACTTAATACAAAATCTCTATAAAAAAAGGAACGAAAGAAGTAATTTGATAACATTTTCAAATTTTTAATAATATATTTTTCATTTCATTTTCATCTCAAAATAATGTGTTCAATTTAGTATCATGTATCAACAAAAAATGAGATTCATTTTTAGAACAAGGAAAAAGTGACAAACATTAGCAAACTAAAGACTATTGTGCGCACAAAGGAGTTATGTTTTGAACAAATTCATTAGTCATGATTATGTAGACCATAAATTTTCTAACCCTGCCCAAAAAAAATATATAAACAAATAGAAGTTAAGCCCACAAAGTAAAATAATATATCATTTTAATTATAAATAATTGACTCATTATTACTTCAGGATTATATAAGGACTCGATCAGGATCCCCTCCATTATACCTATCATCCAATTTTTTTCATTACATATTTAGCGACGTAAATAATATATTTAACGACACAATAAAATTCATTGTCAACTATTAGAGACATAATAAAATTCGCCGCAACAAATTGTGCCGTTGAAAGTGTCGTTAAATATAATATTTGTGTATAGCGTATTGAGAAAAATTGAATGATAGGTATAATGGAGATTATCCTAATCCACGAGTACTTAATAAAATTCTTATATACTACTTCTGTTTCAAATTACTAGATTAAATGGCAAAATTTTGGATTAAAATTCCCTCCATTACACTTATCTTCCAATTTTTCTCAATACACAATTAGCGATACAAATATTACATTTAGTGACACTTTCAGCGATACAATTGTTTGCGACAAATTTTTATGCGTCGCTAATTGTTTGCGATGAATTTTATTTTGTCACTAAATATAATATTTGTATCACTGAATATGTATTCAAGAAAATTGAAAGATAGATGTAATTTAGGGGATACTAATCCGAAAGTTTTACATTAAAAGCTCCTTTAAATCACGGAATTTATCTTTAAATTAAATTTGTAATTAAATTGTGAGAATTTTTTTTTAATGTACAACATCTAAAGGTGGTAAAAATAAATAAATTTATAACAACAATAAGTATATTTTTTGTTTATATGTCATACCTTAAAATAGGATAAGAAGCGTCGAATTCATACTTGAAAAACCTATTCAACCTTGTGCTCACCTGTAAGAATTGTATTTTAACAAAATAAATCCATAATTTATATATATATATATATATATATATATATATATATATATTGTAGAATCCTTATTTGTTATATATTTATACAAGATGTCAATGTAAATGTTATAGATTGAAGTATTAATGGAGAAACCCAAAATTAGTTTCTCTCTTCCAAAATCAGTTTCTCTCTTTCTACATGGTATCAAAGCTACGTTCCTTATTCTTAACACCAGCAACACTATTCATGCCGGAGTTCACCGGGAGCACTGTTCACGCGCGGAGCACTGTTCATGTTGGCACTGCAGCGTATCACTGTTCACCGGCCTCTTAATTTGTTCTCTTTCGCTGTTACTTTTATTCTTCTCTTCCAATATGGTATCCATTGTTGATGTTTTTTTTTCAACATGGTATCTATTGTTGATGTTTATTCCAATATGTATCCATTGTTGCATTTGTTTCTAGCGCGTATTCATTGTTGATGTTTCTTCCAACATGGTATCCATTGTAGTGCTTTATTGACTTTCTTTCAAGCTTGGTTTTGTGGCTGCACATAGGCTGATTTTCAGCATATTGCAGCTACTTTTCTGCATGTAGGGTGTCCATTTACACATTTTCCTCCTTTTGCAGCTAGTGGGATTCATTTCCTATATGTGCTTGCTTTCCAGCACTTTACAGCTAGTGAATTCAACTTTTATAGCTAGTGAGGTTCATTTTCTGCGTGTGGAGCCTGCTCTTGGGCTGGTATTTGGGACATATTTGCTGACTTGCTTCCATTTTCAGTTGCAATGGCCCACGTTGTCCTTATTGACCTTGTTTCATCTATTTTGTTTTAAGTTGGGTATACGAGATATCTATACACCAATTTGAGAGGGACTGTTAGAATGTATTAGGTAGGGAAAACATGTTTCCATGTTTTCTACCCATAAATTAAGGGAGCACTACCTTGTGAAAACTAGTATATAAGCCAATGTAACTCAATGTAAATTAGGAAAAAAAAAACAATGTAAATGTTATAGAGTGAAGTATTAATGGAGAAACCCAAAATTAGTTTCTTTTTTCCAAAATCAATGTCTCTCTTCCTACACAAGAGATATAATAACAAAAATATCAACACAAAAAATTCATAAACTCAAACAGCAATATATTCATACAATTCTCAACTTTAAAAGGTAAATTATTTAAAATCTAAATTCTTAGACAAAATTATAAGCAAAAAATAAACGATAATAAAATTTTAAAGTATGAGAGAGACAGAGAGTACTATATAATATATTAAGATTAATAAGTAATTGATATGATATGGAATATTACTATTTGGGCTGGCCAATACATAAGGCCTAGATATCTTGTATGGTTATAAAGTTCAAGTGACCCACATAGTGATAAGCCCAAGTGGCTCTCTCTCTCTCTTCCTCTATGTATATATGGAATAAAGGAAATGCAAAGGGAGGGCTCTCTTGAGCTCACTCACCCTCTAAAATACAATGTTCTTACATATTGTTAATGCCTTTAAAAATGCTTGTACTAATTTTTACATCGGAGGTTCTCCCGGCTATGGTTGTACGGGTGGGTTTGTTACATTGTGTAGTCACGTTTATCCGACGACGACATCGTAGAATCATTATGGTGTTAACATTGACAACGTCGGCATTGTGGAATCATTATGGTGTTAAGATTGACGCTAGAAAGAAGACAAAGTTGTGTTTGTCGCCGGAATTTGTTGTCGGATTATTGGTGGTCATCACCATTTTTTCCGGCGTGTTTCAACCAAATTATCTTCACATTCCGGTCCTATTAGGCTATTATTTATGAGTCAGGTTCACTAATTTTCTCCTGAAATCTTTGTGATCTAAAATATTTTTAGTTTTAGACTTAAAAGAGACAACAGTGGACAGGGACGGATCCAAGAATCAAATCTAGCAGGGGCGGATTTTACTTCGTCACCTATAGTGGTGAAGCCAAAAACTTTATTTAGCGGGGTCAAAAAATTATGATCCTATAAATAATTTGGCGGAGGTTCGGGGGCTGCACCCCCGAGCCAATTGTTTTAGATAATTTTGTGCTTTCCGGTCAGTTGCATATGTAAAACATGTATTTGGTTACAATATTGTTAATATTACAAGTAATATTAACATTTTTTTATATATATATACCCCTTATTGATTCCTAATACTCCTTTCTAATCACAATGTTAATAAATATTTAAATTTCTTATATTATGAAAATAATCTAAATTAGATTATTATTTATTTTAAAAATATTAGTGAAAGATGCATACATAAAGGAGTAGAAGTAATATAAAACTTACTTCGGATACTTGTCATGGTTCAATTTGAATGCTTCCCTAAATATTAAAAACCTCAAACCAAATTTACTTTTTATATTCAAACAAAATCATGAATTAATTTCCATATTAGGCATAACAAAATTTGAATTAACAATGGTAACCTATGCCTGATGCCTTTATTAATATACCTATATATAATAATAATAATAATAACAATAATAATAATATATTATGTCTGCAATAAATATTATATGAACAAAATAATGAAACACAAATCCAATGGAGGAAAACAGATTCATAAATCATAATACAAATATCAAAATTGCTATAATAAAAGTTGAATAGCCCGTTTAATGTTATTATTGTTCAACCAAAGCAATTTTTGGTGAATGAGCTTTGCAATTTGCAAACTGAAGCAGAAAGCTAGGAAGGGGAAAACATATATAATCTAATAAAGGAGGGGTATGAAAGCAAAAGGAGAAGCTGTAAAGCTGATTTAGAAATTAGAATTGATTCAAGAGTTTCAGTGCGTGCTTGTTAGACTTTAGTAATTGATTTATGAATTTTGTTTTGATCCCTTCAAGTTTAACTCTTTTATTAATCTGCCCCTTTGAGTTTAACTCTTCTATTAATCTGCCTCCTTAAATTTATTAACTTACATATTTGCCCCTACTTCTATACCTATAAAAAAAAATGAGCATAGACAGGTGCCTATGTTGCCCCTTAACAGGTCCGCCCCTGGTAGTGGAAAAGAAAAACGAAGGAGGCTCAAAATTTTGGTTGCCGGAGAAGATAACTCACAGTTCAAAGAGAAATATTTTGGTTACTGTTCATTCTTTCCTACATTCGATGGTCAAAACCAAGAAAGCAAGCCCATAAGCCCATGTCTCCCATCACCTATCAAGTCACATCAACCCATTTACGTTTTTGAGTTTGAAGGGAAGGGAAGGGATGAGAAGGAAAATATAGGAAAGGAAGGGATGAGATGAGAAATAATGAGAATGGATTATAATTTTTTCTTGTTATGTTTGTGAGTTTTAGAAAAAAAAAAGAAGAGATGTACAGTAAGAATATTCAATATAGTAATAACCTCGCTTAGATAATAATTTTTTCCGCTCCCGACTTGAGCATGTGTACTAAAATAATAATCTCACTAAATGCATTAAGTAATAAATTTTTTTGAATCTTTAAAGGCCCAACAAAAATATAAATTAATAATTACTACATTTCATACAAAAATTTATATATATACTCCACATATTCTTGAATTTTTTGTGATAATATCTATACAATAGACCCAAACTTATACTCACGTATTGCTCTCCTCCTTTCATCGTTAATGTTGATTTCTTTACTCCTTTCAAATGATGAGAATTGAGAAGCCACGGGAGAAAAAAAATTGTAACTTGTTGGAATATATCTTCTACACATCTACCTTATATTGTATAGCTAAAGACTTGAATTTTTTCATTTGCTATGTACATTAACTTAAAATCTTTTGTTTTCTAAGACATTATAAGTTTCACCAATTCTTTGTAGTTTCTCTAGACTCAAATTAATACATTAATTGTTGTCTCTTGATTTTTCTGACCGCATACATAAATTGAAAAACTCCCTCTAAAACAATAAATATTAATTTATCGATAAATGAATAAATTATTCATTTGTCGATAAATAAATAATCTCGCTAAAGTAATATTTTTTTTCGGTCCCAATGGTATGTATTTATCGAGATTTTACTGTAATTTTAATTATATTTTTTCTTGTTTGTGAGTTTAGAAAAAGGGAAAGAAAGTAAAAATGTTTTTATTTTTAAACTACGCTATTACTATATTACCATTATATATTAATGTAATAAATAACATGATTTATTTTGAAATGTCACTTTAGGTAATATAAAATATCTAATTTTTCCATTCTTTCACATCCCTCCAAATTCTCCCACTTTTGAGGGAAAATTTTGAGCCAAAAATAAAATCAACTTTACTTTCAAATCTCTTCTCTCCATCCCTAAAAAACTCACAAACATGAGATTTGGAAATATTTTAATTATTTTCCCTTTCCTTCCTTTCTCTTCCATTCCCTTCTCCTAAAAAAATTTACAAACACAATATTAAGCAATGATAACATAATAAAGTCAACTTGAATATATTTTGTTATTTCATATAACTATTAATTGAGATTTCTTTTTATAAAACAAAATGTTAGCAAATGAGATTTTTTCTTCTTGAACATGGAAAGTATTAAATTTAGATGAACATATAGGCTAGCAAAACCCAAAATATAATTCTAAACAACTGTTTCCCATTAAAACAAATGCACTATTACTATGTTTTCGTTTTGAACGGAAAAAAAAATAACGAATAGCTTTAATTATAATAGAAAGGAATAAATAATTTATAGATTTTATTTTGTTCTCGAGTTTATAATAAAAATAATGAACTTAAGCTTATATTTGAATAAGAGTAAAATAAATTGACACTCCTTATAGATAATCATAATAACACTCACTACCCTTCTAATTTTTTAAATAATAGTCAGTACCCCTCTAGTCTATAATATGTAACATTCATTACCCCTAGTGTGGTTGACCAACTAATATTCAAAAATATTTTTAATATAATGTCTAACATAACATTCAAGATATAATATTTAATATATCTACTAAATATAGATTTGTATATCATAATTTTTACTTGACTTGATCTAATTAATTAAATTCTAAACTTGTGCAATAAATAACATAAATGTCAAAAAATAATAAATATTTATTTTATCAAGAAAATAAAGTCACACACTTTTTGCTAATTAAATTTCTCAAAGATTAAAATTTATGTAATATACATTCAAATATATTTTTTTGTAATTAAAAAATAAAATTTTAATAGCCATAAAAGTACAAATTAACGCAAAAAAAAAATTATAATTATTTTTTCTAAATATTAAAATTTACGTAAAACAAACTTATTATTACCGAACGAATCTTATTATTCATATAAAAAAGTATTAAAAATTATATTAATTATTTTTCTCAAATATTAAACTAAACATAAGTCACACTTGAGCATAATTATTTATAGTAAAAATGACAAATGTTTTTACTCAAAAAAAGAAAAGAAAAAATATATTAAGAGAAAAAACTTTTTAGAAAATAAAGGTAGTAATAAATATTATTATATATTTTTTTTATTTAACATTGCACAAAAAAAACACCAATTGTATACTAAAAAATATAATCAAAATCATAAACATCTTAAATTTTGACATATACTCAAGAAAATTTAACATATAGAAATCATAATCTGGAACTAAGAATTCAAATAATAATTTTTGTTGTTAAACACCAAAAACTAAATTATCAACATACTCAATCACTCCAATTAGAACAACTCCATTAATAATTTAAAATTCTTAATATTTGTATCACTTGTCCAAAAATATGTGTTAATTAAACTAAATTATTTGAATGAGATAGTCTTAATTACAAATAAAACTATAATTAAAATGTATTGTATTAAAAACGGATAATTAAACATATATATTATTTATGAATTAAAATTTGATAACATATAAGGGTAAATATGTGACTTTATCTATTTAGTCAATCCTAAAAATTTGCAGGGATAGTAACTGTTACTTAAAAAATTAGAGGGAGGTGAGAGTTATTGTGATTATCTAGAGAGGGTGCAATTGTATTTTACTCTTTGAATAATTATTAATTTATGCTTACATTAATTATGTGTTGTTTGTTGTATAAAGTATAACAGAAATTATAGAAAAATTATTTATGTTATTTATTTTTCCATTTATTTACCTTTAAACGAAAAAACTTACGCAAAAACAATGGTTCTCATTGATTCATAAAACTTAATTTAACATGTTTTTAAGTATTTGCAAGTAATAATTACATTATTCGTAATAAATATTTATAAATACTTAAAATATCTTTACAACTAAAACCGCTCGCTGTCTATCTATCTATAGGAAAATGATATACACGTTGACAAATATTTGACGAAATTACATTGCGCGCCAACGTAGAAATGTATGCAATAAGATATAATAAGTTAAAGGGAGACCTTTCTTAATTCTTACATATCTCATGTATGCACATACGTCGCAATCATAATTCAGTTAAAAACTTTCACAATGTATAGGAGTACTTCAATCTATATTATAAAGCCTCCATGAAGATTTTAGTGAAGTTGTGTCACACTTTTTTCCCCTCTTTTGCCCATACAATTTTACTTATATTACTATTTTGTCAATTTTTTTATATTAATTTTTTTATATCATTTTATTTAGTTTTTAAAATTTTATAAAAATTTCATTACATACACAATGCATGTGTTATCGGGTGCTAGTTTAAATAAACTATATGAGATAGATTAAGGGCCTGTTCGGGAACGACTTATTTTAAATTACTTATAAGTTAAAATATAAGTTGACTTATAAGTTGTTTTAAGTTGTGACTTATAAATAAAAGTGTTCGACATCAATTTAATTTATATGTTAAAAATTAAGTTAAAATAAGTTATGAATTATAATGACTTATAAGTTAAAATAATGTAAAGATTACTAAAAAGACATTAATAAAATGAGGGACAAAATAGAAGATAGACAACATAGATATTATATTTAGTCAAACTAACTTATTTTAAAATAACTTATAAGTCATGTTAAAATAAGTCACAAATAATTACTTATTTTTTTTACTTAAAAATTAACTTATAAGTTAAAAAATAAATAGCTACCAAACATTCAAACTGTCAAACAGTGACAAATGACTGCCGAACACCCCCTAACTCTATGAAAATAAGACCGCTAGATCACTCACCTATATTTATTTTTCATTGTTCGTGGACAGTGTGATAAGGTTAAAAGATAATAGGTCCCACCATACCACCATACGGAGATACGGTCTGATCTTTCAGTCATTTCTGTTTGTCAATGAAGAGCAAATTCGGAATATGTGAGTTTTGACAACCTGTACAAAAGTTCAAATAACCAGTCTCCCCAAATATTCACGTGTGGTAATAGAAATTCTAATTCTACACCAAAGCCAAACACTATTTTATATCTATCTAAAGATGTCCCATTTGTAAGAAAAAAAAAACATAATTGTCTTTCAATTAATTGTAATATAAAATGACACGCTATCTTTAATTTCACTATCATAATTTTAGTATTTGTTCACAATTGTTTATTAGATTAACAACTTAAATATTATTTTAAAATTAAATATAAAACAAAAACACGTCCTAAAAATTTGTAAAAAGACTTGTATTATTATTAATTTGTGAGACAACTATTAATGTAATAATACATGATTTTGTAATATAGTAAATCCATAATTCGTGCTACAACTATTAATGTAAAATTTACATTTTAAAATATAAGTAGCGATGTAAAACTTACCCAAAAGATATAATTTCGCATTATTAATTGTATCACGGCGATTTAACAATTCATTATATTGTAAAATCAGGTATCAAAACTCTATAGAATAATAAACTCATGGTATAGTTTTGCATTTTATTATTTATTTTTTAACTTACCCATGATCTACTATTATTATTATTATTATTATTATATAACATAGATTACTATTATTATTGTTATTTTATTTGGTTTTACTAAATAGAAAATGAATATTGAGGATTATCTTAAAACATAGCTAATTACAACAATTGAACTGACAACATTAATTTTAAAATTAAAAATATTTAACTTATTTTTAAGAAGATAAAATTAATTTTACATAATTACACTCCTTTTGAAATTTAATATACCGTCGTTTGATTTCAAAAATCAAATTGTATTTATAATTTTAAAACGGAAGGAGTATATGATAAATTAATCATAAATTAAAATGAGCTGTAATAATAATAATACTTTATTACAAACAATCTTATCTCATTCATTATTTTTAAAAGTAAATGTAGGTAACTGAAAGAATTTGTTGGAAATATATATATATATATATCTGTGAATTTCCTAAAAAGCAGATTTGTTAAGATTTTGCTTGAAGTGGTGTCGTAGGAAAGGGACAAAACCGTTCAGAAACCTGAAAAGCAGATTTGGACAAATGGGCTAGCCTTACTTGAGCTGTTGAGCAAAAAGAAAATTATACAAAAGGCTACATAAGATTATCATAAAGCTACAACCTAGAAAGTACTACAGTATTTGATAATATATGCATTACTATTAATAATAGTAAAACACACACAAATGTATCTCACACTACTTTATCTACTTAAATAAAGAAATAAGTTTATTTATTTAACCTAAATCAAATACACTATGTAATTTTTGCAAGACCTTGAAACACATGAAATATATTAGTATTAAATTATTCTATCCGTTTTAAAATTAGAAATATAATTTAATTTTTAAAGTCAAACGACAGTATATATTAAACTTTAAAATTGGTATGACTTATAAAAATTTACAATGAAATAAATTTTGTGATTAATAGTTTTTATTATATATTATACAATTATAATAATTGTATCAATTAAAATTAAATAAATTCACATTAATTTAAAGTTTAATATACCGTCGTTTGATTTAAAAATTCAAGATTGTATATCTAATTTTAGAATGAAGAAAATATTTATTTTAATACATACTTCTTTGATATTGAAATAATTCAATATATAGTCTATTTCACATTGTATTAAAATTATACAAAAGATAAAAAAAATAATAAGTTTAGCATATATATAGCATATATCTTTTGCTCCTCTAAAATATAGGTTGTCCAAGACGGTAAATAATATATTACTTTACCTTAGATTTTCAAAAATAAGCTTTATATAAGATTTAAAGTTGTCATATAGTAGTATACGCTATAAAATATTATGAAACAATAAGTTTTATAATTAATATAAGAGTATATTTTTTTGGATAATTTAGTTATAATATTCATTAATGTATTGATTAAAATTATGAATTTAAGTCAATTTAAAATTTTAAAAAGTCAATAATTTTCTTATATTTTAAAACGAAAAAAATATTATTTTACCTTAGAATTATAAAAAAATAACTTAACATTTAAATTATTTTAGCTTAAATGGTATTAAGGAAATTACATATTGTACGATGATAAAATATTATTTCATTTAAACAAAATTAGAAACACTTTTTTCCAAATATTTTTTTTTATATAAAAATTATTAAAGTATTATACTGGAGTACTGGATTATGAGAAGGGGGGTTACGGTAAAACGTAACACCTATTGTAATTGATCACCGCTTCAATTTTAAAGAATAAAAAAAAAACCCTACCAGCCTACCTACCCATTCCTCTCTCTCATATTCTTCCCACCTCCCTCCTGTTTCCTCCGCCCTCCCTCCTCCTTCCTCCGCCCTCCTCCTCCTTCGTCCACCGTAATTTACTATTTTTATTTTTTTTCCTTTAGTTTTTATGGTTAAAAACTTATACATACTTACATTTTGCTTTTTTTTTTTCAATGTCTTAGATAACGGCTAGTGGATCGTCTGGGACTGATGATATTACTCCCAGATGGAAACGGAGAGTCATGGTAGTTTATAATGTGTTCTTCCTCTCATTTTTTTCTGATATTATTTGGGTTTGAAATTTTTTTAGGGACCTTAGCTCCTAGTTTCAGTCATGATAGCTTATTATGCATATTTCTGATATTATTTGGGTTTGAAATGTATTAGGGACCTTAGCTCCTAGTTTCACTCTTATATTGATGAGTTTTTAGCTTCGGATGGCTTGTTTTCTATTTTTATTTTGATTTTTTGGGTGAAATGTTCCAGATTCGCAGCTGGGTTCATCATCTCAAGCCTCGCTGCAAAGCTCCTCATCCCGAGCCTCGCTGCAAAGCTCCTCATCCCGAGCCTCGCTGCAAAGCTCCTCATCCCCATCTGGTACACATCCCCAAGTCATTATGCTATGCTTTTTGTTATATATCTATATTTTCAAATTTTGAATTAATTTCCATATAAAGAAATGTCATTAGAAATAAGTGAGAAACAAGCCAAAAGGAAACCTACTAGAAGGCAAATTCAGGAATATCATCTGTCAAAGTGAGTTTTTCTGGCATGCCATGTTATTCTCGCACTTCCTAGTAGAACCAGGGGATCAGATCCTCTTGGCTCAGACTGATATAATTTCCGTCCTTCGTGCACTGTAGACCAATTAAATAAGGATCAGAAAACTAGTTCCAAAAATTTTAATCATTAAAAATTGAGATTACAAGTTTTCATAAGAAATTGGTTAACAAATAAAAGAGCCATGCTATGTAGTGTCTTAGCATAAGTTTTCATAAGAAATTGGTGATATGATATTAATAAAATCGAGATTACAAGTTTTCATAAGAAATTGGTGATCTGATAGTGTATGTAGGATACTATGCATTTGGTATCTTCCCTTTCTTAGTCATCTACCTAGCCAGGAAATGTCATAGGTGTTGTGTCTGGCCAATGTTATTTACTAGATTTTGAAGTCAGTTGAATTGAGTAGACCAATTTGCAGGAATATATAGTAATGCAAAATAAGTTTATGTACCTTTAATTTGGATTCTTCCAAGTATTCCCCAGCCTCCTCTCTCAGGTGCAATCTGATTTCAGTTCCACGATCAAGTGGTTCATTCCATGTGTCCTCTGAAATTGCAAATGCCCCATCAGCCTTTGACTCCCATACATGCCTGAGAAGAAAATACAAATACAAGGGTTGCAACATTAATAAGCTTTAAAACATGAATACAAGTATATTAATCAAAATTTAGTACAACTCCAGAAGTCATACTGTTTGTCATCGTTGAGCTGGCTAATGACTTCTACACAGTCCGCGACAAGATATACCTGGTAAAGCCCGACACTAAACTGCCCAATCAGATTAAGGTCTCCACTTGTCTGCATTTTTTCAACAAAATCTGAAACAGAAAGGGGTAATTTTTTTTTAATTAGATCATCAATCCATAATAAAAGCAAAAACAGAAAAGTGCATGCTAACTCCACTTTGTTTACCTGAAGTTCCAGATTTAGCTATGGTTCCCAAGTTCTTGATTAAATCCTCCTTTGTCATACCTATACCTCTGTCACGAATTGAAAGAATTTTCTTTTCTTTGTCTAATTTAATCTGCAAATTGTATCAGATAATAAGCTCTATGTCATGTTTGAATATTTAAACTAACAAAGTACTAAAGCCAATAGAAAACACTGACCTGGATATCAAGCTTAGCAGTATCACCTTCAGCCAATAACTCCTTATCAGTGAGTGAAAGGAACCTAATCTTGTCCAATGCCTGAATTTATAATAATTGTGTTTGTGTGTCAAAACATATCTCAAGCTAGTAAAGTCAACACTTAACTTATTGCAATTTTTTTTTAAATGTGATTGAAATTAACCCATTAAGGAAGGAAATTCTTACATCAGAAGCATTGGAGATCAATTCCCTTAAGAAAATATCCTTGTTACTGTACAGAGAGTTAATAATGATGTCCATAAGCCGAGACACCTCGGCCTGAAACTCTACTTCTCGGCATTACTGCGGGGTGTTTTTTTTGACATTGATTCAGCTTCTCTGAAATCAGTAAATCCAAAGTTCAAACATCGAGTTTAAATTACGAAAGATTTTAAGTAAACAATTTAAAATTTTAAACACTAAGCATTTACAAACCTTTTTGCAACATCAGAATCTGTTGATAACCCATGAGGAACAGCACCAGTCTTATCTTCAAATTTAATCTGCAAATTGTATCAGGTAATAAGCTCTATGTCATGTTTGAATATTTAAGCTAACAAAGTACTAAAGCCAATAGGAAACACTGACCTGGATATCAATGTTGCATAATTATTTACCTATGCCATTTCAACTAATCAACTGACTTCAAAATCTAGTATAAAATTGGGTCCCAATTCAACTGACTTCAAAATGTAGTAAATAACATTGGAATACTTCTGACCATAGTGATCTGATAGTGTCTGTAGGATACAATGCATTTGGTATCTTCCCTTCCTTAGTAATCTACCTAGGAAATGTCATAGGTGTTGTGTCTGGCCAATGGAGGTAGTCCTAGCTAAGATTACAGGTTGAGTTTGGAAACTGCTGTTACTTAATAATCCCCAGGAAGAGAATACCTTCATGAGCATCTAAATATCAACAAGTTTATTGAACAACTTCAACGAATAGCTTTAAATTAATTACAATACTTCCAATTCAACTGATCTTCTTCTCCGGCAACTCACCGGCAGCAGCTCTTCTTCTCTTCTTCAAGCTTCTCTTCTTCTACTCTTCTTCTTTTTTTTCTTTCTTTTACTATGAGAGGTGGTTCTACTCTTCTTCTATTTTTTTTCCTTCTCTTTTGGGTTTCTTTTTCTGCTCTGAGCCTCTGCAGGTGTTGTTACTGTTGTATAGTTGATTTTTTTTTGTTTGGGAGTTGGGACTGATTCCTTTCGTATAATTGATAACTAGCTAAAATTATCTCCGTTCCAAAATAAATGTCCAATTTTGACTTTTTTTTAATCAAATTGACTTTTTAAAACTAATTTTGTACCAATTTTTAACAAAAATATAGGTTAAGGGATTATATGAATATTCATATAAATATTAAATATATATAATTTTATTCGTATAAAATTTATATTGTTAACGACTTGTCGACGACTAGTCAGGCGCCTTGTCACCTAAGCGCTTAAGTTCTCGGCTGTCGCCTTGTCTCGACTTGGCTTTGATAACTATGCTTTAATAATTGATTCCTATGGTTGGCCATAATGTTGTATTTATACTTATATTTTAGTAAAAACAATCATTTAATTTTATGTATGATGATCCTTATAAGAAAATAGTTTACTTCATAAGTTATATTATGTAAGTAATAATAAAAGTATACTTATATATGATATGTAATTATATTATATTTCATTAATAGTGACAGATTAATGTTAGGTAAAA
Organism: Aralia elata; assembly: GCA_034770075.1. Lineage (NCBI taxonomy): Eukaryota > Viridiplantae > Streptophyta > Magnoliopsida > Apiales > Araliaceae > Aralia > Aralia elata. The sequence continues at coordinate 24,376,815 of CM068382.1, forward strand.
CAATCTTTGTGAAAAAATTGTGTTTTTCTCGAAGTATATTATGTATCATTTAATAATGGTGAAATTATTATCAAGTAATATGATCTTACAATTTATTTATTTTTTGTGATATATTCAATGCATGAGTAAATAATGTTTGCGCACATGAAATTATTATGAAATATATTGGTTTATCTATACTTTTATTTTAATAATAGTAGCAATTTAATATAGAGTAAGATAAACTCGAATATATTATTATGTATACGTTCTAATAAAAACAATAACAAATACAATGTGGAAAGTTTAATTAAATTAGGAATAATAAAAGTTAACTTAATTTAGGAAAAGTACAAGATCGAACGAAAAAAATGACGATAAGACGGAGGAAATAAAATTGAAGAACGAAATTGTCTATTTAATTTTGAGATTTTTGTTTTCTCAAACTATATAATCTAAGCAGTAATTAAAAAACTTACTTAAACAATTACATATCTATATATATATATGTTTTTATATTAGTAACAAATTAGAATTAGACAAGATATTCTAAAAAAAAGTATTGTATAAGATATTGTTTTCTTGGAAAACTATATTAGGTTCAAATTAATGTTGGGAAGTTTAATTAATGTAGGAAGAGTAAAATCTATATCTATGTATATAATAGATAAGACAAAATCGTCGTTCAACCCTACTTTTTTGGAGTAGTCATTCAACCCCACTTTTTAGTTGTGACCTCCTAAAATTTAACAATAAACCCTAACTATAAATAAAATTCTATTTAACCCTAACAAAAAGTTTAATTTCACCAAGTTTTCCACAACCGATCTTTCAACATATTGAAGCCGAATATAATAAATAAGACAAAATCGTCGTTCAACCTTACTTTTTAGGAGTAGTCGTTCAACCTTACATTTTAGGAGTGTTTCTTCAACCCTAAAATCTAGCAATAATTCCTAACTATAAATAAAATTCTATTTAACCCCAACAAATAATCTATATATATAATAAATAGCACAAAATCGTCCACTCAACTCTAAAATTTAGGAATGATCATTCAACACTAAAATTTAGGAATAAAAGCTTAAAATCTAGGAAAATAAATTATTTTTTCATCTTTTATTTCATTTCAAAATCTTTTTATCTATATTCGACTATCATATAATTTTATACTTATCATTATCACTTATTCACATACATGTTTTTAATTTAATTAGCGTTCTTTAAAATTCATATTTTTGATAACAATAATATTATTAAAGATATGTAGTACAGTTGTCATAAGTAGAATCTTTTCATCATATGATTCAATGATTATATAGAAAAGTATGAAAATTAAAATAATTTTATAACAAAATCAGTGCTTTGCACGTGATAATGATTTGTTACTGTTGATGCTTTTGAAACTTGTTTAAATTTAATCGTACGCAGATGTACGAATTGAAATGTTATTTATGGTACGGATAATCCGCCATTGTACATCTGCGTAATCATCATGATTAAATTTAAACAAGTTTCAAAGCTTCAACAGTAACAAATTCCTAAAATATTAAAGTTTATAACAATCTCTAAACGTAATAGCCAGTAAACTACTCACCAAAACACATCCTAAACAGTGAGACATTTAAGTTTCAAAAACCAGTTAAAGACCTAGTTAGGTACTACTCTTTCTTGCACCTTCACTCTGATCTTGTTGACACTGAATAGGCTATAAACAGTATCATAAAAAAGTATGCCATTACAAAAACTAATTGGATAATCAATTGCACACCATAACGGTTGTTGACCCTAGGTTCGAAATCACTAGCTTCTTCTCGAAGGGACTAAAGTTCCTGATACGAATCTTCAGACTGTGATACACTTGAGTGGGCAATATCCTTTATGAGATTAGTGAGTCTTCCCTTTAGTCTCCCAAATGATGTGTCCTTATGAAACACACAGATAGAAGGATAAACCAATCCCAACAGAAATAACAGAAACAGTCTGGCGAATATATCAACTGTATAACTCGGTAAGTTGACAATAGATAAAACACTCTCCGACGATGATCACAGAACCTTGGCACAATGAATGCCAAAAAGAGATAGCCTCTTGGGCAGCCTTTACTAAGTCAATGGTCTCAGTCCTGATTAGATTAAACTTCCTTTCAAAACTCATTACTCTTATTTGAATATATATATATATATATATATATTTACGATGAAGTGAATGCCAAAATATGTACTCCCTATATCACATTTTATCATATTTCAAATATCAATAGGATTTAATTATTATTACTAATAAAATATTATTTTAGAAGAAAATTATAATTAAAACGGGTTCATTAGAATAGTAACATAATTTCACAATTATAGTATAGATGTGAATTTGAGTATGATTTATCATTTACTAAAAAATAATAATAATATTGTTTGAGAAGTAAAACAATTCTTATAAAGATAGTTTGTCTTAACTTGAATTTGTTAGAACTATTAGAACATAGATATAATTATAACTTCAAGTACAGGTAGAATTTTAATTAAATCATAGATATATGATATTAAAACTAAACAATTTTCAAATGAGGATTATCTTACCCGATGTTAAATTTTTATAATTATTAAAATATAAATATCAAATAATATATTAACTAACCATATGATTCAATTATTTATAATTGTAACAAATTCAAATTAGCTGAATACTATCTTTATAAAAATTGTTTTACTTCTCAAACTATATTATTATTATTATTTTCTAGTTAGTAATAAATCTTACTTAAATTCACATCTATACTATAATTGTAAAATATGTTAGTATTCTAATGAACCAAATTCTGGTTTTAATTATAGTTTTCTTCTAAAACAATATTATATTAGTAATAATAATTAAATTTTATTGATATTTGAAATATGATAAAATATGATAAAATGTGATATAAGGAGTGCGTATTTTGGCATTCTGTTCATCATATATATATGTATATATATTTTCTTATCTATTACGTTGGTGCAATATATAATAATTATTAGTATTTATGTCATAGGTACTATGTCATCTTCAACTCATGATTCTAGTTCAAATAAGAGTAGGAAGCTAAAAAAGTATAAAAAGAAGTTTAATCTAATAAGGATTGAGATCATTGACTTAGAAAAGACTGCCTAAGAGGCTATCTCCTTTTGACATTCACTGTGCCACGGTTCTGTGATCGTCGCTGGGCTGTTAGTGTTTTATCTGTTGCTAACTTACCGTCTTATACGGTTGATATATTCGCCACACTGTTTTTGTTATTTCTGTTGGGATTGGTTTACCCTTCTATCTGTGCGTTTCATAAGCTGAGATATGTGGACACATCATTTAGGATACTAAAGGTAAGACTCACTAATCTCATAAATGATATTGCCCACTCAAGTGTATCACAGTCTGAAGAGTCGTATTAAGCCCTTCGGAAAGATACTAGTGATTGTGAACCTAGGGTCAACAGCTGTTATTGTGTGCAATTGATTATCCAAATGATTTGTGCAATGACATACTTTTTGATAATACTGTTTATAGCTAGGGGTGTTCAACCGGTAAAAACCGAGCCGAACCGAACCGGTACCGAAAAAAGGCAAAACGGCGTACCGATACCGGTACCGGTTGGACCGGTTCGGTACCGGTTTTTACCGGTTATACCGAATATTATTATTTTATTATTATGTTTATTATTATTATTATATTATTATTTTTTTATTATTATTATTATTATTATATTATTATTTTTATTTTTATTATTATTATTTTTATTATTAATAATAATTTAAAAAATAAAATAATAAGAAACCGGTACGACCGGTATGTACCGAACTCTAAATTGCCGAACCGGTACCAAAACCGGTTGTACCGCTATACCGAACCGGTCATTTTTGTACCGAACCGACCGGTTTGGACCGGTCCGGAAAACCGAAAAAACCGGTTATACCGAAAAATTTGAACAACCCTATTTATAGCCTTCGCCACATGAGCAAATGTCTCTTGGTAATCAATCCTATGGGTTTGAGTATAACATTTTGCAACTAGTCTGGCTTTGAGTCTCTCAAATGTCCCATCCGGCTTCTGTTTGACTGTATATACCTATTTGCAACCAACTGATTTTTTTCCATAAGGAAGAGTAACTAGTTCCTATGAATTATTCTTTTTTAAGGCATTCATCTCTTCTATCATAACCTGTTTCCTGTTCTCATCGCTAATTGCTTCTCTCCACCCCTGAGGAACAGATATTGAAGACAAGGAAGAAACAAAGGAATGGTAGGATGCAGATAATTTATTATAGGCTAAAAAATTAAAGATAGGATGTTGAGTACAAGATTTAATCCCTTTTATAAGAGCAATAGGAAGGTTGGTATCATCAGAAGAACAAGTAGAATTAAGATTATCACCATTAGCATTATTAGGACTAGGTTCTAAGCAGGGTGAGTGCAGTGGTGCAGAAATGGTGACCTTATTCTTGCCTCTTCAAATATAAGTCCTTAACTTAGGCTCATTCTGTCTAACATACGACTCCTGTAACTCCCCCTGTGTAGATTTATCAGAGACAACCACAGGAACATGAGAAGAATTTATAGTATATGTGATATAGTACTACTTGTAATACCAGCCTTCGGAGGAAGCTTCTCCTCGTCAATAACATCCTCCCCTTGAGGAGAAGGTGAGGAAGAATAAAAAGGTTCCAATTCCCAAAAAGTTGCATCCCGAGTGACAAATACTTTGTTTGAATGAGGATGATAACATTTATATCCTTTTTGGGTTGGAGAATACCCAATGAAAGCACACCTAAGAGCCTTGGGATCTAGTTTTCCCCTAGTGGGAGATTTATCATGAACATAACACAAATAACCAAAAACTTGAGGCGAAGGACTTGTCGTTTGTTGGAGGAGAGAGACGAGACTTCTGTTCCCAAGAATTCTAGAAAGAAACCGGTTTATAAGAAATGCAGTAGTCAGAACATCTCCCCATAGAAATTTAGGTGTGTTCATAGTGAACATAAGAGTGCGGGCTAGTAAGTGTGATTTTTTCTTTCCGCTACTCCATTTTGTTCTGGGGTTTTGACACAGGAGGTTTGAAGTATGATGCCGTGCAGAGAGAGATAAGATGCAAAAACATTATTATTACTACATTAATGACCATTATCACTATGGAGAATTTTGACTTTAGCGTCAAATTGGATTTGAATCATTTTATGAAATTCCTGAAAACAATCAAACACCTCATTTTTGGAACGAATAAGATAAATCCAAGTTACACGAGAATGACAATCAGTAAAACTAACAAACTATCTATAACCAGAACGGGAAACAACCTGAGAGGGTCCCCACACATCAGTATGTATAATAGCAAAAGATTCAGAATGTCGTCTGTTAATAGCATAATAAATAGAACGTTTGTGTTTACCCAATTCACACGGTTCACACAAAAACTAAGTTTTATTACACTACTTAACTAAAGATGAAAATAAAGACTCTAATATTGATAAAGAGGGATGTCCCAAACGTCGATGCTATTGATGAAGAGAAGTCAGTCTGGAGTCAAAAGTAGATTGAAGAGGAGCCTGAGTAGCAGTCCCATATGTAATTAGAGACATGTTAGACGATGGAACATTTAAATAATATGGATCACCAACTGCACTACTACTGCCAATCTTCTGCCCCGTCACCAAGTCCCGAACACAAAGACCACACCCTTAACACAAAAACCCTTCGCACGGAAATTACAAACCTGGTCGTGTAACATTTTTTCTTCTACTTGATTAAATGTTGTAGTAGGAGTTAAAATTGTTACCCGTATATCCTCGTGATCATCAAAATTATTAGCCTTGAATGATGGGTATAGACTCCTATTTACTCCCATGCTGGTGATGCGATAGCATTCAGCCCTTGGAATTTTAGTTTCTCCAGCAACTTCTTTGATACCTTCATCACATATTGATCCATTAGGTTCTTGAGCAGGGGAGTTGTTCGCCTTTAATAGCCCTTCATCCTTGCTCCAACCCATAAGTTGAGTATTCCCAATTCCACCCCCGCTATCATTGTACATCGGCTGATATTGACTAGTAGCAAGGCACAAACAATCCTCCCCTTGAGTAAGAGAACATTCCAGGATAAAATGTTTCTCCTAGGCCTTTCATTGAACAAATTGCCCGCAATAATTCGATTTTGATTTGGACAAAATTCCCCTATAACCATGTTTTTCGCTAGAAAAGGAGAGGAGAACTCGCTTACCGGGAGAGAATTACCCTTGACTTGCTCAAATAGTTCTTCAATTTTAGTATTGGGTGGAGCTGGGTCTTCAATTTTCCCTTCAAACCTTCCTCGTCTCCAACATCCTCAACAACTGAATCAATTAGTTGAATCAGTAATTGAGGTTCTGGATTGGGCTTTGCATAAATTTGTTTCCTAGCCTCAAACCATGGTTATGTGATTGCTTGAGATTTGAGGTCTCATCCATGATTTTTTATCCATGACATTTTGAACATGTTTATATGATTGCTTGAGATTTGAGGTCTCCAACACACTCACAACTTGCAACACCTTTTTTGAAATGTCTAAGCTTTGTAGATTTTTCTTAAATTGGAACATCACATTTGTCAATATGTGCACTTATGTGGAAAATCTCAATGTTGGATAACGTTAAAGAAAAAAATAATTCTCAAAAGTTGGATTGCAGATACATTTCACATCTATTGAATTCATACATTTACTTTTTACTATAATCAGATTAGAAGAACCTTCTTTTGAACTCTCAACTGTTGGTCAATTTTTGGATTTTAGGAAATTCTCCCCCTATCTGTTTTATTTTGTCTTACAGTGTGTGTGCACACAGTTATCGAGTTTTGTTCTATATTTGACTTAGCAGCATTCATTTGTTCTATATTTAGTGTGTATATTAAATATTATAATTTTTAAGTGTTTTGGACATTATATTAAAAATATTTGTGGACATTAGTTGGTCAACCACACCGGCAGTAAATGTTACATATTGTTGACTAGAGGGTTATTGATGGTTACTTGAAAAATTAGAGGGGTGGTAAGTGTTATTACGATATATTGCCTTGGCCATCACCGAAATCTAATACTGTATTTGTGAATTTGAAGGGATGTGAAGGGAAGGCAAAGTATAAATAGGTATTGGATGGGAAAGGATTTGAGCTTTTCCTTGTCATGTTTCTGAGCTTAACTTTAATTGAATTTTCTCACATTTGTAAGATTAGAAGGCTAGGGGAAGGAAGTGACCATATTTTAATTGTTAAAATGACCTATTACAATATATACCCTTTATCATTCTCTGTTGAGTGTGTACGAGCACACCCCTATCAACCCCTAGAGTAGAAGATACATTGCCACTGTAATGTCATTATTATCTTCTCTTTTTTCTCTTTGTTTTTTTTCCCCACATTAAGTTTGCAAGTTTTCTTATTTATTTTATTAAAGTACAGGCTCCAAACCTGCTGAGGATGACCCTCAAGTCTATTCTCCTCCACCATCAAACTTTAGTATGTTTCTTATTATCTCCTTTTTATGACCCTTAAGTGTGTGTATATATGTGTGTGTGTATATATATATATGTATATGTATGTTTTAATAATTGTAACAAAGTCCTGGGTCTTTAAAGATATAATATTGTTGAATTTTTATTCTATCTTATATGTTATTGGATAAAGTAATTAATTTTCTTTTTCTCTTTAGTAATTGTATCATATAGTTGGTGAAGTATATTATATTTATACTTAAATTAAAATAATAATAACAATAATAATAATAATATTTAATATTAGGTCAGGTGCTTCTCATAAAATAGTTTCATTCTAAAATTATATTATCCAAGCATTATGGAATCATACTTATACCTGAAATTTATAACTTATATTTTAATGATAGCAACAAATTCAAGTTATGTGAGGCGATCTTTGTAAAAAAAATTATTTTATTCTCAAATTATATATTCTACTTTGTAATAAAATCTTATTTAATATTGATAAAAAATTGATATTAGGTAATATGATTTTATGAATTATTATTCAATAGATGGGTAATAGTGTTTGTGCACATAAAATTACTTTATAATATATTGGGGTATCTATATATTTATTTTAATAATAACAACTTAATATTAAGTAAGATACACTTAAATTTATAATTGTATTTATATTTTAATCAAAATTGTAACAAATTAATGTTAGGTAAGGTAATCTTTATGAGAAAATTGTTTATTTTTTTCTCAAACTATATAGTCTTGAGTAGTAATAAGTTTTATTTTATTTGACAAAGTTGAGTTGTTATAGTCAAATTGATTATTTATAAAATTCCAAAACTTTTTATTCTTGTTTTTATAATTTGTGCATGTTAATACTTATTTTGGCACTACTCATCTTATGCTCTTCTTTTAATTGTCTATGTTTGTTCACATATAATCTTTGTGTTTTTTGCTGAGTTATTTCTTGAAATTTTTACAGATTCCGTTTCTATCCAAAGTATCTTGCAGATGGGTTCTACTTCACCCACTATTACTGGTACGATTTATTATTTTCATTTTTTTCTATCTTTTGTTGTGCTTATGTAACTACTGTATACTAACATGTACACCTTGTGAAAAGAAATGATCTTATTTTAGAGAGATGATATTTTTGAATTTTTATTATAATTTATATGATTATGCTATTGGATAAAACATCAATCTGCCTTTGAGTTCGGATTGGAATTTCGATTCAAGTGAAGAAAGAGTTAGCTTGTTTTAATTTTCTATTTATTCGTTAATATTGAATCCTATGGTTGATCAATATATTATATTTCTACGTATATCTTACTAATAGTAATTATTTAGTAATATGTCTAATGATCCTCATAAGACAATAGTTTACTTTAAAAGTTATATTGTCCAAGTAATAATAAAAATATACTTATATATGATATGTAATTAACTAATCATACTTATATGTCCATTATAGTGTCAAATTCATTTTAGGTAAAACAATCTTTGTGAAAAAAATGTTTTGTTCTCAAAATATATTCGGTATTATTTAATAGCAATGCATGAGTAATGGTATTTGTGCACATGATCTTTGTGAAATTAATATCAAGTAATATGATCTTACAATTTATTTTATTTTTATTATATATTCAATGCATGAGTAATAGTGTTTGTGCATATAAAATTATTATATTAAGTAAGAGAAATTGAAATTTATTATTATATTTATATTCTAATAAAACAACAGCAAATTTAGTGTAGGAAAGTTTAATTAATTTAGGAATAATAAAAGTTGACCTAATTTAGGAAATGTAAAACACCAAACAAAAAAAAAAGGACAAAAAAACAGAGGGAAAAATTAGGACGAATGAAATTGTCCATTTAATTATGTTAAAATTATTTTTTCCTCAAACTATATAATCAAAGTAGTAATTAAAAATCTTACTTTATATGTGTGTGTGTGTGTGTGTTTTAATTATAGTAACAAATTAGAATTAGGTATGATATTCTAAAAAAAAAGTTATATATAAGATATTGTTTTCTTGAAAAACTATATTAGGTTCATTAATGTAGAAAAGTTTAATTAATGTAGGAATAGTAAAATTTGACCTATTGTTGAAAAAGGGTCTTATTTTAGAGATACAATATTGTTGAATTTTTGTTATATTTTATATGAATGTTATTAGATAAAGTAATTAATGTTTTATTTTTCTTTAGTAATTGAATCGTATAGTTGATCAAATGTATTAAATTTAGTATAAGGTAAGCTCATTCTCCTAAAATAGTTTCATTTCAAAATTATATTATCCAAGTATTAATAGAATCATAGTTCTACTTGAAATTTAATTAAATTTATATTTTTAATAATAGTAAAATTCAAATTTGGTAATACTACCTTTGTGAAAACATTGTTTTATTCTCGAATTGTATATTCTATGTTATAATATAATCTTAGTTAATAAAGATAAAAAGTTGATACTCCCTCCGTCCCAAATTAATTGCTTTTCTATGACTTTTTGAAGTCAAATTGACTATTTTTAAAAATAATAATTAAGCATATATAAATATATTTCTAAAATTATAAAAATTGAAATTAGTAATAAATTGTATATACTTTCTTTTGGTTATAATATCTTCACCTATATGTTAGCAAAAATAGTAAAAAAATTAGTTTTAAAAATAGTCAATTTGACTTTAAAAAGTCCTAGAAATGCAATTAATTTGGGACGGAGTGATATTAGCTAATATGATCTTATTAATTATTCTGTTTTACATCATTTTTTACTATTCAATACATATAAGTAATAGTGTTAGTGCACATAGAATTACTCTATAATATATTGATATATCAATATATATATTTTAATACTAAACAACAATTTAATATTCAGTATGATAAACTAAACTCAAATTTATAATTATATTTATAATCTAATCAAAATAATAATAAATTCGTGTTAGGTAAGGTGAACTTTGTGAGAAAATTGTTTTCTTTTTCTTAAACTATAATCTAAGTAGTAGTAAATTATATTTTAATTGACAAAGTTGAGTTTTATAGTCAAATTAGTTATTTATATAATTTCAAACTTCTTGTTCTTGCGTTTATAATTTGTGCATATTAATCCTTATTTTGGCACTACTCATCTTTTGCTCTTCTTTTGATTTGTTGATGTTTTGTTCACATATAATCTTTGTGTTTTTTGCTAAATTATTTCTTGTAATTTTACAGATTTCGTTGTTGTCCATAATATCTTTCAGATGTGTTAGAACTGAGTGTTGTGTATGTGTGTATGTGCTGTGTATGTACTGTGTATCTCCACTGAGGAAAACAGGGAACCTGTTTTCCTCCTCCACTAGCTCCAATCTGGTGTATAAATTAGGGACCCTTGTAAATGTAGCAAACACATGAAATGTATATAGTTTCTACATTTTAACATGGTATCAGAGCATCAAAGCAGTTTTTAGAAGCTTTTTATTCCTTTTTTTCATTTCCGCTACTGCTGCTCAAAATTTCAATCAGAAAACTAGCCCAACTAGTAGAATATTGCAAAATTTGATATCACAATTCGGATCAGTCTGTATTAGGAGACACAGCCCATTGAACGTTTCCGGTTTGAACCTTAGCCGCACGCGACATCTCGCGCCACTCACGCGCATGACGCCGACGGCCACGCGACCATCGCCGACCGGCGCGTGTAGGGCCGTCTACGGCGGAGCTTTTCCGCAGCGGCTTACTGGCAGGTTTGCTCGTTTCTCTCTCTTTCTTACTATCTACAGTGGTTTCTAGAGAGAAATATTCAGGTTGTCTGGGTTTGGCTTTTGTTAGTTCGACAGTACATGTTGCCTTACTGTTTTGACTTATGTTTCTTGGTTCTGGGCTTTTTTTCTATTCTCTGCTGGGCTTACTGTGAAGGAATAATTGATTGGGTTTTTACCTGCCACTTCAAAAATTATATCAATTTTCAAAAACACCATCTCTGTAGGCGTGTTATCACTTGTCTAGATAAAGTGTCTGCTTCCTGTTAAGCTTTAACTGTGATCTTTTCCCACTGGTGCGTATTGATTGAGACATAAAAATTATCCTGTTGTTTATTTCTTGGTTAAATATATTGCGGCTTCTATTTTTTGTCATGGCATGGTAATCTGGCCCATTTACTGAAAAACACAAATCATTGTTACAAAATGATACAGAATTTTTACATCTCTAATTCTGTCGTGTGTCTTAGTCACATTTTAAGTTGGACGGGAAATAATGATATCGCTTTGGTCCATGATATGTAGTAGGTCCATTGAAGCTTTACGAAGGGCAGCATTTATTCACCGGTACTACACCATGCCTACACCAAGCAGGCATAGCCCAAGAAGAGTGGTAATCTGATAACTCCATGGTATAATCTCAGGGATGTTTTACTCAAGGGTTACTTGTATGAGGAGCAAACTTGATGTTCTTGACACTGCATTTGCACTCTGGGTGGCTATCATCTCAAAAACCTTCTTGGTAGTGGTGTTATGGCCAAAGCAGAGGTTTCCGCATTAAGTATTTCCAGTGAATCTTGGGTCTTGGTGTGATAGGCGTGGCTAATGTGTGTGCTGTTAGTATGGGCACTTGGCTAGGTGCTAGATCTTTCTGGGTTGTGCTTCATTTTGGTTCGGGTTGTGATCTTAGGCGGTGCACACTTTTTGGGGGGTTGGATACGAGTGTGGGGGGGTGTGCGGGGTCAGGGGGTTTTGTGTTGGCAGTCGGTGGCGGGGGGCGGTGAGTGAGGTGGGGGGTGGGGAGGGATGAGGGGGCTGGGGGGCGGGGGTGCGCACAACCAAGCAGGGGGGCAGGGGGTCGGGGGGGCTGGGGGGGGGAGACTCGGGCATGGTGAGTTGAGACCCGAGGGAGGCTCGAGGCGGGGGGGCACGGAGGGGGAGCGCGGGGTGGCACGGGAGGAGCTGGCGGGGGTGAGGCGTTGGGCGCGGAGCGGGGGGGGAGGGGGGAGGATGGGGGGGGCGGCGGGGGCGGGGGGGGGAGTGGCGAGGTGGGCCGGGGGGGGGGGGGGGGGGGGGGAGGAGGGACGGGCGGCGGGGGTGGTGCAGGGAGAGGGTGGGGGGGCGGGGGGGGGGAAGGGGGGCAGGGGGGGGGAAGGCGTGGGTGGGCACTTGGAGACGGGGGGGTGGATGCCGGTGCGGGAACGTAGGGGGGGTGGAGGTGGGGGGGCGATGTGGGGGGGCGAGGGCGGAGGGGCGGGGCGGGGGGAGGGGGGGGGAGGGGCGGTAGGGGACGGGGCTGGGGGGGGGGGGGACGGGAGGGGGGGGGGGGGGCGGGGGGCGCGAGAGGGGGCGCCGGGAGCTGGAGGGATTTGGGATGGCGGGGGGGGGGGGGGGGGGTGGCGGGGGGCGGGGGTTGGTGGGATTGCGGGGGGGGAGTGGGGGTAGACCGGGGCGGCGGGGGGGGGATGCGGGGGAGAGGGGGGAGTGGGGCGAGCGGGAGGGGTATGAGATTTGGGGGGCGGGGCACGGGGGGCCGAAAGGGGAGGGAGGTGCGGGGGAGGGCGAGGGGGGGGGATTGTCGGCCGGTGCACGGGGTGTCGCCTGAGGGGGGGGGGCAGATGGGCATTGGGGGGCACGCGGGCGTGGGGTGGGAATGGGGGTGGGTGACATTGGGGGGAGGGTCTGGGGGGGTTGGGGGGGGTGGTGCGTGGGGGGTGTGCCGTCGTACTGGTGCTACGGGTTTTTTCTTTTTTATTCTCTTTTGTTTTTTTCCTTACTTGTCTTTATGTCTTTTATTTGTTTTTTCTTGTTCTCTTCTTTTTTTTTTTTTTTTTTTCTTCTCTTTTTTTTTGTTTCTTTCTTTTTTTTTTTTTTTTTCATATACGCAGGCACTAACTACTAGGGTCAGACTCCTTCCCATCACTACGAGAGGCTCATAGCTAGAGTCCAATACAAGTGGAGAGTAGACGTCGGGTAATGGTCCTAAATATAAATCCAGTTGATCGCTCAGGCATGGATTGATTCATATCTAAGTCTGCCTTTCCCATCCTTCTTCTGTTGAAAGGAGGACCCGTGCATGTGTATTATTGTGGGGGGAAGAATCCTACCCGAGACCGTGCTTTAAGCTTCATGGCGTCCTTAAGGTACGTGGCGGTCGTTTAGTCGTGGACGTGGGTCTATGCATACATGTCTACATCTCCTCCTTATGCAGATGAAACCTAGTACGCAGAACCACTACTCATTGCACTGACTCCTTGAGGAAATCTCTGCCTTTCGGAAATTTCTATTCCACCCTACTTCCTCTCATTATGCCCAGACAGGTATCCATCCTCGTTGCCTTTTATGTTTCATCCACTTGCCATAGTTGGATTATAGATACAGGTGCCTCCGAGCATATGACTGGGTCCTCAAACCCTTTTTACTTCATATATGTACCGCTCGGGAACAAACCAAGGTTCACGTGTTGCTGATGGGTCTCTGTCCTCTATCTCAGGGAGTGGTTCAGTAGTTTGTACCCCTTCATTGGACTTTATCATCTGTTCTCCATAATTCGTCCTTCACTGCTAATTTTCTATCTGTCCAAAGTCCTTTCTGAATCTATGCATTGTTCGTAACCTTTTTTCCAAACCATGTTATTTTTCAGGATCTTTGTGACGGGACAGCCAGATTGGCAGTGGTAGTGCCCGTTGACTGGTCTTATTATTTAGAGGTTCCTCAACTAACATGGTTCCTAACACAGGCTCTTCCACTCTGTTTCAGACTCCAACCTTGCCTCTCTCCTTCATTGGGCATCGTCGTTTGGTCATCCTTTTTCTCAGTATTGGAAGTTTTGTTCCCGTCTTTAGTTAAGATTTGTAGCAAATACTCCAGTTTTTGTGTTGAAACGTGTGAAATCCGGGTAAACACATATCGTTCTCGACTTATTCTGCTATTAACAGTCGTCAGTCTGCGTCCTTTGCTATTATCCATACCGATGTGTATTATGGGGGCCCTCTCGGTTTGTTTCCCGTTTGGTTTTAGATGGTTGTAAGCTTTATTGATTGTCATTCTCGTGTCACTTGGATTTTCCTTTTGCGGTTCCCAAAAATTGGAGTTTTTGTTTGGCTTTCAGGACACTTTCATAAAAATGATTCATAACTTTTTAACGCTAAAATCAAAATCACCCCCTCCCATAGTGATAAAACGGTCGTGAATACAGTAATAATCATGCTTTTGAATCGTTCCTCTCCACGGCATGGCATCATTCTTCAAACCACTGTGGTCAAACTCCAGAACAAATGGAGTGCAGAAAGAAAAAATCGACAACCTACTCGAAGTTGCCCGCACTCTTATGTTTTCCATGTACACTCCTAAATTTTTATGGGGTGATGCGGTTCTAACTGCGGCATTCTTATCAACCGTCTTCCTTCTAGAAGCCTTGGAAACAAAAGTTCCTATCTCCATTCTCCAACACATATCCTACTCCTTCTCCCTCGCGCGAGTTTTTGGATTTGTATGTTTTGTTCATGATAAATCCCCCCACTCGGGTTAAATTAGATCCCATAGTCTATTCGATGTGTTTTTATTGGTTATTCTTCCACCCAAAAAGGTTATAAATGTTATCACCCCCCCTTCTCACAAAAGTGTTTGTTACTCGGGATGGAAACTTTTTGGGAGTCTGAACCTTTTTTTTCTTCTTTCACGTCTCCTCAGGGATCTAGAAGAAGAGGTATACATGGAAAAAAAAAAAAAAAAAAAAAAAAAAAAATAAAAAATAAAAAAAAAAAAAAAATAAAAAAAAAAAAAATAAAAAAAAAAAAAAAAAAAAAAATAAAATAAAAAAAAAAAAAAAAAAAAAAAAATAAAATTTCTCCCTCTTGGTTTTGCCTCATTGTCACCAAGGGAAGGTTTGTAGACTGCGAAAGGCTTTATTTACGGATTGAAGCAATCTCTCGAGCCTGGTTTGGGAAATTCCACAAAGCATATGATAAAAATGGGGTTACAAACAGAGCCGAGCAGATCACCACTCTATTTGTCAAACAAATTAAATTGGTAAGACTGTAATTATTATTGTTTCTGCTTGATTGACATTGTAGTGAAAGGGGATAACAACGATGGATGATAGTTAACTCAAGGCAGCCTGGCTAAAGAGTTTGAAATTCAAAGATCTGGGCACCATGTGTATATTTCCTTGTATTGAAGTTGCAAGATCTCCCAGGGAATTTTTCTATCTCAACGGAAGTATGTTCTTGATCTCTTAACAGAAAACTGGCATGCTGGGATGTATAAACCCTGTTGATTCCCCTATTGAAGTTAATCATTCATCTTGAGGGAGGGCACAGGACTAGGTTGAATAGAGAGAGATATCAACGTCTGGTGGTAGACATGATATCTTGTCTCATACTAGACCCGAATATCTTATGCTGTGGTATTAGTCAGTCAATACATGCATTGAACCCTCGACAAAGGTCATATGGAAACCGTTTAAAGGAATTTTGAGGTATATCAAGTCTGCACCCTGCTAAGGTTTTGTTTGCACCACATGGTCTTATGAGGAGTCGAAGCTTTTTCCGACTCAGATTGGGCTGGCTCTATAGAGGATCGTCGATCTACATCAGGCTACTGTTTCATTTGTTGAGGTAATCTTGTCTCTTGGCGTAGTAAGTAAACAGTCAGTTGTGGCAAGATCTAGCGCTGAGGCTGAATACCGTGCTATCGCCCTGGGTATATGTGAACTAATGTGGCTTCGAACTTGCTAGAGATTTGGGTGTTTCAATAAAGGGCCTATGCAGTTGTTTTGTGATAACAAGGCTGCCATTTGTATTGCAAATGATCCGGTACCAAACTTGATAGGAACGAAGCACATTGAGATTTGACCGGACACTTCATCAAAGAAAAATTAGTCAGTGGTCTTATTTGCTTACCTTTCGTTAAAACAGAACATCAGCTAGCTGATATTCTGACTAATGGGTCTTAGTAGTAAAGATGTTGCATCCCTTGTGTTTCAAGTTGGGTATGCGTGATATCTATACACCATTACTTGTGGGGGAGTGTTAGAATGAGTGTTGTGTATGTGGTGTATGTGCTGTGTATGTATGTGTATCTCCACTGAGGAAATACAGGGAACCTGTTTTCTCCTCACTAGCTCTCATTCTGGGTGTACTAAACATTAGGACCTTGTAAATGTAGCAAACACATGAAATGTATATAGTTTCTACATTTTAACAAGATGGATTCTACTTCACCCATTATTCCTGGTACGATTTATTATTTTAATTTTTTTCTACCTTTTGTTGTGCTTATGTAATTACTATATACTAACATGTACACCTTGTGCAAAGTAATTGGTCTTGTTTTAGAGAGATGATATTTTTGTATTTTTATTATAATTTATATGATTATGATGTTGGATAAAATATCAATCCGCGTTTGAGTTCGGATTGGAATTTCTATTTAAGCGAAGAAATAAGCCTAATTTTTTTGGCTCGGTAGTAAAAATTTTCAAAAGCCAACCTTAATTTTCTGTTTGTTCTTTAATAATCATAAGGTTGGTCAATGTATTATATTCATACTTACATTTTAGTAATAGTAATAATGTCACGCCCCAAAAATAGGACGCCATAGTGGCAAAACAAAACAATCTAAAGTGCCAAACTAACTCATCAAGAGTACAAAAAAAAATTAATATGTTTACAATGAATTTATTACGAAGTTTAATGAACGGATGGACCAAACATTTAAATTATTAAACATAAATATAAGTCTCAAAAACTAAGCTAAACATTATTCAAGGACTTTTCAAATTAAAGCTAAATATTGAAATCTCAACTAATCCCCATTATGCCTTTCATCCTTAGCAATACCTGAAGGAGGGAAAGCAAAAAGAAAGGAGTGAGCTTTAAAGAGCCTAGTAACGTGAATAATCGAACATTCGAAATGTATATTAACATGATGTCGGAAATCAAGAAAATGAAGGAAGCATAAAACCACAACGTTGTCTAGAACAACATAATTTCAAGGATGAATCAAGTATAATGTAGAATGGTAAGATTACACATTTAATCCTGAAGGACGAACTCAAATATGCTAATAATATTCTCTGTCTAACCACCTTATCACTCCCTAATTGCTTCACAAGCCTATGTGCACATATGAATATAGCAAAAGTCTCATAGATCCCCTTAAGGGTTGTTCAAATATGTGTATTGTTTCACAAGAAAAAGTATAACAACACATTAAATAATCCAAAGGTCCAATAGTGCCAATTGCACTTGAAAAACAACATATGAATCACGAATAAAATCTGTCCTGTTTTACTAAATCTGAAATAAACCATGCAATGATATCAATGATGGAACTTATATTGCAGGGTGTTTATAAATAGCTGGAAGAGCTTTTCAACAAATTAAGAATCACTCAAATCCGAATAAAAATAGATTTTAGGTGAATTTTGCAACGGAGCTACTATGTTGCTAGACAAAAAGCTGGACACAGATCGTATATGTTTTACAAATCATAATATAAATCAAGTTTAGAGTCAGATTTGGAAAAAGTGCTATTTCACAAAACACGTAGATAACTAGCAAAGCTTTCTAGAGACTCAAGAATCAAGCAATTTAGTTTTGATATGGAATTTATGTGAATTTTACAACAAGGCTGATCAATTCCCGTCACTGTACAGACTAGATTTATAAATTGATATATTGACTATGTTTAGGAGCAAAATTGGGAAAAATGTTATTTCACAAAAGATGGAAAAAACTGAAAGAGCTTTTCAAAGAATCAAGAATCAAGTAATTCCGTTGTGGGATGAATTTTATATGAATATTACAATGAGACTGAACTTTCTGGGCAAAATATACAACAATTCAATTACGAATAGAATATAATTAAGAATTGAAGAACATATTAAACAAATATCAACCAACAAATTCGTGTATTCAAATTACATGAATTTACAAATCAAACGAAAGGAAAAGAGATGAAATCCTTACCTCAAATAACATTGCAAATTAAAGAGATTTGCAATCCTTCAAAACACGAATTCAACCTATATCACATGAACAAAAGTAAACCCTAAATTCTAATTTCTATCACAGATAACATAATCGAACGAAAATAATATAAATACTAACTAATTACTACAGATTTCCCCTTGTCTACGCGATTAGGTTTCACTCTTCTTCCTTGTCCACGAATTCTGCAATTGAAGGGTTTCAATAACTTGCACGAAATTGAAAATTAGAATAGTATACAAAATATCAATCTCCTAGTGATCTTACTTAATCCAAATCCTCAAAGCAAAAGGAAAAGAGAAGGGAAGATGAAGAAGAAAAGTCTCTGATGGTGGAAAGTCGTGAAATCCTAATACGTAAAACAAAACTGATATCCCCCTTCTAAGTCAAAAATGATTTACTCTCTCGTATTTAGTCAAAATACATTTTAAATTTTAAAAGGCTAAAAAGTAACTAATTAAATATAAAAATAATAATAAAATAACTTGGGTTCTCACAAATAATTTAATATTATGTATGATGATTCTCATAAGAAAATGGTTTACTTCTAAAATTATATTGTCCAAGTAACAATAAAAGTATACTTATATAGGATATGTAATTATACTTATATTTCAATAATAGTGTCAAATTCATGTTAGGTATAACAATCATTGTCAAAAAAATGTTTTATTCTCAAATTATGTTCTCTATAATTTAATAATGGTGAAATTAATATCAAGTAATATGATCTTACAATTTATTTATTTTTCATTATATATTCAATACATGAGTAATAGTGTTTGTGCACATAAAATTATTATAAGATATATTGTTATATCTATACTTTTATTTTAATAATGCTCCAAATTTTACTTGAGCATCCAAATCTAGGTCAATACCAACAATGGTAGCATTTTAATATCAAGTAAGATAAACTTGAATATATTTTTATATTTATAACGAATGCAAATAATATCAATTGAAGTGTAGGAAAGTTTAACTAATTTAGGAATATAAAAGTTGACCTATTTTGGGAAAAGTAAAAGGCAGAATAAAAAAAAACGGACTAAAAAACGGAAGAAAAGAAAATGAGGATGAACGAAATTGTCTATTTAATTATTAGAAAATTATTTTTTTCTCAAACTATATAATCTAATTAGTAATTAAAAATCTTAATCAAACAAGTATATGTATATATATATAATTTTTTTTATAAAAGTATTATACAAGATATTGTTTTATTTGAAAAACTATATTAGGTTCTTTTAATGTAGTAAAGTTTATGTAATATAGGAATAGTAAAATTTGACCTAATGTAGAAAAAGTAAAAGCTCGAACCAAAAAACAGAAGAAAAAAAAAGGTCCAAAGCCATTGGTCTTATTTTAGAGATATATATTGTTGAATTTTTATTGTATTTTATATAAATATATTATAGGATAAAGTAATTAATTTTTTATTTTTCTTTAGTAATTGAATCATATAGGTGGTCAAATATATTATATTTATCTTTACATATTTAGTATTAGGTAAGATTATTCTCATATTTTTAGTCTAAAATTTTATTATCAAGTATTAATAGAATCATACTTATACTTGAAATTCAATTAAACTTATATTTTAATAAGAGCAACAAATTCAAGTTAGGTAAAAGATCTTTGTGAAAAAAATATGTTATTCTCAAATTAAATATTCTAGGTTGTAATAAAATCATGTTTAATAATAACAAAATATTGATATTACGTAATATGATGTTATGAATTATTTTCGTTTTACATCATTTTCTACTATTCAATGCATGAATAATAGTGTTTGTGCACATAAAATTACTCTATGATATATTGAGATATATTATATATTTATTTTAGGAATAATAACTATTTAATATTAAGTAAGATGAGCTCAAATTTATAATTAACAAATTGTAACAAATTCATCCTAGGTAAGGTGATCTTTTTGAGAAAATTGTTTTTTTTTCCTCCCTTAAACTATATAATCTCAGTAGTAATAAGTTTTATTTTACTTGACAAACTTGATTTTTTATACTCAATGATTATTCATAAAATTCCAAAGTTCTTATTCTTGCTTTTATAATCTGTGCATGTTAATACTTATTTTGGCACTGTCATCTTTTGCTCTTCTTTTGATTGTCTATATTTTGTTCATGTATTATCTTTGTGTTTTATGTTATTTCTTGAAATTTTACTGGTTTCATTCCTGCCCAAAGTATCTTTTAGATGTGTTCTACTTTGCTCATAATTCCTGGTACGATTCAATTATTATTTTCATTTTTTCTATCTTTGTTGTGCTTATAGAATTATTCTATAATAACATGCACACTTTGTGTGCAAAGCAGATGATCTTATTTTAGAGATCATATTTTGTAATTTCTATTATAATTTATAAAATTATGCTATTGGATAAAACGTCAATCTAGTTTGAGTTCGAATTGGAATTTTGATTAAAATGAAAAAGAGTAAGCCTATTATTTTTTTTGGCTCGATAATTTTTTTTTCAAAAAAGCCAATCTTAATTTTATATTTGTTCTTTAATAATTGAATCCTGTGGTTGTTCAATTTATATTTATACTTATATTTTAGTAATACTAATAATTTAATATTATGTATGATAATTCTTATAAGAAAGTTTATTTCAAATGTTATATGGTCCAAGTAATAATATAAGTATATTTACGTATGATGTATAATTATACTTACATTTCTATAATAGTGTCAAATTCATGGTAGGTAATACAATTTTTTGTGAAAAAATTGTTTTATTTTAAAATTATACTCTCTATTATTTAATAATGGTGAGAATAATATCAAGTAATATGATTTTGTAGTTTATTTATTTTATGATATATGAATAGTGTTTGTGTACATAAAATTGTTATAAAATATATTGTTGTATCTATACATTTATTTTAATTATAGTAGCCATTTATTATATTTATATTGAGTATAGTTTGTGCATGTTAATACTTATTTTGGCTTTCTGCTCTTCTTTTAATTGTGTATGTTTTGTTAACATATAGTATTTGTGTTTTTTGTTAAGTTATTTTTCTTGATATATTATAAGATTCGGTTGTACCCAAAATATCTCTCAGAAGTCATCTGCTTTGCCCATATTCCCTGGTGCGATTATTTTCATTGAATCCACCTAGATTTAAGAGATTTCCCCTCAGACTATATAATCTAAGTAGTAGTAATGATGAGTACACAAATGTACAAATTGAATGGGCAAAGCAGAAGCCATCTGAGAGATATTTTGGACAGGACCGGAACATGTAATATATCAAGAAATAACTTAACAAAAAACACAAATACTATATGTTAACAAAACATAGACAATCAAAAGAAGAGCAGAAAGTCAAAATAAGTATTAACATGCACAAACTATATTCAATATAAATATAATAATATACTCGAATTTATCTTACTCGATATTAAATTGTTACGATTATTAAAATAAATGTATAGATACAATAATATATTTTATAACAATTTTATATGCACAAACACTATTACTCATGCATTGAATATATCGTAAAAAGTAAATAAACTGTAAGATCATATTACTTGATATTATTTTCACCATTATTAAAAAATGGAAAATATAATTTGAGAATAAAACAATTTTTTTACAAAAATTGTTTTACCCACCATGAATTTGACACTATTGTGGAAATATAAGTATAATGATACATTATAAATAAATATACTTATATTATTATTTAGACCATATAACTTTTAAAGTAACTTTCTTATAAGTGACATCATAAATAATATTAAATTATTACTAAAATATAAGTATAAATATATATTGAACAACCACAAGATTCAATTATTAAAGAACAAATATAAAATTAAGATAGTTTTTTTTTAAAATTTCTTTATCGGGCCGAAAAAACAATAGGCTTGCTCTTTCTTCACTTGAATCGAAATTTCAATCCGAACTCAAACACAGATTGATGTTTTTATCCAATAGCATAATTTCATAAATTATAATAGAAATTCCAAAATATGATCTCTAAAATAAGACCATATGCTTTGCACAAAGTGTGCATGTTATTATACAATAATTCCATAAGCACAACAAAGGTAGAAAAAATGAAAATAATAATTGAATGTACCAGGACAAAGTAGAAGCCAGAGATATTTTGGGCAGGACCGGAACCTGTAATATATCAAGAAATAACTTAACAAAAAATACAAATATTATATGTTAACAAAACATAGACAATCAAAAGAAGAGCAGAAGGTCAAAATAAATATTAACATGCACAAACTATACTCAATATAAATATAATAATATACTCGAATTTATCTTACTCAATATTATATTGCTACTATTATTAAAATAAATGTGTAGATACAACAATATATTTTATAACAATTTTATGTGCACAAACACTATTACTCATGCATTGAATAAAAAAGTAAAACAACAAGATCATATTACTTGATATTATTTTCACCATTATTAAATAATGGCTGAATGACACTTCTGTCCCTCTAAGTTGCCACCTATTATTAAAATCGTTCGTAAAGTTCATTTTTTGCCAATTAGGTCCTTAACGTGATTTTTTGGCGTTTTCATTTTTTTATCTTAATTGACCCCAACCTGACCTATTTTGACCCAACCGGACCCAGTTTGATACGACCCTAATTTTACCAATTAATTTTTTTTAAAAAAAAACTAAAAAGTTTAAAAATTATTTTAAATTAATATTTTATTTTAAAATATTAAAAATAAGTTTTATTTTAAATATTTTAAATAATATTTTAAAAATAATTATTTTATAATATTTCAAAATAAAATATTATTTTGAAAATATGTTTAAAATATTAATTATTTTTTATATTTTAAAATAAAATATTATTTTTCAAAAGTTTTAAAAATAATTATTATTTTCAGGAAAAAATATTAGAAACTTTTATTTTTCCAAAAAAGATTTTTTTAAAATAAAGTTTTAATTCTTAATTCTTAATTATTTTTATGAAAATTTACACATCTTTTAAAAAATAAAAAATTTCTAATTTTGCTTTATGATGATAAAGTTTTTTATTTAATTTTTTTAAATCTATATTTTATGAAACTTTACTCATTTTTTAAAAAATTAAATTTTCTATTTTTTACTTAAAATAAAGTTTTATTTTTTTGAATTTATATTTTATAAAAGCTTACACATTTTTTAAAAAAATAAAAAATTTTCTTATTTTTTTTCCTGAAAATAATAATTATTTTTTAAACTTTTTAATTTCTTTTAAAAAAAATAGAATCAGTTTTTTTATTTATCTTTTATTGTTTTTTGTATTTTAATTTCTATTTTTAGTTTTTGTTTTTAAAAATTCTAATATAAAGAATAGATATCATAATGGTAAATACATAAACTTTTTTTTTTGAAAATAAATTTTTACATAAAAAATGGAAAAAATTTACTTTTTTTTTTTTGAAAATAAAGTTTTATTTTCTTATTTAACTTTAAAAGTAAGTAGCAACTTGGAAGGATATAAGTGTCATTCAACCATTAAATAATAGAGAATATAATTTGAGAATAGAACAATTTTTTCACAAAAATTGTTTTACCCACCATGAATTTGACACTATTATGGAAATATAAGTATAATTATACATCATAAATAAATATACTTATATTATTACTTGGGCCATATAACTTTTGAAGTAAACTTTCTTATAAGGATTATCATACATAATATTAAATTATTACTTTTACTAAAATATAAGTATAAATATATATTGAACAACCACAAGATTCAATTATTAAAGAACAAATATAAAATTAAGATTGGTGTTTTTGAAAAATATCTTTACCGAGCCGAAAAAACAATAGGCTTGCTCTTTCTTCACTTGAATCGAAATTCCAATCCGAACTCAAACGCAGATTGATTCATAAGTTATAATAGAAATTCCAAAATATGATCTCTAAAATAAGACCATTTGCTTTGCACAAAGTGTGAATGTTATTATACAATAATTCCATAAGCACCACAAAGTTATAAAATAATGAAAATA
The DNA here is from genome assembly GCA_034770075.1 of Aralia elata. Classification (NCBI taxonomy): domain Eukaryota; kingdom Viridiplantae; phylum Streptophyta; class Magnoliopsida; order Apiales; family Araliaceae; genus Aralia; species Aralia elata. Next base: position 24,401,268 of record CM068382.1, read on the forward strand.
ATAAATCGTACCACGCAATGGCAAGGAAGTTGGATGATGTTTTATGGGCGTATCGAACGACGTATAAGAATCCAATCGGAATGCCACCATACATAATGGTCTATGGAAATGCGTGCCATTTACTAGTGGAACTCAAACACAATGCATATTCGGCCATTCAGAAGTTAAACTTTGATTTACAAGCATCCGGAGAGGAGAGGTTGTTGCTATTGAATGAGATGGAGGAATTCCAGCACCAAGCATACGAGAATGCCAAACTCTATAAGGAAAAAGTCAAAAGTGGCATGACAAACGGATCCTTGATCGGAAATTCGAACCGGGTCAGGAAGTACTATTATTCAACTCCAGGTTGCGACTCTTCCCAGGGAAGTTAAAGTCCAGATGGCCAGGACCGTTCGTGGTTACCTCTGTAGCTCCACACGGAGCCTTTGAGGTTAAAGAACCAAACTCAAAGTGCACGTTCAAGGTCAACGGTCAAAGACTGAAACATTATTGGGGAGGTGATATCGATCGACAACCGACCTCGATCGATCTGACTGACGCATGAGATATACAGGAAAGTCGGGCTGACGACTATAAACCAAGCGCTATTGGGAGGCATTCCAAATTTTATTTTCAATTTAGTCAATTTTAATTTCATATATAGAATAGAGTAATCTATAGTAGTTATTATTATTATTATTTGTTATATTAATCTTCAACATAATCTTTGCAGGTTCAAATGAAGGGTATTACATGAGAAAAAAAGGAGTTAAGGAGGGGATGGCATGAAAGAAAAAGGAAATTTTAAGTTGGGCAGGAAAGACCATACTGCCCCGGCGCTACAATTGAACTGAGCAACAGTGCGTGCTAGCCCTTACTCAAACACACTGATCACTAGCTCCCCGACGCTCTGTGAAGAACAAAACCCAGTGCCCTGGCGTTGGGTACCAGGTATAGACAATGTTCTAAAAGGCGGGAGGCGGGCGGCCAGGGGGGAGGGGGGCTAGCGCCTAGGGGGCCTAGGCGGGGACTAGGCGAGATTTTTTATTTTAAGCTAATTTTAATATTTTATCTTACATTTATCCAAACAAAACAATAATATAAAGCAAAACAATTTATAATAAAGATAATAAAGGCCTTTGCTTAAAGTTCAAACGCATATCCATATTGCCAATGTCAAAGTTCAAACACATAATTTGTTTAATTTTTAAAATTAATAAATGTATTTTTAAGTAATTTATAATATTCATAATTATATTGATATAAAACAAATGAATTCATGTTATTTTTGAGTTTGAAATTGAATTTTTAAGAGTATTCTTGTATCATCATGCTTCAATGAATTAAAACAAACTATATATATATATATCTATTACTTGAAATAATTAAATTATAAAATTAGTGTTACTAGTATCTTCATATATATATATATATATATATACGTACTTCTTCTCTCTAAAAAATTTAAATAAATGTTATTTTTAAAAATTAGTGTGAAGTTTATTGAATGAGACATTTGATATTATTAATTATGAAATTATTTTTATTTGTGTAATCTTCAAAATTGAGAACTTAGAGAAAATGACAAATACCATATGCTAAGTATGGCTAACATATCTTTAACGTATTAGCTTTATTCATAAACACGAGATTGCTATTAAATAATAAAATTTAAAATTTCAAGAATTCAACTCAATATTAAAACTTAAAAAACTAAACATAAATTTAAGAATTATATTGAATTAAACTAAATATTACAAATGTATCATCATTTATGTAATTTGAAGTTAGTACAAGTTCAAAAAATTACAACTATAATAAAATTATCCATTTTGTCTTGATCTTATTCACTTCTTGTTGTGATTTGATATGTTACAACCTACATTATGATTGTGGTAAAATCATTAGAAAAATAAATATATCAAGATCTGGTTTGGGTAGTTATTAAAAAAAAAAAAAAAACTCCGCCTAGGCCCCGCCCAGACCCGCCTTCCCGCCTAATCCGCCTAGCTCGCCTAGGCGCCGCCTAATTTCCTGGAGCACTTTTTTCGCCGCCTTGGGCCTAGGCGAGGCGCCCAGGGGGCCTAGCGCCTAGGCGCCGCCTAGGCCGCTTTTTAGAACACTGGGTATATAAAAAAAAATAAGGGCTTTTGCCTGGTCAGGTAACTTATTTCTTCCCCTTTTCTTCTTCTAATCCAACTCTAATTTTCCCCCAACTTCCCTTCTCCTTCTCTACTTCTCTAACAAGTCCTAATCCCCCCACTTACACTAAACATCTAATTCATAACATCAAGCCTAATCAAACGTACAAACTAGCAAGGATCAAAGAATAATCATTCTTCTCTCTTACTTGTTTTTTTTTCTCCCTCCACCGAGAGGTAAGTACAATTTTCATTGGGCTATGCATGCAAGGTATTATAGACTAATTTATCTATGCTTGGTACTTTGTATGATTTCTTTAACTTGATTGGGATTGCTTTGATGTCTATTGGGGTTTGATCACTAGAAATAGAAGCCAAACATAGTGATTTTATCAATTGCCCACAAGGTGTTCGATAAAATCATCGTGAGATGATTAATTGGTAAATTCTTGCAATTTGAGTATAGTTTTTCATTGAACCACTATAAACATGAACATACGTGTTATATATGGTCCCAATATGGTTTGATTTACATTAAATATGGGCTATACATCAAGTTTGGGGAGTATGCATAGTGTTATTGAATAGTAGTGTTTGTTCAATATTCTTTGTATGATGAAGCATATGATGAGTCCAATTTAAGATGAAGCATATGATGAGTCCAATTTAAACATGATCGACTTATATTAACTCTTTTGTGTTGCTAGGTTACAAGGATGTCATCCAAGAGACGTAGAGGTGAAGGGTCATCATCATCCCCATCCAAGCCGTTCAACAAGAAGAAATTTGTTAGTGCCGAGGCTCAAGAGCGGTACAACAGAATGGCTCAGAAAACTTTGATTCCAGAAAGGGAATTAAGGCCGGATTAAACCAAAGATGGAGAAGTAGCAGCGGTGATAGCCGAACGAGATTGGTTTGACTTCACGACACAACTTGATTCGGCGGATATAACAGTAGTGAAGGAATTCTATGCAAATGCTAAGGAGCATTATCACTTCGGAGTCTATGTACGGGGAAAGACAGTTTCATTTGCCTGCGATGACATCAATGAATACTATAAGCTAGAAGATGAGGATGAAATCAATCAATACACCTCCTTTGTCAGCCAAGGACCTGACTATGATCGGATCATTCGTGAGTTATGTCAGCCCGGTACGACATGGAGGACTCATGAGCGAGGCAGCATGAATTTCCCACACTCCACACTCAACCGGTATGGCAACGCATGGTATGCCTTTATTTATGCCAAGTTGATGCCATGCACTCATGTCAGCAACGTGACCAAGGAGAGGGCAATGCTTCTATACTGTCTTGTGAAAGGAAAGCGGATGGATGTGGGCTTAATTATTCAGAACTCAATCCTGCGTGCTTTTGAGGGTGGTACAACAGGTGGGTTGCCCCACCCCTCCCTAATCTGCGCATTGTGTGAACAGGCAGGGGTCAAATGGAAACAAGACGAACTCATCATGCCACCAATACCACTACTGGACCACAATATGATTATGCGTTATAAAGTTTGGGGGGTGGTGAGCCGCATCCGAGGGGGTTAGGCTTCATCATTACATAGTCTGAGCCTCAGCAAGGGTCGACTCTGATGGCCACATACTCTTATTCCGCTGCTGCCTGCCATGTTGTTTTTGATGAGGTTGAGCTTGAGGTTAATAGATGGATGTATCGCTTGGAAGATCTGAATGTTCGCCTTGCTGCCCGTCAGGATGCACTTTACAATGGATTAAAGTCAGTTTCCAGTGTCGCCTACGTTGTCGGTTTTTCCACCCTCCGATCAAGAAGATGAGAGCGAGGAAGAGGTCGATCACGACGAGTGACCTAATCAGGGAAGTCCTCAGTTTTATAATTTTTTCTATCTTTCGCATGAGGACATTGCTTCATTTAAGTTCGGGGGTGTTTGCATGTTCATAGCAGGATATTTATGCATTTAGGTTATGTTTGCATTTAGTTACATGTTTATTTGTTTGTTTTGCATATGGCATTTAGGATGTTTTGCATATATGGCATTTAGGATGTTTTGCATATATGGCATTTAGGATGTTTTGCATATATTGCATTTAGGATAATTTGAGCATGATGAGATATGGAAACCCTGATAATAGCCAATGATAAGAATGTAATGAATTAAGTAATAACTTGAGTGGATGGGATAATATATGTTAGGTTAACTCGTGAATGTTGTTAGCTTGCTTTATTGGAAATCCGAGGTTTTATTTACACATGTTCAGTATGTTGATCTAGTTATGGTTTAAGTTGAACTCAAAGAATTCGAGGCTTAGGAAGGATAGGAACAACCTCTATGGCTTAGGTTTACTCAGTATTTCGGAATTATATTAAAAAAAAAAACTTGACTAGTTATCTTTGTGGCCTCCGTTACTCGAACAAATAAACCCTTAGGAGTGTCTTTACATTTAGCGCCCTAAAGCCGACTGGCTTGGGAGTCATTAGTTAAAAGTTCGCTACATATGCGTAACTTTGAAAAGCTTAATAAAGATTAACATTGCATTAGTCAAGAGATAAAAAAACGAGATGAAGCGTAAGACGCACTCGTTATGAAAAAAAAAGAAAAAAAAAGGGATTTGAAATATAGGGTATCTAAGTTATAGAGGTGTAGTGAATTTCTTATATCTGTGATGATCTTTCTTTGAACCTTATGATTCATGAGTTCGACTGAGTTGTGATTGGATTGGCACGTTGGAATACACACACGTTATGGGTTGATAATGAAGTGGGCTGGTGATATTTCAAGTTTAAACTAATGCGTTCATTTGAGTTATGGTTAAGGATCTTTGAGGTTAGTTGTGGTTATTTGTGTTGAGTCATGCTCAAGTTGGTAGCTTAATAGTTAGTTTCATTCATTGTGTTCTATGTGTTTGCATTGCTTGAGGACAAACAATTGTTCAAATTTGGGGGTATTTGATGAGTGGGTAATATACCCCTGAATTGAGTACTTTTGGGCTTAATATATTGTTAGTTTTTAAGTTATTTAGTATATTTTACTTGTTTTTGTTTTATTTTGTAGGTAAATGCAGCGTAGGGGCAAGATGGTGATTTTTGGCAAAAGAAGGGGCATTATTGTAATTTCCTCCAACACACCAACGCCGAGGCGTTACTAACAAAGCCAAAACCAGCGTTGGGAGTTAGGGAAGGATGGTCGAATTTCTTTTCAAGTGGGTTTCTGATACAAATTCCTATCAAGATTTGGATTCTGATTGAGCTGGACTTTGATGAGGATTTCTATATATAAAAGGGAGAAGGTTTTTCATTAGAGAGGGATATACACACAGAGATTGAAGGAGATAGCTAGAGATTGAGATTGGAGAATTGCAAAGCTTCACAAGGATTGCAGGCTGGAGACTTGAAGACTGAAGAAGATTCTTATTGAGTTTTTCTTTTCTTCTTATCTCAATTTTGTAGTTCTATGATGAACGGAATTCTAGTTTTTAATTTCAGCATGAATTAAATTCTTAATTAAGACTGCAATTGAACCTTTTATGTTTATGGATTAATTATCTATTTAATTTTAATTATTCATTCATATTGAGTTATCTATCATATTTTATGCTTATTGATTAATTGTCTGACCAACAATAAGCGGGATACTTTAGATGAATTCGGGAGATGAAATCTAGGGTTAGATCTGAATGTGGTAGCATGTATTCTTAGTTATTTGCATGAGTTGAATAACTAGGGTTGTGTATTGAATAGGAATATCTCTTTGCACTGCATATAACTTTTGGGAATTGATACTTAATGAATTTGATTGTTTTGTTTTGCATAGGAATATAGCAAGATTAATTGAATTGAATATTTTTATTTGATCCTTGGGAAAAAGGCTTATAAATAAACATGAATTCCTGTTAACAACTTTAATGGATTTAATAATTGGATGATTTGGATAATTGATTCATATTGCATAATTGGGGATATTGTAGTATTAAGCTTTAACATCTGATTTTCAACATTTGTGCAAGATTTTATTCTTAGTTTTAGTTTAAATTATTAGTAACCATTATTCATAATTTGCGATTGTTTAAATAAAATTGAATTGATAAAAAATTAGTAGTTGGGATATATTAGACGTAGATTCATGTGGGTTCGACACTCTTTACTTGCTATTACGTGTATACTTGCACGTAATAAGGATAGATTAGTCATATATTTGGTCTATAATTAGAAGTATAATTAGTCAATTACGTGCAAGTATACTTTTTATGAAGAGTGTCGAACTGTAGATGAAATTACGTGTATAGTCATATATTGATACTTTTTATGTGGGTTGTCAATTACGTGTATACTTGCACGTAATATATTGAATTGTAGATGAAATTACGTGTATACTTGCACGTAATTGTCTCTATCTGAAATGGGACAACAGGTAACTTTTGTGGAGAGATGTGCAATAATTGGACCCCCTATAATTCCTTTTAATTCTATGTATTGATAAGTTTCGCAATTGTAAGTCGGCATAAATTTATTGCAATACATAACAAGACTCTTGTGTTATTATAATTAGTATAGATAATAGGGTGTTTGTGATTGCTTATAATCAAACCTGCTTATAATCAGTATTAAAGAGCAAAAGTGTTTGGTAATCTGATTTTAAATTGCTTATAATCACTTTTTATGCAAATAATTAGAAGTTTCAATTTTTGATTATTTGTCAAATCTAATAATTAGGTTTGACCAAATATATGACTAATCTATCCTTATTTTAGTAATTCCATTTATTAACTATCTTTCCTTATCCAAACCTTCGTTTTTAGTAATTTGCTTTTCAAATAAGTGATGATCAATTTTTTTTATACCAAACACTTTTAACTTTGAACTAGTTTAAGTAAAAAAAAATTACGAAATACAAAATATTTTTGTAAAACTATTATAAGCAGAAGCACTCAAAATCACTAATCACATTTTTTAATTCATCTCAAACATACTCTTAGTGTATTATGACTAAATTTGATATTTGGTTGAGGTATGATTGTGGATGACTAAATTTGAATTCGCATTTTCATTCGAAGAAAAGGTGAAAAATTCAAAAATATATATAAGATAAAAAAAATGGGTTGAGCTTAAACTCCACTCCACTCTACTCGATTGTTTACAAAACAACCCGAAATTATACATCAGATGGCAAGCTCATTTAAACCTCAGCCCGACTCGACACATTTAACTTCTAAACGAGTTCTAACTCGACAAGTTAAAGCTCAACTCGGCTCATACTCTACTTTTGAGACAAAGTCTCCTCATAAATTGAAGTAGTAGATTTGTACCATAACACTAATACCTGAGTATCAGCTAAGTATATAATATATTCTAGAAATATAGATTTATGCACGGGCAAAGGGGAAACTTGAAGGTCAATATTGGATTATCTTCAATTTATGGAGTATATGCATGAGTTGAGGGGTAGGTTTTGAGAGCATTAATACATCTTTATTTTCTTGATTACTAGAGAGGAAGTAGCGGACAATAATTTGGATTTTCAGCCTATTAGTCAAAAGTTCTTAGTTGGTTGAGGTAGCAGACCAGTGATTACAAATTATCAAAGTACAGATTTAGGATGTATATGATAATTTTTTTCTTTTGGGTCAGTGTATGCACTGTATATTTTTTGTGTATTCGGAGGGAGAACCTCAAGAGAACCTTCAACATGGTAGAATTAGTTGTTTTTGTAAATTGTCTATTATGATGTCTTGTTATTCTCTAGGACTCTTAGGTTTAAGTAAGCTTTTTGTGAAAAATCATAAAGGATTTATATAAGAAGATCTCTTGTTATATAGTGAGAAGAAGGCTCTCCTATGAGTGTAGAGTCGCTGAAGAGAGGAGAAATTCTCTTAGGAGTCCACATTCGAAGAGGGCAAGAGAGTGGAGAAGATAATTATATCTGTGTAATTTATTTACCTTTTTGTAACTTACACTTATATTAATAAAATTAATTATTCTTTCTAGACAATCCATTTGCTCACTGTATACTAAGGTATGCTTATATTACTTGATGTTTATTACATTTAGTAAAATGATGATTGAATTAAAATTACTAGTTTTGTCATCATCAAATAGGGCGAGATTGTTAGTACTTGCATGACTTTGTAGATCTTTATTTGATTTGATGATGACTTAAAATTAATGTATATTTCTAGTAACAAGTAAGTTTTGTAAAGTCCTTGAGAAAGATATGTAAAAGGGAGTTAGGGATCAAATTTATTAGGTCGATCCAAATCGTAGAGCTAGTATATGTAATCTTTGAAATAGATGAGTTGTCTAAGGCCAGAAGATGTTCGTAGAGATGAAGGCAAAACTACTCTAAGATCGCAGGACAAAGTTAAGTGATGTCAAAATTCGCAGTTGAGGCCAGCTCGTAGAGCCGGCATCGCAAAGCCATTACAAACGCAAAGTAAAATGGTAGAACCAGAGTTATTCTATTATCCAAAGACCAACTCTACGATTCTATTCCAAAAGTTAAAAATCGTAGAGTACTTACACTCTGATAAGACAAGTGGCAGTTTTGACATAAGTCATAAAGCTTAAACACACGACCCTCAAGGATGATCTTCATGTGTATTTGCGATAAGGACAAGTCATTTTGAAGCAACAACTATATTCACAAGGTCAAGTGTCTGTAACTGCAATGTTCACTGTAACGACCGGGAATTCTGAAATTTCCTTCGAATTTTTGAATATTAATGAATATATTATATTTTATTAATATTATATTTATGTTACGCGTTTAAAGGTTGTGTGACAACCTGGATTATGTGAATGCATGAAATTTTACGTGTTATAGTTTTGTTTAAGTGAATAATTGATTTCGCGTAGCGCCGTCAAATCACTATTCACGAGGCACGTTTCTCGAGGCACTATTCATGCCAGATATTTTTGTGTCTTTTTCAATATTAATAAATTTCATAAATACGTGTATGTGTACGAATAAATTTTCCAAGTGTCGGAAATTTTATTTGAGCTGATACGTGATTTTATCCGTATCCGAAATGCATTAAATGGGTGTTCCGAATATTTGGACAAATCCCATAATAATTATTTTTACCCATCCCAATAATTATGGGAGTACCCATTTTAATTTTGGGTAGAGTTATTTACTAATTTTGGTACAAAAGTGGGAGTTTTCGGATATATTTTTGGTATTTTCGGGTATTTAATTGGGCTTATTGCTTCAAGTGGGAACCACCAAACCACTTTCGACCAATCAAATGAGAGCTTGGGGAGAGCATTGCCGGCAAGCCTTTGAAAAATTTGGCCACCTTGAGCCTCACACCCATTTCCCCCACTTCTCCCTAATTCACTCCATTTCTCCCAAATCATTTTTCATTTCTCTTTTGCAATCCATCAGCTCCTCATTTAAACCCATTCTGCAGAGAGAGAGAGAGAGAGAGAGAGAGCTGCCGGAAAAAGGAGAAGGAGTCGCCGGAAAAAGAGAAGGAACTCGCCGGAAAAGAAAGGAGGAAGAAGGAGAAGGCACGGGAGGCGGAACCAAGCGAGGAGAACATTCAAAATCAAGCCTAGCCAAGCTTCTTAACCTCTAGGAAGGATTTACAGAGGTAAAACACTAACCAAATCCTTTCCATTCGATTTCTTGTTAAGCTTTTCAAGTTTTCTTAGTTTTGAGCTCTTAAGCTTGTGGGTCGGATTTTTGGCGATTCTTGGTGTTTTTGTTTGTTGTGATTGTTTGTAAATGTTGTTAAGAGACTACATAAGTCATTAATAACATCAAAGTGGAACAAAATCGCAAGAAATCCTTACCTTGGCTTAATGGAGCAAGAATAATGGACTTTGGACATGAACTTGGACATTCGGACTTTTTAGAGGACTGTAAAGCTATGATTTTATGTTTGTTAATTTTATTTGTTGCTATGGTATTGTAGTTCCATGGGTTATGAAGCTAACCCAGTTGGAATGGAGTAAAAAGGAGTTAAAACGAGTTCGTAGTAATGATTTTTGTAAAACATGTCAAGAACTTGAAGAACAGAGTATGAACTTTACACTTTGGCTTAGGATTTGACCATGTTATTGTTAATGGGTAGCTCTGCATTTTTGATATGTTGTAGCCCTATGAGTTAGGAGTCCATAGAGTCCGAAATGGACCAATTTGCTTGAGTATTGAAGGAGTTATGGAGGTTGGAGTGGCCGGAGGTCGAAGTCGCGAACTGGGAAGAAACCCAGAATCCGGCTACTGCAGAATGGCGCCGCAGCGCCACCCATAAGCCTTGCAGCTCACGCTGCAGCGAGGGGCAAGTGGGGAAAGACCGGGGCTCACGCCGCAGCGTGAGGCCCAAGCCTTAAGGCTCACGCCGCAGCGTGAGGCCCTGTCATTGAGAAAACACGGGACTCGCGCCGCAGCGTGAGGCCCAGTGCTTGAGCTTGGCGCTGCAGCGCCAGCTCCGTGTCCGGCCTGGGTCAGGTCCGTCAGATCGGGTCGGGTCAGACCTAATGAATCCTTTTCAAATGGGTCCAACACCTATATCTTTCCTTGTATTAAATGATTAGACAGGTTAACTAAGCATATTTTGTTAAGCCCTAAATGCTTAATTATTTCCCAAATGTCAACCAAATTAATATTGTCTTAAGGCAGAAATTGTATAATCTAATTACAATTTAGGCTTGGTTTCCAGGGGGCGAGACCCCCGACTGGGTAGTCGTAGTGACAATCAGTGTGTTTTAATGATGCAGCGTCCGTTTTGAACCATTATTTGAATGTGACTAATTGTTATGTAAATATGTACTTAATTGTGTAGGATATTAAGGAGCGTGTGTTGTATTATTGTAGCAGCGCTTCAGGCAAGTTTTCCTATCCCTTGTCTAACCCTTGTGTTGGGCAAGTTTCTAAACCTTATGCACTATTCTTTTTATTTCGTGCAAACAGGTGTATGTTATGCAAGTTTCCCTAACCTTACTCAAATTACATTGAGCAAGTTTCCTATCGTTTACACATGTTGTATATTGTCGCAAGTTTCATAACTCAAACGGAGTTATTACCTTTAAATCATAGTAGTGGATTAATTATTGTCAATTATTTCACCTCCAAGATAATTATTGATATTCGCAGTTTATGCATTTGAATTCATTATCTATTGTTGGATTGTGAAAACGTTTAAGTTCTTCATTCATGAACTGTTTAAGGAAATAGTCTACGCCATTTGTTTCGGCTAGACATGTACATGTTATTATTTTAAAAGCTATCCAAACCAGTAGTTGATATGGATTCTTGGACTGAGAGAGCAACCCTTATTAGGGGATTATAATGTGTCGGTTATTCGATGCTGTCAGAGTTAAATGTTATGCATATACATGGTGTACGAGAGGTTGATCCCCTCGAGTACAACTGACGGGGCCAGGTTTTAAAAGAGTTAGTTGAATGATTGACTCTTTGGCCAAAAGTTCATGGTCGGTTGGACCACTCAGCAGTAAATAATCATTATTCATTATTTCATTTGGACTTTGATTATGTCATTTCAGCTATTTCACCAATGTTCATAAATTGTTGATCTATGCAGCTATTATTCTTATTCATTCATGATATATCTTCTTCTTGCTTTTCAACTTGCTGAGCAAAGTAGTTGCTCACTCTTGCTATATCATGAACCTATTGCAGTTAAGCCGGGGAGTTCCAAAGCGGACAAAGGCAAAGGAAAGCTTAAGGAATAGTTATATGTACTATCCTGTTATGTAATCGTAGAATCGTTTTGTAATATTATTGTATTCTGCGATGTATTTATTTAAGGTTGTAGACCTTGGGACCGTAGTGAACCTTTTGTAATGAACAACATATGTTTATTTTATTCCGCATTAGTTGATTTATGTTGTTTAGAGGTATATGATTGTATTTCAGCGTGAGCACCAAATTCGAGGTATTGGTACCTGAATTTGGGGGTGTCACATTCACAATACTGTAGAAAGGGACCTGAGGTGGTCCTGGCAGACAACAATTCAAAGTCAAATAATTGGATATTGACAAATGTCCAAAGCAGAATGGAGCAACATTAGCTTCTCAACGAGAAGATCCCAAGAGAACTTTATAAAATGACTACATATTCGAGCATTGCAACTAAGGATTCATAAAGAGACAAAGTGTTGAAAGTTAAAAGCTTCACTCTACGATTCAGAGAAATATCATTTGTTGCTAAGTCATTTGAAGAAGGATTTAAAGCAACTTAGTAGTACCTCAAACGTCTACATTTTTCTTAGTAATTAGTGATTTTAGTGATCAATTGTAATTAAGTCTTAGTGACTTACAAGATTCTTCGTGAATCTCTGCTATAATAGCTCTTAGTGAGCTTGGTTTGTGAAACCATTGTATCCTTAGTGGATCATCCTTACTCTCGGAGTAGAAAAGATGACTAAGAGACTTTTATGCTTTGTATCTCTTAAAAATTCCTTGTGTTCTTTACATTTTGCATATTTACTTTCCAGTCACTCTACGTTTTTATCCCTTTGACTAGTTTCTATGATCTGCACTAAATTTAGAACTGATATTTTCTTTTAATCTTTGAAGGGGATTTCAAACTTATATTCCACTATGCTAAACTAAATTCAATTAACTTGTATAACTGATTTGGTAACTTTTTGAAAAGAAAATTTCAAAGAATCTATTCAACCCCTTATAGATCTTTTTGTATGCTTTTGGGAATAGCAACATTTTGTGTCAATTCCATTCCTTTTTCCCAATTTTACTGAAACTCGCCCAAATTTTGACCTGACTCATTTTGTTAAGGACAAATTTGTCTTTTCAAATATTCACTCAAAATACATATTCTTTTTATATGTTTGTGTAATCCAAAAACATCTACACCTCCATAGTACATGTAATTAGACTCTTCAAAAAGTTTTTAAAAAAATAATTACAAAATCAAAAATAAAACCAAGTAAATGAGTATTTAATTTTTCAAAACCATTTTTAATAAGCCTAAAATAAAAAAATATATGAATTTATATGTAACTAATCATATTTAATTAGAATAAAAAAGGAGCAAATGAAGATCTAGGAGAATAAAATTATTTAAACAAAAAAAAAACTAATGAACAAAGAAAAAAAACCCACGTCAGAATCCCCTCCTCTTCTTCTTCCTGGATCGATTGATCTCCATCTCTCTCCTCAACCACCATTATCAATATTAGAAGCAATCCCTTACCACAATAAAATAAAATAAAATAAATAAATAAAAATAGAAGCAACCTCTTCACAATCCCCTCCTCCAAAGCCCTTTCATCTCAAAAATTATTCCTCACAACCCACTTCAAAACCCTCTTCTCAACAACCACCAAAATTTTTCCAAAAGCCACCTCAATTAGAGCCACCACTTTACCAACTTTGATCGGTAAAAGTGGACCGCGGGGAAGGCGGGGACTTGTGGGTATGGTAGGGGTGCGCGAGCACCAGCGTCGGTGGCAGAGATGATAGAGGTATGTCGTTCGATGGGGACGACAAAGGTGGTCACCAGGGAATTCTCCATCGCCGATCAAAACCCTCACCCCTCCAATTCCCCAAACTAGGTATCTCACGAAGGAACTTAGGCTTCTCACGGATCTGGTATTATTTTTCACATTTATTCCAATTGGTTCTTTGGCATGATTCTTCGGCCGGAAGTTCAAAAACTTGAGGATTTCATACAAACCCCAAGATTTGTGGAATCTAGGTTAACAACATTGTTTTGATTTGTAGATGCCTGAGGGTTTTCATCTAAAGAGAGTGGATTGGTAGTTCTACTAATTTAGGGAATTTTGAGGATTTTTAATGTTTTATACTTTTATTGCTAAAGACAAATTTGTCCTTAACAAAATGGGTCAAATCGAAATTTGGGTGAGAAATTGGGGAAAATGAATGGAATTGACATAAAATGACACTTTAAGGACTCCATTGATGAAAAATAAACTTTAGGAACGACTTTAAAACTGTGCGACAACTTGGAGGGACAGAAGTATCATTCCGCCATTTGTAAATTGTTTATTATGATGTGTCTTGTTATTCTCTATGACTTAGGTCTATGTATGCTTTTTGTGAAAATCATAGAGGATTTGGTTCTAAGGTAGTTTTCCTCCCCTCGGTGACTTTCATGTATAAAATAGTACTTGTATATACAAGGGACTGAGAATTTAAAGTTTTCTTAGTCAAACTTGATTACAAAATACTTTAAAGATGATATTTGTAAACCCTTTTCTTTTCAAATCCAAATGTGTAGATGATAAAAACATGAATAAGTGAGCAAATGTCTAGGAACCGGTCGTGGGCAAATGTCTATGGTACTTTCCTTTGAAACTTGACTCTTTGGCAACAGGTGATTAGAAGCAAGTATGGAATTCAGTATAATGGGTGGGATGAAAATCATTGTCCTTCTTGTGTTACGTATTCTAGTCCTTGGAAATTTATCTCCAAAGGTTACACTTCCTTTCATTTTCTTGTTCACTTCCAAGTTGGTAATGACATGATAAGTTACTCTTTCAGTAGCTTTTTTCTTGTCTTTTTTTACTTCTTGTCTAAGCACAATTCTCCTATTTCTAACTTTTATACTTGCGATGGAGATTCAATTTCTCGGGATTTTCATTCTTTCGATAATTTAAATGATAGGGAGACGAAAGAATTCTCTTTATTTATTCAGTTTCTTAAGTCAGCTTCCTTTTCTTGATCCTTGGATAGGCGTATTTGGTGTTTTGATTCTTTGGGAATCTTCTCATGTCGTTCTTTCTTCACTTATTGGGTTATCGCCTTGTTCATCGTTTTTCTCTAGCCTCTTATATTTGAAAAGCAAATGCTCCCTAAGAAATTAAGGCTTTTATGTGGTCCTTACTCTTGGTCAACTTTGTGACGCCCTCAAATCTGCGTACTCAATCACTACTCCAGACTTGGTGCATCACTATTCATCCCATGATACATAACTAACTACATAATACAAACTATTATACATTATCAGTACATCATTTACATCACTCAGTAGTACATTTACACAGGATTTACTTACATCGTATTCAAATACAAACATCCCAAAATATTACATCATTAATTAATGGGTTAATTGCAAATTAGACCCCAAAGTATACACCCTTTTACCATTCGTACCCCGATGTTTAAACGCTCTCATTCCGCTACCCAAAGTACCATAAAGTAAGCACGATGGACCCTATTCAGATTTCCGGTCAATTTTTTTGCCGGAAAATGGCCACGTGTCATAATTTAATATTTAAATATTGTTGACCGTATAAATACCGTAGTTGACTTAATTAATTTGTGGAAATACATGTGAAATACTAGATTAACAAAATCAAGGGTAAAAAATTCAAACAATTTAGGAATTTCATCAATCTAATTCCATCTCATTCAACAAACCAAAACAGACAACAAATTAGAGCAACAAACCAAAAGGCCTGCTAATTCCATCTCATTTCGTTCATCAAACCAAAACAAAGTGAAAATCTCTATCTTCATCTCTTTCATTTTCATTTGATCTTCATCTTCATTATAAACCCAAGAGTCCTCGAATTATGACTAATTTTTGTGAAAGATCTGAAATATTCAAACTCAGATCTACGATGGATGCGACTAGTTTTGGTCCCAATCACCATGGATGCTTAAATAAAGGGCTCTATTTGGGTTTGATCTTACCCTTGGTGCTTGATCTGTTATAGGTTTGTTTCTTTGATTTTTCTGGGTTTGGTGTATGAGATAATAGATGGGTTTGATCTTACGCTTGGTTTCTTTGATTGTGGTTTGGAATTTATGGGTGTTGAGATTTCTAAAATTCTGGGTTTGAGTTTTTGGTTCTTCCTCTGCTCATGAGATTTCTAAAATTTTTGGGTTTGGATTTAGGTTTTTGGTTCTTCCTCTTAGAGAGAGAAAATGAAGTGGGTTTGAGATTTGGCAAATTTTTGAAGATGTTAAACGAATTAGGATTTTTAGTTTGAGATTTTCAAGCTTCATGAATGGTTACAAGGGAAGAGGATGAATGATTTGGGAATTTTGGACTTTGAAATTTTTGGTAAGTTCTATGGTAATGGAAGATGATGAAGATGGGGAAGAAGAGGAAAAAGAAAATAAAATTAGGTTTGTAAATTTGTAATTTATTATATTAGTAAATAAAAATGTATTATTTAATCTAATTAATCATGTTTTCAAAGGTTTTATACGGTCAATTGTATAAAAATCTGGTCAAATCGCACTTATACATACACCATCGGACACGTGGCAGTTCCGGCCACTTTTTTGGCCGAAAATTACAAAAGGATTAGTTATGATAACTTAACGGTACTTTGGGTAGCGGGATGAGAGCGTTTAAACATCGGGGTACGAATGGTAAAAAGGTGTATACTTCGGGGTTTAATTTACAATTAACCCTTAATTAATTATTTAAACATTATAATATTATTTATTTATTCTCTAGCTCTCCTCTTTCGCTTTACCCTTTCTTTTATCCTTAGTGTTTGACCCTTCCGGACCTTCTGCTTTAACTACAAATATAATTTGCAAGGGTGAGCAATTAATTTGCTCAGTATAAATCAATTCAAGGGATGGTATATTATGAACAAAATGGACATTTATCAAAGAGCTTCAACAATTTGGTTATTAGAGATTTATGAAATAACATGAATAAGTAGGAAATAAAAGAATTCCTTTAATCTCGATCATTTTCAACCTTATACTGAGCGGTCGTAGGGACCATGAACTCATACAAAATTCAATAGTAAAAAAAAACTGTGAACTCTCCATAATGTTTAATAGTCACACAGACTAAAAAACTCTCACTGGTACTCTAGGTGATCAATCTATTGTACCCCCATGTTATGCATAACAATCCTTTTACGCTAAATGCGTCAAGTCGGTTACCCGACATAAGTATCCCTTTATCAGGGTTGTTCATACTCAGTCTTAGTCTTGGAATCCGCTCCAAAGCAGTTTAGATTAGATTTAATCACTCCCAAAGGTAATATCAACAACTTAATTTATCACATCAATTATGTCTAGCCGAAACAAGTGTCATAGACTCGTAACAATTCATGAATCACATGATAATATAAGAAAACAATTATAGTTCATCAAAGAACAGTTCACAATTGCACATAAGTGCGGAAACGTATAATTCAAGAAATCTCATATATCAAGTAACTTGCACAATTTAAAAGACTAGCATAAGCTAGAGAACTTACATAATTTAAAGAATTTGCAATAATTAGAAAACTTGCACACAAGCTTAAAAACTTGAACAACTCAAAGGACTAGCACAACTAGGGAACTTGCTTGCTTTTTGCGGATTATTTTTCTAACTCAATAAATCATTTCTGCAATTGACCTACATCATTATTCATGAAGGTCAAATATTAATTTATCATTTCTTCCTTTTTAATAGTTTTATTTTTAGTCAATAATTACCCGAATTCTAAATTCAAAAGTTGTCAAGTATTACAAATATAATTTAATTATTACTTTATACTATTTTCTTGATTTAATTTGTCAAATTATATTTTTACCCTCAACTGAGTTTTACAAATTTTATTTAACTTATTTACTCGAAAAAAATGTATTTTACATTTTTTCTCAGCTTCTCCAATTTGGATATTTTCTTACATTCTTAAATATTCATTTTCACATTAAATATTTATTTCTTTTACTTTTCTTCCTTATCTTGTAATTTCAAATGCTCAAACTAGGATTTTCAGTTTTTATTTTCTAGGGTTTTCTTCCCCGTTTTTGCTAAAATTTTGTATTCTTATGCATGATTTTTGCTACTTTAACCCATCATATATTACTTTTGCTATGTTTTGAGGGATATATAAACTTCATATAAAAATTACATAACCATACAATATGTACAAAAAAAATAAAAAGAACAATTAAAAACGTACCTTCTAATTTTCCTTCTCTTGATTCCTTCTTGTTTTTCCTATTTTTTTTATAAATTTTCTCTCACTTTTCTTACGCTCAGCCGGGACCTCCTTTCT
The DNA here is from genome assembly GCA_034770075.1 of Aralia elata. Taxonomy (NCBI): domain Eukaryota; kingdom Viridiplantae; phylum Streptophyta; class Magnoliopsida; order Apiales; family Araliaceae; genus Aralia; species Aralia elata. Next base: position 24,419,342 of record CM068382.1, read on the forward strand.
TCTTCTCCACTCTCACGTCTCTGACTTCTCTCTATTTCTTCTTGTAAGTGTCCGAAGTAGGTGCTTATATGTATATATAGATATATATTAGTTAACTTTCCCCAACCTTTTTGATCATTCTAAATAATAAAATAAAAAAAAATCCTTTGATCCTAATCATGTAGCTGCCGACTTTCTCCCATGTCCCATGCACGGATGAAATCCTTTTTGTCCTATTTTTAGATTGCCAGCATGCTTGCTTTCAAAGTTTGAATTTTCAAACTTTTGAAAGTTTGACTAATTTTTTTTCCCATGTTTATTTTTGAAATTTTGACCAACTAATTTGCTAATATTCTCCTTTGTTCCGTAGCATCATAATCATATATAACACCCTTACACACGTTTTCATTCGTACGCATTATTGTTCGCTAAATATCGTGCATCAATTTTTCGTTATAATTCTTCTTAATTTGCGATAAAATTCAAATTCATTTCACTGAGATTTAAATTTACACTTATAAATTTTATTTACGTTGGTTGAACGTCCTGAATATTATAGACCTAATGCTAATGATATGCGTTAAAAGCGTAGGCCTTACAAATATTTATCCCCAAATGTGTGTGTAATGTGTTTGAAGGACAGTGAGCCTCACTCTCATTTATTTATTCATTGTTTGATGGTTTCGCGGTTATGGTGCTGTTTGTTTAGTGTGATGGGTGAAAGTTGGATATGTCCCTCTTCGGTGGAAGACCTCTTATTATGCAAATTCAAGGGTTTGGGTCATACAAGTGATAGGAGGATCCTTTAGAGATGTGCTTGTTTTACTATTTTGTGGGGGATTTGGATAGAGAGGAATGCTAGATTTTTTTGCGATCAAAGTACAATTAAATATTGAGTTACTTTGGGATAAAATATCTTTCTTTACTTTTCTTTGGGCTCATGCACTTTTGGAAGAATTTCTTTATCCAATCTTCAAAGAGATTGGCAGGTAGCACTGCTTCATTAATATTAAGTGTTTTCTCATTTTTATTTTCTTTAATTTATGTTGGGAGGACTTATTGTTCTGGTGATCATGTATTGTAATTTTCTCTTCTAATCAATAACGTATTATTCTTTTATCAAAAAAAATACAGTTAAGTTTGAAGGAGTAAAAAAGAGCTAAAAAATGTCATATTTAGAGTGTTTTGTAGCCAAACTTGGCTAAGGCATTACCTTGTATTCCTTTTTTCCATATACGTATATTTAATATATAAATATTTCATCATGACAATTGTGCTACTTTTGTATGGAAACATCTAGATAATTAGACAGAAGTTGTCCATTTACCTAGACAAAATTTTATATGGTTATATAGTTGAATCTTGTAAAATTTTGCCTAAATAAATTAGATAATTTATGTCTAGTTAATTACCGAACATTACTCCTTTTATAATTCTAGTTGATAATCCATGTAATGCACGAGCTAATTTGAATAATGAATCGACTAACCTAAACCTAAATATCTAACAAAAAATACATTCAAGATGTACCTCTTGATTAAGGTTTTAACATACTGCGATATAGAATAACTTTTCACCTCAACAGAAGGGAAAAACTGAATGTACATGCAAGGTCCTGCATAAAGTATTAACAACAATTAAACCATTAAAAAAGAATCGACATAAAATTAATGCAAAATTTGGGTATTAATATAGATCGAAGTGAGTTCTGCGTAGTACACTTTTTACGGCTAATTAATTCACTTAGGCACCAAACAGAGTATAAACACAACAAAAGAAAACATACATGGAATACAGAAAGAATTAAATTGTGGAAATTACCTTAATGGGAATTTACAAATACCATGACTTGAGATCAAAACCCAATTAGTTCTACTTCCAGTTTATTCATATGAATCGTAATTATGTCCTGCACCTTTTCTAGTGTTGCGTGCTTATTCTCTCTCCATAATCATATATACGATTAGTCTGAGCAATCACTTTTCCGCAAGCCGAACTTCGGTTAGACCATTGTTGCAGCCGAGAAATTATTAAGTAGGGTTCTACGACTGCTAATCCAGTTCACCCATTCCATCCCAAACAAAATATCAAAAAAAAAAACAAAAAAAATAAAACAAAACTCGGTCGCTGATAGGTATTAACTACCGTGTACAGTCGCTACTACTTTTTTCATAAAAACTATTTTTTCCTGTTTGCGGTCGCTAATACTCTTTTTTTTTTAAAAAATATTTTTTTCGTTGTTTGGATTTCCCAAAAATCTTTTATACCTGCATACCAGTACCAACACATAACACAAACCATTTAAATACTAGATTCATCATTGGCTAAGAGTGTCTATTTTATCCAAGAACACAAACTTTTAAGATCAAAATAAATCATACTAATGGACAAAAACTAACTCTTAGAAATGGAGAAACAAAACACAACAAAAAAGGAGGAAAGGAAAACGTCACAAAGGAAGGAAATGGCCAATTCGCACTTGTTACAAAGAACAAAAATAAAAAGAATCTTAAATCTAGAGAGTGATAAAAAGGCAAATTTGAATCTCGATAGTGCAAATATGTTGGTAGAGGCAAAACAAATTTAAACCCAAGGCAGGGACAGAGTGGTTAAATTGACACAAATCTAATGCATCGGAAGATGGCAGAGAAAAGGGAGAAGATACGAAACAGGGGGAGGAAAAATGATGGAAGGCGGGGAGAATCCTCCCTAACAACTACTATGTATTTAGCTTATAGAGAGATGGTGAAAAATAGGAGAAAAAAAATATTTGTCTACTTTTTGTGGTTCATACTCCCTCCATTACAAAATTAGAGATACAATTTGACTTTTAAGGTCAAACGACGACATATTAAACTTCAATTAATATGACTCATAAAAATTTAGAATGAATTAAATTTTGTGATTAATAGGTTTTGTTATATACTATACAATTATAATTAGTCAACTAAAATTAAATAAATTCACATCAATTTGAAGTTTAATATTTCGTTGTTTGACCTCAAAAGTCAAATTGTATCTCTAATTTTAAAACGGAGGGAGAGTATAATTTAAGGGGAATTGTTATTTTCAAAAGAGAATTTTGATATTTCCACAAGGTATTACTCACATATATGTGAGTCCCATTTACTATTAATGTGAGAGAAATTTTGTAAAACTATCAATTTTTTTTTGTGAAAAAATATCAATTTTCTAACTTAATTACTGTGACCCTCTCAAATCCCTGTACTCGCTACCGTTAGACTTGGAGGTCACTATTCATACACATGCACATAACCTGCTTATTTTACCAGCATTATCTTATTATAAATTCAACACTTGGCTATAACATAGCCACAATTTGTCCCATCGTATGTATAATAACCAATATCTCATACATTCTCAAGTATCAGCTTAACATTTTAATATAACAACAGTACCTGTTATAATACCCCTAAGACTAACCCACAACATAACATACATTAAGGGATTATTTATCCCAATCTCTCGTCCTAAATACAAAACTTACAACTCAAAACCTAATTACATCATAATTAATTTTACATTATTATGTCAGAGGTTATAACATAAATAACCTATTCTATTACATCATATTATCATATGTTATCAGGTTTTAGGATGCTCTTGCATTTGCCTTTACTATTAGACCCTTTGGCCTCCTTAATTCTAGCTGAAAAATATTTAAGATAAAGCAAGAGTGAGCATTCAATTGCTTAGTAAGTTTTAAAATTTTCACAAAACATTCTATAAGAGTTACTGTATAACGAATAACTTTACAAAAGATTCTATAACTTCGAGTTCAAAAATACGTCAAGATATGATTTACGATATCTTCAACAACATACTTCAACAAGAGTGTTCAAATGCTCAGAGTCACAATTTATAGGGTATGAAGGAAAAGCTTCCCACAATCTAAATAGGTATCATCGTAAGAGAAATCAAGGTTAATTCTAACTCAAAGGAATATCATATTTAGAATCACGATACTTCTGACAGTCTCGATATTAACGAGGGAAATTGACTGGTCGTAAGACTAAGAATTCTTTCCAAGTGTTCTACTATCATAAAGACTCAAAACCCTCTTAAATGTACTATTGATGATCAATCTACTAGTACTCTCATGTTACGCATAACATTACTTTATCACGTCCATGCCATATATATTTTAACAGTGTGTTGATGATTCTATCATTTCATCATTGTACGTTGACGGTGTTCCATTCATGTTATCATATCTGCACCTTATTTTTAACAATGCATTGATGATTTCATCATTTCTATACCGTAATTCATCAATGTGTGGTTGGCGTGCCAACATTCTTAACTAGTTTCCCTATGTCTTATGAGTGTTCTTCTCGGACATGAACTCCAGGAATCCACCCCAAGTCAACTTGGTTTGGAAGGACAATTATCTCATCAAGGATGATTATCAACAAATCATAGCATCATGACATCTCGAATAAGAGTATCAACGAAACATAGCATAATCAATAGAGTTGGGCAAGGACCTCAACTCATTAACCAACAATTATAGACATTTATGATTAATTCAACCAAAACGAATATCATAAGAACCTCAACTCATTAACCAACAATTATAGACATTCATGATTAATTCAACGAAAATGAATATCACAAGAATACTTTGGAAAAATAAAGATGCACAAAGTGCAGAAACTTGTCTGATTTAGCTAGTATATATGTTCCCTTTACTTTCTTTCTTCTCCGAAAAACCTATAACGTTATGGAAGGTTAAATTACTAACTTTTTCCATTATAATTACTCGTTATGGTTGGTAATTATTTCTATTTTGTTTTTAAAATCGGAAGCTCGTTTAAAGTGCATTTTCTGTTCCTTTTTGCATTTTTATATTCTCAATATTATTTTTCTATACAATTAAGCCTCCTGACTCAATTTTAACTCATATTCGTCAATAAAATTTTATTATGCATTTTTGGCTTATTTTAAATAGCTTTTATCAATCTTTTCATTCTCTTACCTCTCTAACGGTCAACCTTATAGAACTTATTTGGCCAAACACTTTTTTACCAGAGTTAGGTATATGCATTCTAGCATTTCTAGAATTTTTACAAAATTTTTCAATTACGTTTACTATTTATTTCATAGCCCTTTCTGTCTAATACTGTAACAATTTTAATAATTCGATATTAATTCCAAAAATTCTGAATTTTGGACAATGTCTTCCCACCATCTTAGAGATACTGGGATTAAAGTTTCATACCTATATCAATTACAAAGAACAATGTTTGTAATTTTTAATATTTTAGTTTCCAATACTGTTTAATTCATAATTAATTATCTTGAGCTCCGTTTGAGTTCAATTTTGGACAACATCTCCCCTATACCAGTAAGTATCTACCATAAAAATTTCAGGGTCAACCGTGCCTTCAAACTTCAAATCGGTCCCAAAATAGAGTGTTTTCGTTAATTTACCCAGCCTTTTTGCAAAAATTATAATTAAATATCCACAAGGTGTTAAGTTCTCAAATGTTTATAGCAAGTAGTATACTTATACATCTACAACATACCAAAATTTTAAGCTATAAATCATTATAGATTGAGAGTTATGTATTTTATAAAACAGGGCAGAAACAAGCTTTTGCATAACCTACTTTTACTTTTCTTTCTTTGCTTCCCTTATATATATATATATATATATATATATATATATATATATATATATATATATATATATATATATTGTTCATCTTTTGAGTTCCATGGTCATGTACTACTAGAGGTAGCCAAGTTTGGTTTAAACATGGTGAGAGTTTAAGGAAATTTATATAAAAAGAATTTGTGAAATTTCATTTGGATTAAAAGGGTTCTTAGAGTGATTACCACTTAGTTTTGAGTTACTTTCTTCCCTCTTCAAGCTTCCTTGCTCACTTGGTTTCTAAGTTTCTTCCTCTACTCTTCTCTTGGAGCTGCCGTGGCCTTCCTTTTCTTTTTCTCCAAGTTCAGCCGAAATTGTAGAGTGAAATGGGGGAGTATACTTGCTCCCTCTTTTATATCTAACAAGCTTTGTCAATATTATTTTAATCCCTCTTGATTTGTGGTTAGGATAGAGCTAAAACTTACCATTCTTTTGCTAACACAAATCCAACACATGCTATATATATATATATATAGACACACACACACATACACATGGGGTATGGCAGCCCACATGGCCCGACCACCCCCATGTTTATCTTCCAAATATATATTTTTTCTTTTATTTGTTTATTCATTTTTTTTTTGACTTTTTACTTTTTTTTTGAAATACATAAAACTTTTTAACATACATTTCAAATGTATTAGGATATAAAATTAAACTTTATTAATATTTTCATTTACATTCTTGATTAGGGCTTCATAATATTACAATTACTCCGCATATACTGCTTCAGTTTTAAACTATAAGATCATGGTTGACTTTCGAAAGCCAATTTAAAGTATTTTCAAATTCAAAATTGAGGATGATTCACTAAAAATTATGAAACAATAAATCTTGCAATAGTAATATTTTGTAGATAGTTTACAATATTTGTGACGCCCCAAAATCCCTGACCTCGCTGCAGCAGATTCGGTGGATCACGATACACATCTTCTATAATATCTATCAATTTTTATTGATTTAAATAGTCTATTTAGACATTATATCACATACCTCGTTCCTGGATCGCAACTTAGATCTTACTCTTCTTATCTGATACAACCTGTAACCTTTATAGAATTTCTCTTTCTCTTACTTTCTAGCTTCTGACCTTTCCGGTCCTATTATTCTTTTCTAACTATAATATGTTAATGATTGCAAGGGTGAACATCAAATATGCTCAGCAAATAAGGAACTGAAATAAACAGTTTAAGGAATAACTTTGAATCAATAATTCAATAATTTCGAACTGAAAAATAATTATCAGCTTTACGTTACTTGAATAGTCATAAAAGACCAAGAATTCTGTAGAATCGTACTGCAGGTGATCAACCTAGCACTACTTCTGTGACTTGTAACATGTTACTTCATTGTAGTACACAACGACTTGTCAGAGTAATATCATCAATGAATACATATATTATGAACAAATGAATAACTCGTCAAGGAAATTTTCAACATAAGAAAAACTTCAACACTAGAGTCTTTATCTTTAGGTTATTACTGAGGGGTGAACTATGAACTCTTTAATTTTCAAAAATATTTCTTTGTTGATGCGCAACCTAACAGCCACATAGACTCTTACACGCAAAAACCTCACCATGGCACTATATAGCCTAGCTACAACCTTCAAGTCGACACTATATGGCCCATAATTGTTTGACAGTCATACAACTGAAAACTTTTACACATGGTCATGAGGACCATGAACTCATCATACAGAATTCAATTGTCACATTTGCTTTGAATTCTATACATGGTCATGAGGACCATGAACTCATCATACAGAATTTAACAGTCACAATTATTGTGAATTCTATACACGGTCATGAGGACCATGAACTCTTTTATAAAAGTTAACAGTCACATAAACTGTGAAATCTTTCACGCCGAAACGTAAAAACTTCCCTATAATATAGGGTTGTTCTTCCTCAGTCTTAACATTAAGAATCCTCACCAAACAAATTAGATTGGATAACATCAATCATCGCGATTAACTTTATAATAGAGTAGCTGAAACAACTGGTATGCTCTGCAATTCAATAAATATAGGAATATCAAGAACGTGCAAATTTAGAAATAACATTCCGTTCAATGAACTTATCATACATTATGAGTCTAGGAACTTGCCATAATAATATGAGTTCAAGAGCTAGCTCTGTAACGATCGCGGATCGCGGGTAGCTTTGTAACGCGAGGCTACGAATTTTATCGAATAAATTAAACTTTTATTAATATTATTCCGCGTTATGTGTTTGAATATTTTATTATTACATATGATGTGTATGTGATAATTTTTGAGTGTTGTTATTTCATGGTATTGATTAAATTATTTTAAAGAATAGCGCTAAAGCGCTATTTACGCAAAAGACGCCTTTTTCGATTTTATGACTTTTCATAATTTCGCCAAAGCGTTAATGAGAGGGATTAATAATCCAAGTGTGGAATTTTATTTTAGCCCAATTGATTATTTATTAGAAGCCCAATTGGTATTAAATTAGAAGTCCAAGAGTGGCCCAAGTTGGAGCCCAAGACCCATGGGTCAAGTCCATGACCCAAACCCGCGCCCCATGAACCACAACCCATGACCCATGAGGGAAATGGGTTATGTAATCAGCTGATCATTTGAAGGAGAAGAGTACGGGAGAAGGAGTGAAGAAGAGAGGAGAAGAGAAGGAAGAACGTGGAGCTTTTGGGGAGAAGCAACGCTGCATTTGGTAGAGGAAGAACAACTCGGGAGAAGGGAGGGGGAGAGCCCAATGGCTGACCAAACCTTGGAGGAGCCGAAGCTCTCCTACCCGAGTATTGGGAGCTGCCATGTCTGGCATGCTCAGCCCTCAACCCATCCATGAAGCTCTGATCACTTCTTCTATATATACTCATGCCATTGCAAGCCTTCCATCCCTTTCTTGTTGCTAAGTGTTGAAACTGAATATTTAGAGAGTGAGAAGAGTGTGTTCGGGTGATTTGAGGAAGAAGAAGGAGTATAGTAGCAGCTGGCTTTAACTCATTAGCAACCTTAGAACAAGCTCCAAGAGGTATGCAATATAGAGCTTAGCTCATTTCCACATTCTCTCCAAGTTCTTAGTTTTGTGTTGGTTGCTTTGTTGAAGTTATGTGACTGATTTTGCTAATTAGTGCATGAACATGTATGGTTGTTAATTAGCTCTATTAAAACCTTATTAATGGTATGTGAAAGTGGAACAATGAATGAGAATCGAACCTATGCATAAGGAATCAAGAAATGGACTGAAATGGACATTAGTGGACTGTTATTCATGTTTTGTTAATAATGAAGTTGTAATCATCTTGGTTTGGTTATGTGCATTGGTTGTGTATTGTTGGTATATGTCAAGACGGTATGAGTAATGATTTCAATGGGAAATCTGGACTACAGTATAATGAAACTCTACTCCAATGTGAGTTTTCAACTCATGCCCACCAACTATTTGGTTTAATGTCCAAGAGAATGATTTCTCTAAGGAACATGAGAATTAGGAGTGATTAATTGATTTAATGATGTTATGATGCATAGCTCAGTTGTAAAAGCATGTTTTAAGTCATATAGACTTGTTGTATAATGGCTAAGAAGCAAATGGGACGGAATCAAGAGTTTGGGTTTTTGGGTTCTGCAGTAGCAGAACCTGAAAGTCCCTGGATGCAGAGTGGCGCAGCTGCGCCACTCCCAAGCATAACACTTGCGCAGCTGCACTGGGTTGCAGAGCTGAAAGTCCTGGATGCAGAATAGCGCAGCTGCGCCACTCCCAAGTACAAGACCTGCGCAGCTGTGCCGGTCTGCAGAGCTGAACTGTTTTGCTGCTTTGTGTTGTTGATGCGATGCATGTTTACATAGGCCTAACATGTTATAAATACCCCAAAGCATATGTATGATATGTTAGTGAGACCCCCGTTTGGGTAGTCGTAGTGGCAATCAATGTTCGTAATGTTTATAACGTGTTGATTAATGTAAGCCAATGTTTGGTGTTTATTGTGAGACTAATTGGTATGTGAATATGTGTCTAAATGCGTAGGACATATTTGAAGGACGATTAACGTCAAGTAGTAGCAAGCGCTTAAGGCAAGTTTCCTAAACCCTTGTCTAACCCTTGTGTTCGGCAAGTTCTCTAGCTTCATTCATTTTCAGTATTGAATGCAAGTTTCGTATCTTATACAAGAGACGTATATTGTGCAAGTTTATTTGATTCATTTGATTATACTCTCTTGACTCTCATGCGATGTTTGGAGTTCCGATTTACACAATACATATATGATTGTGTGAATTCCTTACTTATGTAAATTTTTCAGTATTTGCACAAGTATTCGAGCTATGTTATGACATAAATTGTTGAAGCTTTCAAGTTCACATATCTATGAACTGTTATAGAGAACGTCGATGCCATTTGTTTCGGCTAGACAGATATTGAAATGTTTTATTGATTTGATAATAAATCCTTGAAATGTTATTGATGATTAAGTAAATCTATCCAACCGAATTGATTTGGTTAGGATTCCGAGACATGAATGAGATGAACAACCCTAATATTAGGGGCAGTTTTTAGTCAGTTATTCTGACAAGGCATCGAGCGCCTAAACAAACGCATATAGTCGTTTCCAGCTAGAGTGTTGATCAACATAGAGTACAATAGGCTGATCACCTAGAAGTGCTCGTAAGTAACACGGTTTGCAGTTATATTGCTGTGTGCCTTTTCAAGGAAGCAAAAGAAAGTTCAAGGTCTTATGACCACTCAATGTCGTTTCGAAAATATATTTTTTAAAACGAAAGCAAAGTATTATTCTTGTTTATTCAGAATATTTCACAACTATTGTTCAGTTGTCGAAGAGAAATGATGTGATTGATGATATTGTTGTTATTCAACTGTTATACTTGCTGGGCAATTGAATGCTCATTCTTGCTTTATATTAAACATTGCAGCTGAGTCCGAGCGGGCCGAAGGTTCCGGTAAGGACAAGGGAAAGGGCAAGATGAACGTCTAGATGGCGTCATAGTTTATTTGTATTAGTAATGTTGTAATATTACGACTTATTATGTATTTGGAATGATGTTATGGTAATAGAACCTGTGATTGAGAGTAAGACGTGTTGTAATAATACAGTAATTACATTCATGTCTAGTATGTTGTATGGAATGGGATGTACCGTGGAGCACCGAATTCGGGTTTGAGGTACCCGGATTTGGGAGCGTCACAAGCTCGCCATAGTAATATGAGTTCAAGAACTCATCAAGAACTTACCATAATACTATGGGTTCAAGAACCTACCATACTAATTCTGAGTTCAAGAACCTGCCATAATAATAGGAGTTCAAAAACTCGCATATATCTCCAAAACTTGCCACTCAGCTTAACGTAGGAATTCACATAAATTGCCGAATTTACAACAATAAGAGAACTTGCTCAAATAATGACTTGCTCAAATTAAAAGAATTGCATAATTTGCAAAAATTTGCTATGAGTTAGGGAACTTGAAATAATAAAAGCTTACTACAAATTAAAGAACTTGCTCAAGTGAGAGAACTTGCAACAATTAAGAAACTGGCACATAAGCTCAAAAATAAGAAATTTCATAATTTGCGGAACTTGCCTCTAATATTACAGCATCTCGGCTCAACTTTTAGTTTCTGAATTAAGTTAAATGAGCTCGTTCTGATCTAAAACCTTAATTCAAAGTCCACAACCACACTTTAGTGATATATTAACACAAAACACTAATATTATACTATAAAAGTATACTCAAATTCTCTCGGTCAATTCTCGACCCGCGTGTAAAAAGATCGTTACGCCCATTGGCTAGTCAACACACGATCCACAACGTCTCAACACCTCATGAGTCTACTAACACTTCTAAAGTCTTTTTTAAAAAAAAAAAATATTATTTTAGACTTTTTAACTAATTTTCACATTTTTTAGATTATCCGACAATTTTCTATAATTATTTTTATCTATAAAATATACCATTTAATAGCTTCAAAATAGAAATAATAACTCAAATACCTTTATATCCTCAAAACAGCACCAATATTCATTTTATATTATTATAAGGTTTTTCACCAAGTTTCATAATTTTTCATCATTCACAAAATTTTTTATGAATTTCCACTATTTTAAAACTAACTTTAAATGGCTTAAAAATACGATAAATACTTTGCTTTTCAATAATTCACCAAAAAATTTCAGTAATTCTTAAATAATATTATAAGATTATTGTAAAAATATCAGCTCAAAACCATTTTCCGGTAATTTAATTATAATTTTTCAAAGTGCTGAAACTTCAAAAACTCATAATAATTAACCCGCTTATCCAAAAATTACGAATAATATGTCTATTCCACATGAAATTTAATTCTCTACTATTTTGTAATACAAAGTTTCTCCAAATTCTGGCCGAAAATGGCAGAAATGGGCTTGCTAGAAAAACTAGTCGGCGACCACCTCTAGTCATCTTCTCCAGCGGGATAACAGGTTTTCCGACGAGTTTTCTTGGCTTTTCTTGCCCAGATCTATTCTACTATATCTCACAGTCTCATACGTATAATTATTTCCTAAAACTGAGTTTGTTTGGCCCTCTAAAATACAACCTACAGTTTGTTTGCCGACGATAATTTTCTTCACCGTTTATCACTTTTAACTTGTTTTTCTCTATTTCTTATTGTAATAGTTTACTGTGATGTTCTCAAACTCTCTCCCACTTATTTTATGGTCAATTACAGGTTAAAAGTTGCAGTGATTCGAAATTCCCGAAAAAATAAAATAAGAATTTAATAAAATAAAATTTTATTTTATTTTAATGTGTTTTATTATATTGCATATATTAGTATGTCCAGTGTAATATATGTGAATGCATGTGTTGTGGTGAATAAATTTAAATATATTTACTACGTATAAATAAATTGCCAAAATCAATTTATGAAGTAAAAGAATGTATTTAACGTATACAAGATTTTATGTGCGATAAATAAGGTATATTGAAGTAATTTATGAAAATAAATTATTTTAATATAATAAATTATTTATTGAATAAATTATTTTTATTTAATAAATAACTTCCATTTTTATGGAAAAGATTTTTAGTATAGTTCGTTATAATTTTTAATGTGTTTTATGTTAATACAAAATATACGTTACGTGCTATGTACAGAGGGTTAAATAATAATATATGTTCTATATGATATGTATTAAGTATATAGGGAAATGATCAAGAGCATACCCCCTTATATGACATACCAAGTATGCCCTTTTTAGCGACGAACCGGGCGACGGTTTGGTCTGTCGCCATAGGTTCGGTCCGTCGCTATACCTTTTAGCGACGGACAACATATAGCGACAGACAAACATATAGCGATGGATCGAACCTATGTCGACGGATCAAACCATCGTCCGGTCCATCGCTAAAGGGAGTATGCTTAGTATGTCAAATAAAGGGGTATGCTCTTGATCCTTTCCCTAAGTATATATATCATATTTGTGGTGTGTAAATATGTGATTACAGTATAAGTAATATAGGATATATATATATGTAGTATATAAATGTGTATTATGTACATTACGTATGTAATACATGTACTACATTAGTCTGATAATAACCAAATAGGTTGGGAGTAACCATCAAGTATACTAACCAAGCCAGTAAGCTAGAAGAGCAGGAGCTGGCAAAGCTACTATTAATAGACCTAACACTCAGCTATTTCCATAAACGTGGTGACCAAGAGAGATGAGTATTGAGCAAGTATATTACTCCTATAAAATGAATTCTCAAATTTTCCATTCAAGACTTTCCTTCGTATAGAACATTATCAAGTCTATTATTTCATATGAAATCTATTACTAGACTCTGTACGTACCTTCAAGAGTGTTAGAAAAAGTTTCCAAAATAGCTAAAGAAGGATTGAATTATTAAATCATCTTTGAAGGGGAAGAATTAAGCAAGGAAAAGTTTAAAGCTTGTAAGGTAATCTTTTCTCTGTAAATTGCTAATTGGTTATGACTTGAATGATAGGAATTGAACCATTAAATTGTGAATGTGGTTTGTGATTTCCATATGAAATTTGGAAGAACATATGCTTAAGATAATCTGAATTCTGAACTTTGAGCACGAGTTATTTGATAAATTTTCCTAAATGAAAATGTTTTCCAAAATTGTGGGAATTAAAGGAAATTAATCGATGTGTGTAATAAGAAATAGGTATAATAACATGTTTCCAATATTCTGTAATCTTGTTTTGGTAGCTATGAAGCATTGGAATTGATTGGTATATTAAAGATAGGATTCTACAGAAACAGAGCCTGTCTTGGTCTGAACCCGAAGTGGTGCGACCGCGCCACTTCCCAGGTCAAAACCAGCGCGGTCGCGCTGGTCCCCAGATGTTAAAATTTGATTTGTTTGCTATAAGAGCTTCTGGGCATGTATAACTAAGTCCTATATGCATATGAATGTGTCTTATATAGTGTTCCAAGTAGCTATGCATGAATTAAGCTATTGAAACATGGATTGAATAGATTTTCAAATGAAAAACTATATTGATTTTAAAAAGCAAGTTTAATGCTAGTTAAATGAGGGTCAAATCTGGCATAGACCTTCGTGACATGTGTTATATGACATGTAAAAAGATTTTAGCATGTTGCCATGACAGTAGGATAAGGAAAACCCAGTTCTTGGCTTCAGCAGGAGTAGCACGGTCGCGCCACTCCTAAGCCAAATTTGTAGCGCAGTCGCGCCGTACTACAGAACTGTCAAGACATTTTATATATGATCTGAGTTACGATGCATATGTAATAAAGTCTTATAAGCCTTATTAAGTGTTAACTGGTATGTTTGTTATGATTATTCAGTTAGTGGATATGTAGAGCAAAGCTTTTAAAAGAACGTCAAAAGGAAGTGTTCTTCTTTACTTGAATTTATAAATTTTAAAATGATAGTAAAAACATGCGATGTAATAGTTTGAACGAATGGCTATACGTGTTTACCTGGCGTATACAACTAAGTATATGATTATGAGTGCATGTCAAATACATGTAGCTAATGTGTGCCTATACGTAATCTGAAACCATGTAGAGTACGTGAAGAAAAGATAACATAATATGTAACTGTTAAACCCCGAACAAGGCAAGTATCCTAACCTACTTATTTACATTATGCAGTAGGTATATATAAGCAAGTTCCCTAACTTTGTTTATTTTTCGAATGTAAGTGGTTGAACCTATGCACTTACATTGTGCAGTAGGTCTATGAAAGAAAGTATCTTGAACTGGATTACTAATCATTATGTATAAGTACTTGTTCAAAAGCAGTCTAAGCCATTTGCTTCGGCTAGACACAGATTAAAATATTTCATTACTTTCACATTAAGTCTTTGAAATATTATTGAGTAAATAGAGTTGTTCAATCATATTGTTTTGATTTGAACTCCAGACTGAGTATGAACACCCCAGAATTGGAAAATTTTTATATTGTGCCAAGAAGGTGGTGACGATGAATGCAAACGTATTAATCAATACAGGGCATAACAGGTTGATCACCCACCGTGCCCGTAAGACTAGACGGTTCACAGATGAATTTCTGATCGAACCTTTTCAAGAAAAGAAAATGAATGTTCATGGTCTTGTGACCACTCAGCATGTAAAAGTCAGTATGTTATTTCAAAAATGTAAACAAGACATGTTTCAATTGCTTTACAATTTTGTTCTACTGTTAAAACATATCTCAAAGAAAACATTTATTTTCTTGCACAAGTTATTATTAACTGCTATTACTTGCTGAGCAATTGAATGCTCATTCTTGCTATATTATAAATATTTTCAGCTAAACAAGGCATTGTGGAGGGGTCAGGTAAAGATAAGGGCAAAGGCAAGCTAAATAAATGATTGAAGATAGTTATTTGTAATAAATAGACTGATGTGTCGTAATTACAGTACTATCATGTAATAAAGAATTTAAAGGTCTTCGTACCTGGGATAAATACCTCTGATGCAATAATTACTGTTAGTTTAATAGTAAGTAGCTTAAATGAATGGTATCTTGTAGCACCAAGTACGGGTTTTAAGTACCTGGATTTGGGGGCGCCACAGGTTGGTATCAGAGCTGTAGGTTAGAAACCTTAGGTAGGGATACCTTGGGCTATAACCACAGGCAAGTTAGAAAGTCAGATAATAAATAACTCAAATAGAGTTTAAAGAAGATGGATTGAGGAAATTCATCATAAAATGCAATAAGAAAATAACTTAAATAAAACTATTATTTGTTATGTGTATATATAACTTGCGTTATATACTAATCGAGTTATTTGTATGCGTGTAGATGTCAGGTGAATCAGAAAGCCAGGTCATACATATAGAAGCTGAGGAGCAGATAGCTCCACATGTGATCGAACCACAACCAGTACCCGAGCCAGTACAGGTTGTGATCATAGATTTTGACTCAGAGTATGAGGAAGACCCTAAAGAGGAACTGTTTATAGAAGAACTTAAGGAGGCCTTAGAGGCCAATGCAGAGAATGAGGCTGTTGAGCCAAATGCTGCACAGATAAACCATGAGATAGAGGATGCCCTAGTTCAGTTAGGGGCAATGGTTTATCACTTGATGGAACAGAATGTAGATTTAACTACTAAACTCCAGACAACAGACAATCGAGCTCAGTATTATGACACTAGGTTACATGAGTTGCAAGTAGAGTTCCATAATCTGAACAATATTAGAGATATAGAGATCCAAGAGCAACAAATTATGGAGGAGCGTGTTCCTAACCTCCAGAATGAGCTGAGGGGTATAAAGAGAAAGGTGATTGTAATGAACCTTGCCTACACGACTTCTATGGGGCGTGTACAGACAACGGTTTGGGCTTATCCAAATGAGATAGGTCAGTTCAGCAAGTCTATCTCCCGTGCTTGTTTTATCGCCATTATAGAAGAGGAACGTGTTAGAACCACTACTATTGATCAGTCTTAGAAAGAAAAGTTGTTTGTTGTTGTTTTGAGAATAATGAGACAATGTTGTAATTATGTGTAAATATGTGTAGATATGTTGTAAATATGGTAGTAAGACTCAGAATCCCAACTTTTGCTAGTAATATGGGATAATTTTTGAAATCCTAACTAGTATGTTAGTTAAGGATTAGAGATATGTAGAGTCTCTTTTTGGGACAGAAACAGATGTATATAGCAAATCAATGTTATAAGAAAGAGAATGACAAGCTATGTACTAACTTTTGATGAAATGAAAAGCATGTTTTATTTTCAGTATTGTTATTAAGCATTGAATAAGAATGTCTTAAAACAAGGAATTATTTAATAATAATATATTTTATTAAACAGAAAATGCCGCCAAGAGGAAGAGGTCGAGGAAGACCACCATTTGATAGAAATAGAGATGAGGGTCAAGAAAACCCAATGCAACAATTTGTAGACTTATTGATGGGAGCTTTCCAAAATAGGAATCCCCCTCAACCTAATGTAAATGTAGAACTACCAGCGGTACATGTTGCTAGTTTTAAAGACTTTAAGAGTGTAGGACCCCAGAGTTTCGAGGGTCAATCAAACCTTTAGAAGCTCAGTCCTGGATTAAAGAGATTGAGAAAGCCTTTGAGATAACGAGGGTGAACAATGAGCAGAAAACTTCATTCGTTACATATATGCTTAAGGGGGAGGCAAATTTTCGGTGGGAAGCAAACAAGACTAGAGCCGGAGAAGGAACAATTGATTGGGAAAGATTTAAGGAAATTTTCTACGAGAATTATTTTCCTCTTAGTTCGCAAAGTCGGATGGAAATAAAATTTCTAGAACTGAAGCAAGAAAATATGACTGTGCCACAGTACGCAGCCAAATCTAATGAGTTGGCAAGATTTGTTCCACATCAGGTGGATACTGAGGAAAGAAAAGTCCGAAGGTTTGAGCAAGGCCTAAAACATTGGCTCTATAACAGATTGTCGGTACTAAGATAAGATCATTTGGTACGATTCTTGAGAAAGCAATAAAGCTGAGGGAGGCAGTGAAGCAATAAGTCTTTATAACAAAGAAAAGAAAAATAAAGGAAAGATGGAAAGGATAGTCAAAATGGAAACATGAAGTGGAAGCGGAGGTAATAAGAAAAGAAAATGGAATAACTTTGGGAATACTGGAAGCAATTCGGGAAACCAACAGAAGGGGAAATTTGAAGCTTGCAAAAATGTGGAAGGAATCACACTGGAGTGTGTTTGAAAGGGAAAATGGTATGCTATAAGTGTGGGCAGGAGGGACACATCTCTCCTAACTGCCTCAACCCGAAGAAAAATTTTGGTTGTTTTATTTGTGGATCAGTGGATCACATGGCTAGAAACTGTCCTAAGAAAGGAACAGATGGGGGAAACAACAATAAAGGAAATGTTAGCGGGAAAGCAATTGCAGCTGGTCCAACTTTACCGAACAGACCAACCGCCAAAACTTTCAATATGACGGTGCAAGATACAGTTGCTTCAAAGGATGTAGTTTCAGGTATTGTCCCAATCAACAATATAAATGCTTATGTGATGTTTGATTCTGGAGCAACTGTTCTTTTGTATCTCATGAATTTGCTAAGCGTCTAAATGTGCCTTTAGTAAATTTAGAAACCCCCATGAACAAAGAAGTTGCCAATAAAGAAGTAATTCCTGTAGAGCACATCTATAGGAATTGTTGCGTTAAGATAGGAGGTCACGAATTGAGTATAGATTTAATTCCAATTCGGTTTGGAGAGTTTGACATAATTTTAGGAATGGATTGGTTGTTCAACCACAAAGCGGTAATAGATTGCCAAAAGAAATTAGTGAGGCTTAAACCTGCAAAGCAGTCGGAGGTAGTATTTCATTGTAATAAATCGCCAAGGCAGTCTCGTTGTTTAACAATGATGCAAGCGAAGAAGTTGTTACAGAAAGGTTGTGAGGGATATCTAGCATACGTGGTGGATACTCAATAAGGAAGAGCATATATGACTTAGATTGCAGTAGTAAATGAATTTGCGGATGTTTTTCCAAATGATCTACCAGGTTTGCCGCCAGACAGAGAAATTGAGTTTGTTATTGATATAGTGCCTGGTACGTCACCAATTTCGAAAGCACCATACATAATGGCTCTAATGGAAATGAAAGAATTGATGATATAATTGCAAGAACTGCTAGACAAAAAGTACATTCAACCGAGTACATCGCCAAAGGGAGCACCAATATTATTTGTGAAAAAGAAAGATGGATCATTGAGACTTTGTATTGATTACAAGGAGTTGAACAAAGTAACGATTAAGAATAAGTATCCGTTGCCCAGGATCGACGATCTCTTTGATCGGTTAAAAGGGGCAAGGTACTTCTCAAAGATAGACTTAAGGACTGGGTATCACCAGTTAAAAGTGAGAGATAAAGATGTTCCAAAAACAGCATTCAGAACTCGGTATGGTCATTACGAGTTTCTGGTAATGTCTTTCGGTTTGACAAATGCGCCAGCCGCATTTATGGATATGATGAACAGAATATTCAAGGAATATTTGGATAAGTTTGTGATAAAATTCATAGATGATATCATGGTCTATTCCAAGACGCAGGAGGATCATGCTGAACATTTGAGAATAGTGTTGGAATCACTAAGGAGAGAAATTATATGCAAAATTCACTAATTGTGAATTATGGTTAGAAAGAGTTCAATTTTTGGGACACGTGATCGACAAATATGGTATATCTGTGGATCTAGCGAAAGTAGAATCAGTAATGAATTGGGGACAACCGAAGACGCCAACTGAAGTGCGTAGTTTCTTAGGGTTAGCGGGTTACTATCGGAGATTTATTCAAGATTTTTCAAAAATAGCTACCCCGTTAACTAACTTGACAAGAAAAACTGTGAAATTTCTATGGTCAGAGAAATGTGAATAGAGTTTTCAAGAACTTAAGAAAAGATTAAGTGAAGCGTCAGTGTTGTCTTTACCAGATGAAATAGGTAATTTTGTAGTGTATAGTGACGCATCGCATAGAGGACTGGGTTGCGTACTTATGCAACATGGGAAGGTCATTGCTTACGCATCACGACACTTAAAAGATTATGAGAAGGGATATCCTACTCACGATCTGGAATTAGCAGCAGTAGTAGTTGCTTTGAAAATTTGGAGGCACTATCTGTACGGAGAGAAATGTGAAATATATACAGATCATAAAAGTCTGAAATATATCTTCACACAGGAAAAAATTGAATATAAGACAGAGAAAATGGTTAAAATTGATCAAGAATTACAATTGTGAAATCCTTTATACCCAGGTAAAGCAAATGTTGTGGCCGATGCCTTAAGTAGAAAAGGTCGGGAGAAGTTAATGATATTAACAGCTCAAGACGAATTAGTAACAACAATGGAGAGAATGGAGCTGGAAGTACAGTTTCTACAAGAATCGAATGAAATGTTATATGTAATGGAAAAATGTCCAACGTTGTTGGATAAATTCAAATAGGCATAACTCAAAGATGAGGAATGTGAGAAGTTAAGGGAAAAGATTTCTAAAGGAAAAGAAAATAAGTTTATAATTGATACTATTGGGGTAATCAGATAGGAATTGAACAATTAAATTGTGAATGTGGTATGTGATTTCCATATGAAATTTGGAAGAATATATGCTTAAGAGAATCTGAATTCTGAACTTTGAGCACATGAGTTATTTGATAAATTTTCCTAAATGAAAATATTTTCCAAAATTGTGGGAATTAAAGGAAATTAATCGATGTGTGTAATAAGAAATAGGTATAATAACATGTTTCCAATGTTCTGTAATCTTGTTTTGGTAGCTATGAAGCATTGGAATTGATTGGTATATTAAAATATAGGATTCTGCAAAAACAGAGCCTGTCTTGGTCTGAACCCGAAGTGGCGCGGCCGCGCAACTTCCCAGGTCAAAACCAGTGCGGCCGCGCTGGTCCCCAGATGTTAAAATTTGATTTGTTTGCTATAAGAGCTTCTAGGCATGTATAACTAAGTCCTATATGCATATGAATGTGTCTTATATAGTGTTCCAGGTAGCTATGCATGAATTAAGCTATTGAAACATGGATTGGATAGATTTTCAAATGAAAAACTATATTGATTTTAAAAAGCAAGTTTAATACTAGTTAAATGAGGATCAAATCTGGCATAGACCTTCGTGACATGTGTTATATGACATGTAGAAAGATTAGCATGTTGCCATGACAACATGATAAGGAAAACCCAGTTCTTGGCTTCAGCAGGAGTAGCGCGGTCGCGCCACTCCTAAGCCAAATTTGCAGCGTAGCTGTGCCGTACTACAGAATTGTCAAGACATTTTATATATGATCTGAGTTACGATGCATATGTAATAAAGTCTCATAAGCCTTATTAAGTGTTAACTAGTATGTTTGTTATGACTAATCAATTAGTGGATATGTAGAGCAAAGCTTTTAAAAGAACGTCAAAAGGAAGTGTTCTTCTTTACTTGAATTTATAAACTTTCAAATGATCGTAAAAACATGCGATGTAATAGTTTGAACGAATGGCTATACGTGTTTACCTGGCGTATACAACTAAGTATATGATTATGAGTGCGTGTCAAATACATGTAGCTAATGTGTGCTTATACGTAATCTGAAACTATGTAGGGTACGTGAAGAAAAGATAACATAATATGTAACTGTTAAACTCCGAACAAGGCAAGTATCCTAACCTACTCATTTACATTATGCAGTAGGTATATATAAGCAAGTTCCCTAACTTTGTTTATATTTCGAATGTAAGTGGTTGAACCTATGCACTTACATTGTGCAGTAGGTCTATGAAAGAAAGTATCTTAAACTAGATTACTAATCATTATGTATAAGTACTTGTTCAGAAGCAGTCTAAGCCATTTGCTTCGGCTAGACACAGATTAAAATATTTCATTACTTTTACATTAAGTCTTTGAAATATTATTGAGTAAATAGAGCTGCTCAATCATATTGTTTTGATTTGAACTCTAGACTGAGTATGAACACCTCAGAATTGGAAAATTTTTATATTGTGCCAAGAAGGCAGTGACGATGAACGCAAATGTCATTCCTGTTAGACAATTGGTGGTAGTTTTCACAACCTATAAACTCGTGCAAGTATACGCGGTCTAACAAGTAGTATAGATAAAGTCGAGTGTCGAACCCACGAGGACAAAGTACTAGGTAGTAGTTCAAGTATTAAAATGTATCACAACGGTCTTATTTAAACAAGTGAATAAGAGTTGTGTGTGGAAATCAATTAGGCAGAAACAGTTAAATAAAAAGGCGAGTTGTATCAAAGATGTCAAGCTAGGATTACAACTCCCCTAATGCCTTACCTAATATTCCTAACTCTCCATTTAACTAACAAATCACAAGAATGGTTAACCAAGAACACAAGGTATACATAAGCCTCTTCTGATGGTCAAATACATATCCCTTAGCTAGATAAATCACAATATTCCTATAGTGAAAATAACTAGACTAAGGGTCATTAATATTAATCTCAATGGTTACACGGGGCAAATAGACATATTCCTATTCTATCATGCGAATTGTGCACTCATTCCCTAGGGCAATGGTCATAACAAGTGTTGTTGTACTTAAGGAAAGGTATAACATCAATTTTCCAATATCAGTTAATACCTAAATCAATTCCTATCTCAAGCAATTGATAAATAAGCATGAAATACAACAATCCATTCAGAACATGATTCATTACATAAATATGAGAGACATTCATATTAAGCTAATCATTAGGTTACAATGCAATCCTAGAAATGTAATTAGTTCATAACTATAGAACTAATTAATACATTCATGCTGTTCAACATAATTAAAATTACACGAATGGGTAACAGAATTTGAAGAGAGAAAACTCCTGCGCGGAAGTGTTCAATGCTTCAACTGCCTCCTTGTGTAGCTGCCTCCTTTCTTCTCTAAGTTGCCCCTCTCTAAGTTATCAGATATCTTTCCTTATGTAGTAGCAGCTAGGTCATTACAGGAAAGCCAGGTGGCTGGGAACCGGGGCTCACGCTGCGGCGTGGGCTATGTGCCTTGCATTGGCCCTGCGGCGTGAGCTCCGTGTCCTAGCTAAGGAAGGATCGCTGCAGCACCAAACCATGAAGGATTGGCTCCGCTGCAGCGCGAGCTTCGTGCACATGGAATAGGCGGCACGCTGTAGCGCCATACCATGAAGGAATGGTGTCGCTGCAGCGCGAACTCCGTGTATTTGGCCAAGGGCCGTTCGCTGCAGCGTGAATCCTAGACTTGGTCTTGGTGCTGCGGCGCGGCCTCGTGTCTTTAACCATCCAGGGGTCATTTTCCCCTTTTAGCAGCAATTGAACACACCTCCCACCTGAAAAGCAATAAAGCATAAGATAGCAGAAAAAAACATAACTTTACACTAGAAGATACTATAATTAAGCAATTTCTTAAGTGATTAGGAACCCGAATCGCAAGTATGAATCTTGCTCATCAAATACCCCCAAACTTAAGCTTTTGCTTGCCCCTAAGCAAAAATATTAGAATAACATTAAAACTCCAGCCTCAAGCTTAGGCTGAGAGTGATCTAAACTACTATATACCTGCATTGTGGCCTCCAGGGTCAGAATTACAATTTCAAGGTAGAAACAAACTCATTAATAAAATCTAGCTCAAAACTCTAGCATAGACTGCTACTGATCCAAATCTGTGAGTGTGCGAATACCAACTGTTATAACCGTTTACACCTCAAACACAAACTCAAATGCAAAGATGAAATTGTTGACTCAATCACTCATGCTACATCAAGCATTCAGAACAAGACATCAAGTGCAAGAACAGACTAACAGGCATTAAAATGCGAGCAACAAAACTCAGTGAGACATGTGCAGAAGTTTAATTACATTAGGCTATGCAGAGTTACTCCTGTAATGAGCTTTAGAACAATGACTCCCAAGCTTGAAGGATTTAGGGCATTAGGTGTAGAACACCCCCAAGAATTTACTAACTCGAGTAACAAAGGCCACGTAATTAGACTTGAGTCAAACTATAGTTTATTTATTGCCAACGCATTAACCTAATCTCAAGAATGACCGTGCAGTGCCTGAATACCTTTGGCTCTTCAAAGTTACCCGTGTAACGAGTGTTTGATCAAGGACTCCCAAGTCAGGTGACTTTAGGGCAATGGGTGTGAAAACACCCCAAAGGATCTACTAACTCAAGTAACAAAGGCCACGTAAATAGGCGTGGTCAACTGGGATTAGCCTTTTTTTTTCATAACTACCTGCCAACGAATCTGTCTGTTTCTTACAATCATTGATTCATATACGATAGAACGAGATAATCGCAATAATTTCCGAAGTAAAAACCACTTAGGCTCGGTCGAAATAAAAACAGTTCTAACATTTGGTATGTGTGCGATAGAATAGATAGAATCAACAACAGTGCTAACTAAACAAAATGATCTAAGACTATCTCTAAATGTTTAACATCATTGGCCACAATCAAAAATTTCTTTTCATTTACCCCAAGATAACTATGGCACAAAATAGGGCAATGAAAACCTGTGAAAGTCCCAAAAGATGGGTAAAAATCAAAACTGGCAGAACATTATAGTTTACTCATGCATTCGTATATTCATGCAGATAAAACTAGAAATAGGCATCCATATATAATAACTAATAAACCCGTTAGTTCTAAATAAACCAAACTATGCAGTTCCAACATTAAAATATCCAAAATAAACCATCCTAACTACCGCAGTTCAAACATAAACCAAAACTCATAAATAAATAACTAAAAAGAAATCAGCTAAAAACTCCCCCAAACTTGAACTGGCCAATGCCCTCAATGGCTGGAATGTGCTGGTGGTGCTGGTGGTACATCCTCCGCAGTATCGCCCTCAACATCACCCTCATCACCCTCCTCGTCCTCGGCCTGATCGCCCTCTGGCAGAGATGGAGGCGGGTACGGTGGAAAGACAGGAGGCTCAGGAAACTGGTACGGCATGGAGTCCACGTCATCACCTCCTGAGGCTGCATAGATGCTGGCCACCGTGTTGGCAAACTCAGCATGATACTGTGCAAATATGTTCTGCCTCTGGGCAATAGTGTCCTGTCTACGGCTGAACGAGCCCATCCTGCTGTTGATTGTGTCTATCTTTTGATGCATGAGGTCCATTGAAGCCATCAACGCAGCAAGTGGACCAGCAAAGGTGGGGCCAAGATCTGGAGTCTGGGTAGAAGTCTCACCCTCAATAGGAAGGGGCTGCTCAGGACCTGGGAGGTATCCCTCGCCACACTCATGAGAAATGCCCTCGGGCCAAACAGTAAACCTCTGAATGACATGGTGATCGATGACTGACATGGGTGCCTAAGTTGGGTCATCTGGTCCCCACTGAACTTTGGCCCGCTTGTAGAGACAGGTGATGAGAGAAGGGTGTGGAAGGCCTGAACCAATGTTATTCTTTATGGCCTTTCTAATAGACTCCTAAATGATCACCCCAATGTCGACGTCCAGCCAGTGATGATGGCAAATAGAAGCACAGCCCGCTCACGGGTGACATCGCTGAGGTGACGAGTGGGCATGATGTTGGAGCAGATGAAGGCATACCAGGCCTTCTTATAGCGACTGATGGCTGGCTGCGGGAAACTGGTCTTCTCCCCCTGAAACTCATTCACCTTCCAGGCTGTACCGGGCTGGCAGAGCCGTGTAATGATATCATCCTGGCTGTAACTACGGTAGCCCCACTCTTGGAAATCCTTGCCACTAAAGTTGGGCATGTCAAACACAACATTAATGGTCTTGTTGTCAAACTTCACCAATTTGCCCCTGACAGTGACCTCGGCTGGTCCCTCAATACTGGCATTGGCATAAAACTCTCGACCCACTGAAATAACTGCAGATTCGGGTGGCTTAGTGAAATGGATCCACTTCCTTTTCATAATCATGTCAGCTAATTTTCCATCCTTGTTGAGGTCCGGCCTAAATCCACGCTCAGGCAGAAGGTTTCGCTTAGCAAAGGACTTGTTATAGCGATTCCACGCCTCAACACTCACGAATTTGGATTGGTCCCATTGTGGGGCCGATGATGATGAGGAACCCCCTATGCTAAGGCGCTGACGTTTTGGTGCCATGGCAAAATTCAAGCAACAATATAACCCAAGTGAAATCCAAAGTCCAACAACAAAAACCAATGCAGAACTCCACCCCAAAGCAGGCCAAACACAGTGTCAATGTAGAACTAAACCAAAGGATAAGCAATTCACAAGCCAACTTAAGCACAAACAAGACCAAGATGTTACTCAGGCAATTTATCAAACACAAGGCGTGCGTGGCATAAAACTAACTGAAAACAACCTTAGCCAGAGATCAAAACCCCACTAACTTGTTGGTTACAGTAGATAGAAACAGCCCAAGATGAAATCCCACACAAGCACGACAATAATCACCCAAGCTCTAACCCCCACAGAGAATGGAAACAAATCCAACAATTGAAACCAAACTTGAAGACTTACTTGGTGACAATCGGAGACAATATGCAAGATGAGAAGTGATGAATCCCCCAATCAAACCCACATCAATGCTTTGTGCGATGATGCCAAGGGTCCGGCTGCGACAATGCTTAGAACAATTTGAGTTGAGAGAGAGGTATGGCTATGGCTAGGGTTTGTGTCGGCGGTTATGGCTGGGATGGGATGCAAATGCCGACCTTCCAGGTCTTTTAAAAAATAAAATTTCGCTGCTCGCGCTACGGCGTGGGCCGTTATGCGTGAACTCACGCTGCGGCGTGAGTTCCTTATTCCTGAAAATAGCTCCTCACTGCAGCGTGAACCATAGGCAAAGTTGGTCATGCTGCAGCGCAACTCTCCAGTAGCTTCAAAAGGGTAATGGTGCTGCAGCGTGGATTGGCGCCGCTGCAGCGTGAACGCTTGGCTTGGAAAAGTAACGGAGCTCACACTGTGGCGTGAATACTGCCTTGTAAACTCACGTTGCGTCGTGAGTTCCTTTAGCCTGATAAATCCATCTCGCTGCAGCGTGAGCCTTAAGCAAATTTGGCCACGCTGCAGCGCAATTCTCCAGTAGCTTCAAGGCCTGGTTGTCGCTGCGGCGTGAAGAATGGAGTCTAGCCTCACGCTACAGCGTGAGTCCCAGCGTTGCTCAAAAATTGAATGCAGCTCCTGCATTAACACAAGGAAAACCTGTTAGCAATTTCAACCAAAATTTTTACAAACAAAAATAGCATACCAGTTCATAGAGTATATGTACCCTACAGAACTGACACTAACTACCATGAATCAATGCTTAGCACAAATGCTAGACTCATGGTCCTAAAAAATTTTCTAATTATGAAACTGAACTATCATACTATTTACACTCGTAATATGCAATGACGGCTAAAATTTTCTGACTGTACAACCGCAAAACTAACACATGCGAGACTATAGGCTATCGAAATTAATCTAGATCCTATAAAAACTGACATCAGACATACACTAACGCAAACACGACTATTAGCTATACGAACTTTAAATTATAAGCAATAAAACTATTGAAATGAAACAGAAAGCGTAACAAGGATAGAAATCGATACTCGGGTGGGGCTGCCTCCCCACCAAGCGCTTGTTTTATAGTCGTCGGCTTGACTATCTGCCCGGTTCATACCGGGTCACCAAGGGTGATTGAAGTCATTTGGTGGTCGACTTCGTCGCCCCAGTAATGCTTCAACTGCTGACCATTCACCTTAAACGTTCTATCAGAGTCAGGGTCCTCCACCTCAATTGCTCCGTGAGGATATACCTTAGCTATTATGAAAGATCCTGACCATCGGGACTTTAATTTCCCAGGAAATAACTTCAGACGAGAGTTAAAGAGGAGCACTTTCTGCCCCAGCTCAAATTCTCTCACAATAATCTTCTTGTCATGCCACTGCTTTGTCTTTTCCTTATATAACTTAGCGTTTTCATACGCTTGGAGACGGAACTCGTCTGACTCATTCAGCTGTAGCAGCCTTTTTTCACCAGCTGCATCCATATCAAAGTTTAACTTTCGAATTACCCAATAGGCATTGTGCTCCAACTCGACGGGGAGATGACATGCTTTTCCATACACAAGCCTATACGGAGACATTCTGATAGGCATTTTGTAGGCAGTGCGGTATGCCCATAATGCATCATCTAGCTTTTTGGACCAGTCCTTGCGGTTAGGGTTCACTATCTTTTCCAAGATCCGTTTAACCTCCCTATTGGACACCTCCGCTTGACCACTAGTTTGTGGGTGGTAAGCGGTAGCTATCTTATGGGAAACCCCATATTTTGCAAGAAGGGCATCAAAGTACTTATTGCAGAAGTGCGTGCCCTCGTCACTAATGATGGCCCGAGGTGTGCCAAACCGAGTGAAAATGTTCTTTCTCAGAAAGTTCAACACAACCTTAGCATCGTTAGTGGGCAGAGCCACAACTTCCACCCACTTGGAGACATAGTCCACAACGACTAGAATGTAAAGGTTATTGTAGGAGGATGGAAATGGACCCATAAAGTTAATTCCCCAGACACAAATAACTCAACCTCAAGGATGTTTTGCAGTGGTATTTCATGCCTCCTCGAAATGGTTCCTACCCTTTGGCAATTATCGCATCGCGATACATAGGAATGAGCGTCCTTAAATAGGGTTGGCCAGTAGAAACCAGATTGAAACACCTTTGCTGCAGTTCGTTGCCCCCCAAAGTGCCCTCCATAATTAGATGAATGACAATGGTGGAGCACACCCTCAATCTCTCCTTCAAGCAGACACCGTCTCAAAATCTGGTCTGCACATAGTTTGAACAAGAACGGCTCGTCCTAGAGATACTGCCTAGCATCATGTAGGAATTTCTTCCTCTGGTGATAGTTCATGTCAGGCGGTAGCACATCACAAGCAACATAATTAGCAAAATCTGCAAACCATGGTGCCACACCCTTGACCTCATATAACTCTTCATCCGGGAAGAAATCATCAATATCAAGCTCATTCTCTTTCGAGTTATTTGGATTCTCCAATCTCGATAGGTGATCCGCCACTTGGTTTTCAGTTCCCTTTTTATCACGAATCTCCAAATCGAATTCTTAGAGGAGAAGAACCCAACAAATTAACCTCGGCTTTGCGTCTTTCTTTGAGATTAGATATTTGATCGCCGAATGGTCCGTATACACAATGACTTTCGTTCCGATAAGATATGGACGGAACTTGTCAAAGGCATATACTATTTCCAGAAGCTCTTTCTCAGTGGTTGTGTAATTTAGCTGAGCATCTGTCAAGGTTTTACTGGCGTAGTAAATGGTGTGAAACACCTTATCTCTTCGTTGTCCCAACACTGCCCCTATAGCATAATCGCTGGCGTCACACATGAGCTCAAAAGGCAATGTCCAGTCAGGAACCACAACAATAGGAGCTGAGATGAGTCTCTCTTTCAACAGATTAAAAGCTTGTAGGCAGGCCTCATCAATCTTGAAAGGCATGTCCTTTTCTAATAGGCTACACAACGGCTTGGTGATTTTAGAGAAGTCCTTGATGAACCGCCTGTAAAACCCTGCGTGCCCCAGAAAACTCCTAACTCCTTTCACTGATGAAGGCAGGGGTAGATTATCAATAATATCAACCTTTGCTCTGTCTACTTCAATCCCACTAACAGACACTCTGTGTCCCAGAATAATCCCTTCTCTAATCATAAAGTGACATTTCTCCCAATTCAGGACTAGGTTCGTCTCAACACATTTTTTTAGAACCGCGGTCAAATTTTGTAGACAAGCGTCAAAAGAACTCCCGAAAACAGAGAAATCATCCATAAACACTTCAAGCGTCTGTTCCACCATGTCAGAAAAGATAGACATCATGCAACGCTGAAATGTGGCAGGAGCGTTACATAACCCGAAGGAAATTTTCTGGAAGGCAAAGGTCCCATATGGACATGTAAAGGTTATTTTCTCCTGATCATCGGGTGCTATAGCAATTTGATTGTAACCCGAGTATCCATCCAGAAGATAGTAGAATTCATGCCCAGCGAGTCTATCAAGCATTTGGTCAATGAACGACAGAGGAAAGTGATCCTTACAAGTGGACTTGTTCAATTTCCTATAGTCCATACATACTCTCCATCCAGTGACTGTCCTTGTTGGGATCAGCTCATTATTCTCATTAGACACCACTGTCATGCCGCCCTTTTTTGGCACATATTGTATTGGACTAACCCATGGACTATCAGATATGGGGTAGATAATGCCCGCATCCAGTAATTTAATAATTTCAGCTCTGACAACCTCCTTCATGATGGGGTTCAACTGTCTCTGATGCTCAATAGAATGTTTAGCCCCTTCCTCCAGGAGGATTTTGTGCATGCATACAGAGGGACTGATGCTTTTTATATCTGAGATAGACCACCTCAAAGCTGTTTTATGCGCCTTAAGGACTGCGAGGAGCTTTTCCTCCTGTACCTCAACTAGTGATGCAGAAACAATAACTGGCAAGGTAGACGCATATCGCAAGTGGCTTGGCAAGGGCTTAAGATCAAGCTCAGGTAGTTCTATAACTGATGGGTGTGACTGGGATGTGGGTGCATCATTTCCCTTCAAAGATTCAAATTGTCGCTTGAACATATTTGATCGAGGGGTTGCTTCTAACCACTGAACGTGCTCAAGATGAGAGGGATCGTCAATATTACATGCTCCAATTAAAGTGGACTCAAGCGAGTCAGGAAAATAATTTTCATAGAATACTTCTCGCACAGCTTCGTCAACAACATCGACACGGAAACAATCATCAGAGGCACTGGGATACTTCATGGACTTAAAGACATTGAACGTTACTTCCTGGTCTTGTACTCTCATAGTGAGTTCCCCCTTCTGTACATCTACCAATGTTCTGCCTATTGTTAGGAATGGTCTACCCAAAATGATAGGAACTTCCCTATCTTCCTCGCAATCCAGAATAATAAAATCAGCAGGGAATATGAACTTGTCCACTTTGACGAGCACATCTTCCACTATACCCTTAGGATGAGTAATGGATCTATCGGCCAGCTGCAGAGTCACACTGGTAGGCTTTACCTCATTAAGCCCCAACTTCTTGTAGATAGAAAGGGGCATCAAATTAATGTTAGCTCCTAAGTCACATAGGGCTTTTCCGATCAATTGATCCCCAATTGTGCATAGGATAGTGAAACTCCCAGGGTCTTTCAACTTGGTTGGAAGCTTGCTTTGAAGGATTGCACTGCATTCCTCAGTAAGTGCCACTATCTCATAGTCCCCCATTTTCCTCTTCTTGGACAAGATGTCCTTCATGAATTTCACATAGTTGGGAATTTGTTCCAATGCCTCAACAAAAGGAATATTAATGTGAAGTTTCTTGAAAACTTCTAAGAACTTTGAGAATTGCTTTTCAAGCTTTTGCTTCTGAAGGCGCTAGGGAAATGGTAGGTGTTGAGCTAAAGGACTTGGCTTGCTAACAGTTGGGGTCGGTATTGTGGATTTCTCCTTTTCACTCTCCTCTCCCCCAGACTTGTTACAATCAAGCTCCACAATGCCTTCCTTCTCTACAACTTCTTGCTGCACTGTTGAGGTTTCTCCTCCAGTCTTATTCAATATGGTGCAACTACGAAGGGTGACTGCCTTACATTGCTCTTTGCCCTCCCGTTTTGGGTTGACATCCGTGTCACTTGGTAATGTGCCTGCAGGACGATTATTCAAAGCAGTTGCCAACTGTCCCAATTAGACTTCCAGATTCCGGATCGCTGCCTCTTGACTGAGGCTCCTTGTTTCATTCTGAGCAATATATCTCGAAAGGAGATCTTCCACACTAGGTTTCCTTTCCTGTGGAGGTGGGTAAGATCCTTGAGAATGTTGCTAATTCTGAGATTGAAATCCAGGAGGCTGTGCAAAAGGTGGCCTGGTGGTAGGGGGTTGGGCTTGGGTACTGTTATTGTTACTCCATGAGAAATTTGGGTGATTCCTCAATCCAGGATGGTAATGTGTGGGGAGATTGGTATTCTGTTGTCGCCCGTAGTTAGTGTGACACCCCCAAATTCAGGTACCAATACCTCGAATTTGGCGCTCACGATAAAATACATCCATACACCTCTAAACAACATAAATCAACTAATGCGGAATAAAATAAACATATGTTGTTCATTACAAAAGGTTTATTACGGTCCCAAGGTCTATAACCTTAAATAAATACATCGCAGAATACATTAATAATACAAAATTATTCTACGATTACATAACGGGATAGTACATATAACTATTCCTTAAGCTTTCCTTTGCCTTTGCCCGCTTTGGAACTCTCCGGCTTAACTGCAATAGGTTCATGATATAGCAAGGGTGAGCAACTACTTTACTCAGCAAGTTTAAAATCAAGAAGAAGATATATCATGAATGAATAAGAATAATAGATGCATAGATCAACAATTTATGAACATTGATGAAATAACTGAAATGACATAATCAAAGTCCAAATGAATCAATGAATAATGATTATTTACCGCTGAGTGGTCCAACCGACCATGAACTTTTGGCCAAAGAGTCAATCATTCAACTAACTCTTTTAAAACCTGGCCCCGTCAGTTGTACTCGAGGGGATCAGCCTCTCGTACACCATGTATATGTATAACATTTAACTCTGACTGCATCGAATAACCGTCACATTATAATCCCCTAATAAGGGTTGCTCTCTCAGTCCAAGAATTCGTACCAACTACTGGTTTGGATAGCTTTTAAAATAATAACCTATACATGTCTAGCCGAAACAAATGGCATAAACTATTTCCTTAAACAGTTCACGAATGAAGAACTTAAACATTTTCACAATCCAACAACAAATAATGACTTCAAATGCATAAGCTGCGAATATCAATAATTATCTTGGAGGTGGAGTAATTGACAATAATTAATCCACTAATATGATTCAAAAGTAATAGCTCCATTTGAGTCATGAAACTTGCAACAATATACAACACCTGTATAAAATATGAAACCTGCTCAAAATATAATTCGAGTAAGGTTAGGGAAACTTGCCCAACACAAGGGTTAGACAAGTGTTAGGAAACTTGCCTGGTGTGTCTGCTACAATATTATAATACACGCTCCTTAATATCCTACACAATTAAGTACATATCCACATAACAATTAGTCACATACCGGATATCAAATAATGTCTTATACAACTCCATAATGTCTCATTTTTATTAGAAACATAACATTAAACAAGGTTATACACACTAGTTACGGTGTTACGATGCTTGCACGTTTGTACGCCAACCTTGCCTATTCAAATGCCCAAGCGACACGCATTTGTGTACACTTAACACGCCCATTCGTTTTATCTAATACTCATTGGTTAATGATGAGTATCATTATAATTCATAACATTCATGTTTTAGAACTTATAACAACATTTTACATTGTCGGGAGCATTACATGTGCTTACACGCATGCCCTACACCCTCCGATTGCCCCCAATTACACATCAATCCTATAAATGGCCAATTTAGGCCATGCTACAGACCTCAAATTGAAAAACTCAAAGAACGAAAGTTGTAGATCTACTTGTTCTCTTTCCGAATCATCTTGAATCACCTCAATCCGAGTTCGTATGAGAAAGTTATGCCTATTTTAGTAAAGGACGTCAAAGCTGTCTAGCCGACTGCATGTCTGGCGCGCCCCGCGCCCAAAATACCTTGTTATGGCGCGCCCCGCGCCCAACCGGCAGCAACTCAGGTGCGGGTTTTTCCAGCATGCTCTATTTTGAGTGTTCTAGACCTATCTTGCTTCCAACTACCATAACTCCTTCTATACACGTCCAAATTGGTCCATTCCGAACTCTATGGACTCCTAAGACATAGAGCTACAACATATCAAAAATTTAGAGTTACCCATTAACATTAACATGGCCAAATTTTAGGCCAAAGTACCAAGTTCATACTCTGTTTTTGAGTGTTCTAAGTGTTCTTCACTAAAACCAACACCAAATCTTCGTTTTTACATCTTTTTACTCGATTCCAGTTGGGTTAACTTTGTAACCCTTGGAACTACAATATGACAACAACAAATAAACATAACAAGCAAGGAATCATAGCTACAAAGTCCTCTAACTTGTCCAACAGTCCAAAGTCTATATTTTGTCCATTGTTCTTCATGTTCTTCATGTTCTTCATCCTCCTTAAGCACAGGTACAAATTTATTGCGTTTTTGTTCCACTTTGATGTTATTAATGGCTTATATAACCTCTTAACAACATTTACAAACATCCAACACAAACAAAAACAACAAGAATCGCAGCAAGACCCATCCATGAGCTAAAAAGCTCCAAAAATACAAAACTTAGAAAAATCTTTATCAAAATCTATGGAAATGAGTTTTGGATGAAAGATTACCTCTTGCTACTTGATCTTGAATACTAACTAGCTTGGTTTAGAGCTTTATGCTCTTGTCTTCTTCTTTCTTTGCTACCCTCCGAGCTCTTCCTTCTTGTTTTAAGACACCCACCTCCTTCTCTCTCTAGCTTCTCTCTAGTTTCTTCTTCTTTCTTCTTTGTTTCTGTAGTTTGCTTTTTTCCTCTCTTAGCAAATGGATTGATGAGGAAGCAATGAATAAGGAAGAATGGAGTGGATGAAATGGATGGGGTTTCCTTTCCTCTCCTTTCTATGTTCTTCCTCCCGTTTAGCTCCTTCTTCTTCCTTCAAAATTTCTGCAGCACTGTCCCTCTCTCAACTTCTAGCAACTGAACTTAGAAATGAAATGGGATGGATTGAGTAAGGAAATCTGCTGAATAGCTTTGGAGGAGGTGCAATGGGTGGCTTCGGGAGAAATGAAAGGGGTGGAACATTTGAGAGGAATGTTTGATAAGCATGTTAGGCAAATTGGATATTCAAGGTGCATGGTGTCTAGCAATGGCTAGCTTGCTGACACCCCCCTCCCCTAACTTAATTCCTATTGGTCCAAATGGTTGGTTGGTTCCCTCTTGGAGTAACATGCAAAAATAAATGCACAAATACACCAAAATTATACCCGAAAACTCCCACTCTTATACCCAATATGCTCAATAACTCTACCCATAATTGAAATGGGTATTACAATAAATATTGGGATGGGTAAACATAATTATTATGAGTTTTGTCCATTTATTCGGAACACCCATAATATACATTTCGGATATGAATAAAATCACGTATCAACTCAAATGAAATTTTCGACGCTTGAAAAAATTATTCGTACGCATACACGCATTAACAAAATTATTTAACATCGAAAAAGACGAAAAATATATCTGGCATGAATAGTGTCTCGGGATGGGTGTTCATGAATAGTGATTCAGCGACGCTACGCGAAATCAATTATTCACTTAAACAAAACCATAACACGAAATATTTCATGCATTCACATAATCCAAGTTGTCACACAACCTTTAAACATGCAACACAAAATAATATTAATAAAATAGAATATATTCATTAATATTCAAAAATTCGAATTACAAGGAAAATTCTAAAATTCCCGGTCGTTACAGTTAGAGACATACTGAACTGATTTCGGGCTAATGGGACATTGTTCAGTTGGGTGACTTCCCGCACACAAATCACATGGCACAATGACACTCTGCACCGGCTGCTTCCCCATACATAGTTTCAGCATCTAATTGTGAGAAAGACATAATGTTATTTCTGAGCATGGCGGTTTTCGCTGACGGGAAGAACTTTGCCACAAATTTCTGGGCCAAATTAGCCCATGTGGTAATTGAGCCCGAGGGAAGCGAGTTCAACCAACTCTTAGCCTTATCCCGTAGGGTAAAAGGGAACAGTCTGAGCCTGATTGCATCTTCGGTCACTCCTTGGTATTTGAAGGTGTCACATATCTCCACAAAGTTGACCACATGATCATTAGGGTCATCATACGGCAGCCCCCCAAACTGTAAATTGTTTTGGATCACTTGAATCGTGCCTGGCTTAATCTCAAAGCTATTAGCTTCAATAGCGGGTCGTTGGATATTGGCATGTAGAGTTGTGACACTCGACATTGCATACTCCCGCAGAGTTTTCTGAATTTCCTCGGCCATTATAGGTGGAGTAGGTATTTCCCTAGCTCTCTCTCTTCTCCTTCGTCTGAAAGTTCTGTCCAGCTCAGGGTCAAGAGGTATTAAATCCTGATTCCTGCGAGTTGGCATACACAGTCTAGAGTACCTGAGAGAAAGATTAAACAGATAAATCAGTCTAAATTAAGATCATTTTGAAGTAGTATTAATATTGAAAAATAAATAATACTGAGTCCCCGGCAACGGCGCCAAAAACTTGGTGGTGGTTTTCATAACCTATAAACTCGCGCAAGTATACGCGGTCTAACAAGTAGTATAGATAAAGTCGAGTGTCGAACCTATGAGGACAAAGTACTAGGTAGTAGTTCAAGTATTAAAATGTATCACAACGGTCTTATTTAAACAAGTGAATAAGAGTTGTGTGTTGAAATCAATTAGGCAGAAACAGTTAAATAAAAAGGCGAGTTGTATCAAAGATGTCAAGCTAGGATTACAACTCCCCTAATGCCTCACCTAATATTCCTAACTCTCCATTTAACTAACAAATCACAAGAATGGTTAACCGAGAACACAAGGTATACATAAGCCTCTTCCGATGGTCAAATGCATATCCCTTAGCTAGATAAATCACAATATTCCTATGGTGAAAATAAATAGACTAAGGGTCATTAATATTAATCTCAATGGTTACACGAGGCAAATAGACATATTCCTATTCTATCATGCGAATTGTGCACTCATTCCCTAGGGCAATGGCCATAACAAGTGTTGTTGTACTTAAGGAAAGGTATAACATCAATTTTCCAATATCAGTTAATACCTAAATCAATTCCTATCTCAAGCAATTGAAAAATAAGCATTAAATACAATAATCCATTCAGAACATGATTCATTACATAAATATGAGAGAAATTCATATTAAACTAATCATTAGGTTACAATGCAATCCTAGAAATGTAATTAGTTCATAACTATAGAACTAATTAATACATTCATGTTGTTCAACATAATTAAAATTACACGAATGGATAACAGAATTTGAAGAGAGAAAACTCCTGCGCGGAAGTGTTCAATGCTTCAGCTGCCTCTTTGTGTAGCTGCCTCCTTTCTTCTCTAAGTTGCCCCTCTCTAAGTTATCAGATATCTTTCCTTATGTAGCAGTAGCTAGGTCATTACAGGAAAGCCAGGTGGCTGGGAACCGGGGCTCACGCAGCGGCGTGGGCCATGTGCCTTGCATTGGCGTTGTGGCGTGAGCTCCGTGTCCTAGCCAAGGAAGGCTCGCTGCAGCGCCAAACCATGAAGGATTGGCTCCGCTGCAGCGCGAGCTCCATGCACATGGAATGGGCGGCACGCTGCAACGCCATACCATGAAGGAATGGTGTCGCTGCAGCGCGAATTCCGTGTATTTGGCCAAGGGCCGTTCGCTGCAGCGTGAATCCTAGACTTGGTCTTGGTGCTGCGGCGCGGCCTCGTGTCCTTAACCATCCAGGGGTCATTATATTTTCCCCTTTTAGCAGCAATTGAACACACCTCCCACCTAAAAAGTAATAAAGCATAAGA
Organism: Aralia elata; assembly: GCA_034770075.1. Taxonomy (NCBI): domain Eukaryota; kingdom Viridiplantae; phylum Streptophyta; class Magnoliopsida; order Apiales; family Araliaceae; genus Aralia; species Aralia elata. The sequence goes on from CM068382.1 coordinate 24,456,551, forward strand.
TAGCAGAAAAAACATAACTTTACACTATAAGATACTATAATCAAGCAATTTCTTAAGTGATTAGGAACCCGAATCGCAGGTATGAATCCCGCTCATCAACATTATTGATCAATACAAGGCATAACAAGCTGATCACTCATCGTGCCCGTAAGACTAGACGGTTCATAGATGAATTTCTGATCGAACCTTTTCAAGAAAAGAAAATGAATGTTCATGGTCTTGTGACCACTCAGCATGTAAAAGTCAGCATGTTGTTTCAAAAATGTAAACAAGATATGTTTCAATTGCTTTACAGTTTTGTTCCACTGTTAAAGCATATCTCAAAGAAAACATTTATTTTCTTGCACAAGTTATTATTAACTTTTATTACTTGCTGAGCAATTAAATGCTCATTCTTGCTATATTATAAATGTTTTCAGCTAAGCAAGGCATTGTAGAGGGGTCAGGTAAAGATAAGGGCAAAGGCAAGCTAAATGAATGATTGAAGACAAGTATTTATAATAAATAGATTGATGTGTTGTAATTACAGTACTATCATGTAATAAAGACTTTAAAGGTCTTCGTACCTGGGATAGATATCTTCGATATAATAATTATTGTTAGTTTAATAGTAAGTAGGTTGAATGAATGGTATCGTATAGCACCAAGTACGGGTTTTAAGTACCTGGATTTGGGGGCGTCACAAAAGTTAAAACCCATCAAGTGTTTTCACCATGGCCAATGACTGACACCATAGCCAACCTCAAGCTCTAAGCATGTTTCTTATCAGAAATCATTATATACTCATATATAATCATATATATGTAACTACAATGGACCTAAAAAGTTACCTTTCATTGTCCTTTTTCTTCCCTCGTTTATTTCTTCTTCCTACCTTCTCTCTTCTATTCCTTTTCTTTCCTACGTAACTTCATTAATTTCTCTCACTTTTTTTAATAACATGCATGCATACATACATATATAAGAGTAGGGAGAGACAACCACCCAACTGCTTCCTGCCAGCGAGAGAAAAAAAAAGATAGATATGAAATTAAATATCTCAAACTTCCCAAAATTAGAAAGTCAACATTTTGACTTTGACTTTTAAAAGTCAACTCTTATACCTCTCATGCTTATAATCAATTTCTACTAAAATTGACGTCCTGAATATTGTGGCGTTGTCCGTTTTTTTTTCAAATTCATCTCCAAACTCCAAGTTTGACTTTTCCTCATAAAAGTCAACTGTTGACTTTGACCAAAAAGTCAACCTAGATACCATATTGTATTTACAGTCTTCACCTACCAAATTCGACGTTTCGGACTCAACGGTGCAGTCTGCGTCTCAAAATTCCTTTACGAACCCAAATTTGAGTTTTGAACTGCATAGTTCCTTTATTTACATTTACATGCGCTATGCGCTATTTTCTTTTCCTTTCTTTCCTTCTTGAATTGCTTTCATTTCTCATTGACATTTCAATTTATCTTAAAATCTCGATTCTCATTACGCACTTCGCATTTATAATCTCATTTCATTATTTGAAAATTTTGGGATATTACATTTCCCCCTCCTTATAAGGATTCCATCCCCGAAATCACTAGCATATTATTATTCCAATAGATTTCGTCCCAGAATCTCTTCTTTTATCTTTTAGGTACTACATAGCTTCTTCCTGAAAATAACTTCTTCAGATTACTTCCACTTCATAATACTTACTTCATTTCATAATACTTAACTTTTTTTTGTCAATAAACTTCTCATAACTTAAATTTTTATCCAATCCATATGGATTCATAATTCATTATATACTTATAATCAAACTGATACAATCATCATCCTAAATCATGAAATATATCTTGTATATACTCCACTCTTGGACATAAGATCATCTCATATGTCACTTCCTTTATTCTTCTTATAATTATCTTCGACTTAATTTTTCTTTATTTCTAAATCATACTTTTCCTTTCATCTTATGTGGTTTTACTTCCCCAAATATTTGACAGCTTATCTATCACTCTTCAATTTTCTAGAATTACTATACGTTTACCTCTTTACTTTACGATCTTCTTCCATTGATGGCAACTTTATGATTTCCTCTGATCACTCTACGATCTTTCACTTTAATGGTCACTCTATGATTGTCTTACTCTACAATTATTTTATTCTACTACAATCGTTCTACGATTGTCTAACTTTATATTTGTCTTGCTCTTCTTCGATTATTTCGTTCTACGATCATTTAACTTTATGATCGGTTTACCTTTCCATGAAATACATCTTATCCTAACTTCATTTCCCTTTCACATATAATATTATCATCTCTTCCCATCTATATCAGGTACCTCTTGATTCTTCTTCTTATTCCTCTTTCATCTCTTCAAGATCCTCTTTTGGTTCTTCGTCTCTATCTTTTTCCAAATTTTTCTTCCTAATTTTTCTTAAGATTCCCTTATAGGGTCCTTCTTCATAATCTCATAAATATCTTTAACTTCTTCTTTTCTTAAATATAAATTCTTCTTAATTTCTTCAATCCATCTTTTATCACTTAAAACTCTATATGAGCTTATTTCTTATTATTTCCCTCAATTCCTATAAGGTTACATCCTAAGGTATTCCCACCAAAGGTTTATCTGATACTACCTTGTGATGCCCCTAAATCCCTGTACTCGCTACAGTAGATTCAGTGCATCACGGTACACATCTTCCATAATATCTATCAATATTTTTATTGATTTAACTAGTCTATTTTGACATTATATCTCACATATACCTCGTCTCTGGTAGGACTGATCATTCGGTTATAACCGAACCGAATAGGCTATTCGGTTATAACCGAATACCGAAATAATCAGAATTTTACTATCCGAACTAATAACCGAATTTAATAATAACCGAATTACCGAATACCGAAATACCGAATTATAAATTCGGGTATTTCGGTTTATAACCGAAACTGTAAACTATTTTCACCAATTTTCATAAACAGAGTACAAAATTTTGTAAAGCTTATAGATGAACAGAGTACTATTGAAATTTGAAATATTGATTTCGGAAAAGCAAAAAGAAACAAATATACCCATATGATGCAATTGTGAGATCTGACTATCTGAGGACTGAGATGAGCGTAAGGCGGTGCCGGTGGTAGGCGAGATCTGAGATGGGAGGCGGTGGTCGACTGGTCGGCGGCGAGATCTGAGATGAGAGGAAGTCAGAAATGAGATCAGATGACAGTCAAGACTCAAGAAGAGAGACCGAGAGAGGAACTGAAGAATTGAAAAATGAGAGTTTGAGAGATTATTCTTTTAACCTTGAAGGCATGCCAATACATGATTATGATTGAGATTGAGGTTGAGATTGTAAAAGAAAGTGAAAACTGAAAACCCAGATGCATGTTGTGATGATGTATGAGTGGGACTGTGAGAGTATTCTCTCTCTTTAGGTGTTTAAATGTAAATGAGATACATGCATACAGCTATCACTCTGATTTGTCTGTGATGTTTGAAAAACTTGCATGAAATATATATAATATAGCCTATATACTCTAATTAAAAAACTGAAAATGTCAACAACACTAGTAGCTTTCTGAGTATAACATTGAACATATCGACATCATTGATGTGTTGGCTTATATAAATCCAAATTGCTTGTATTGGGAAATGGTCACTTTCGAAGACTTTAAAATAAATTAACTGAAACCCGTGTATTCACTCACTATCAGGCTAACTTTTTAATTAATAATAATATTATAATTTGGTTATTATATATGTAGTTCGGGTATTCGGTTAACCGAATATCCAAAATCCAAAATCCGAACTAAAAACTGAAAACCGAATAAAATTCGGATAATAACCGAATTGCCAAAATAACCGAATTATTAAGAAATTTCGGTTAAAAAAATTTCGGTTCGGTTCGGTTATTCGGTTATATCCGTTTTTTGCTCAGTCCTAGTCTCTGGATCGCAACTTAGGTCTTACTCTTCTTACCTGATACCAACCTGTAACCTTTACAAGATTTGTCTTTCTCTTACTTTCTAGCTTTTGACCTTTCCAGACCTATTATTCTTTTCTACCTACAATATGTTAATGATTGCAAGGGTGAACATCAAATATGCTCAGCAAGTACAGAATTGAAATAAACAGTTTAAGGAATAAGTTTAAATTAATAATTCAATAATTTCGAATTGAAAAATAATTATCAGCTTTAAGTTACTTGGATGGTCATAAAAGACAAAGAATTCTTTAGAATCGTACTGCAGGTGATCAGCCTAGCAGTACTTCTGTGACCTCTAACATGTTACTTCACTGTAGTACACAACAACTTGTCAGAGTAATCTCATCAATAAATACATATATTATGAACAAATGAATAGCTCGTCAAGGAAATTTTCAACATAAGAAAAACTTCAACACCAAAGTTTTTATCTTTAGATTATTAATGAGGGGTTATAAGAACCATGAACTCTTTAACTTTCAAAAACATTTCTTAGCTGAAGCGTAGCTTAACAGTCACACAGACTGCAAACTCTTACACGTTAAAGCCTCACTATGACACTATATAACCTAGCTACAACCTTCAAGTCGGCAGTTTATGGCCCATAACTGTTTAACAGTCATACAACTGAAAACTTTTACACATGGTCTTGAGAACCATAATCTCATCATACAGAATTCAATAGTCACATTTGCTTTGAATTCTATACATGGTCATGAGGACCATGAACTCATCATACAGAATTCAACAGTCACAATTACTATGAATTCTATACATGGTCATGAGGACCATGAACTTTTTTATAAAAGTTAACAGTCATATAAACTATGAAATCTTTCACGCCGAAACGTAAAAATTCCCCTATAATATAGGGTTGTTCATCCTCAGTCTTAACATTAAGAATCCTCACCAAACAAATTTGGATTGGATAACATCAACCATCACAATTAACTTTATAATAGAGTAGCCGAAACAATTGGTATACTCTGCAATTCAATAAATTTAGGAATATCAAGAACGTGCAAATTTAGAAATAACGCTTCGTTCAATGAACTTACCATACATTAATTATGAGTTCAGGAACTTGTCATAATAATATGATTTCAGGAGCTCGCCGTAGTAATATGAGTTCAAGAACTCATCAGGAACTTACCATAATACTATGGGTTGAAGAACCACTACAAGAAAAATGATTAATTTCGACGGAATATATTTCGTCGGAATATATTCCATCGGTGATATAGTAATTCCGACGAAATATTCCCTCAAAAATAATTCTCTCGAAAATAATATATTTCTAACGGATTTCCGTCGAAAATAATAACACTGAAAAGGTGCGCACATTTGGCGCAAGTGCGAAATATAAATTCAACGAAACTATATTAATTCCGTCATAAAGTCCGTCGAAAATAATATAGTTCCGACGAAAGTAACCTCGATGGAATTCTGTCAGAAATAATCTTAATTATAACCCTAAATCGCTACCTCCCCTCCCCGCCGCAGCAAACATTTTCTTTCTCTCTTTCTTTCTCTCTCACCTCTGCTCACTGCCACCTCTCTCTTTCTCTTTCTCTTTCTCTCTCTCTCCTTTGGTCACTGCCACCTCCGTCGACCTCCTCCTCCCTTTTCCGGTGATATCCCCTCCTTCCTCCTGCCGTCTCGACGTCGTCCTTCTCTCACCTCTGCTTATCACTACTATGTTGTGCCAGCGGCCGTTGTGTGGTCCCTCTCTCTAAATTAATGTTTACCGTTAGCTTAAGGATTAAAGGTTAGGCCAATTTTGTGCCCTTATTTTTTCCCAAATTTGTTTCCTAAATTTTTTTATCAGTGGCTATTTAGGGTTGCCCTAATTTTCCCCCCAATTTTGTTCCTGAATTTTACTAGCAGCTTGCATATATAGGTATAGGTAATTTTTCCCCATTTGTTTTTCTTGAATTTGAGTAGCAGCTTGCATATATAGATATATTGTAATTTGTTTCCCATTTTTGTTCCTGAATTTAATTAGCAGCTTAGATATTTAGGTTTGAATAACTGCTTATGTTAGCCTGAATTTTATGTTATACTTGTGCAATGGCAGTTGTATGTTACTGATATTAGCCAATAATTGATTCAAGTCCGGTTTAATTTGTGCAATTTGCATGTTCATAATTTGATATTGAGGCTGATGTTAGTCATGTATTGAATTAAATAATTTGCTATTGATGAGGCTGATGTTACTTATATATTTTCTTGCATTTTCTGTCACCTCTTGCCTTATATCAAGTTATGTGCAATTGCTGGTATTTGATATTGAATTGTATTACACTTGTTGGTTGTTCATCGGATTTGTTGATTGATTGGTAATGGTATTGGTATTGTGAAATCTTGTCATATTTGCTATTTTCGACCGACTTCCCGACGGAATTTCTATTAGAATTCTTCAATTGCAACTTTTTTCATATTTGTGGGCCCCACTTATTTTATTTATGTATTTAACTTAGTTTTCTACCTACTAATAAAATTAAATAAAATGAACTAAGTAGCATTTACTTAGTTTTGTAGTAATAAATAAAATATATAATATACTATAATATAATACAAAATAAATAAATTAAAATAAAATAAATTAATTAAATTAATTTAAACTAAATTAAATTACATTAAAACAAACAAATAATATAATATAATATAATATAATATCATACAAAATAAAATATATTAAAATATAATAAATTTAATTAAATTACATTAAATTAAATAAAATAATATAACATTATATAATACAAATAAACAAAATAAAATAAATTTAAATATAATATAATATAATATATTACAAATAAACAAAATAAAATGAAATAAAATAAATGTAAGTAATTAGATAAATTAAAATATTTTAAAATATAATAATTTTGAAAAAAATTAAATTATAATATTTCAGGTAAAATAAAGTAATATAATATAATATAATAAACTAAGCAGTATTTACTTAGTTCCATTGCTACGTAAAATAAAGTAAAAATACTAGAATATATTCATTTATAAATAAAATTAAATTAACTTAAATAAAATAATATATACTAAGTAGCATTTGCTTAGTTTTTTCACAGTTAAAGTAAACTGAATATGCTTGACACATGTAGTATACTTACGAGCTTTAGTAAACTAGGTAGCATTTGCTTAGTTTTCCACAACTAAAGTAAACTGAATATGCTTCACACATGTAGTATTGTAACGATTGAGAATGTAGCTTATCATTGTAATTAGGATTTTAATATTTATTAAATAAAATGAATATTTTGATGAAATGATTGAGTGTTATGTGTTTACAGGTCAATTTTGACCTAAAGTATGTATTATGTGATTATGAATATGTGTTGCGATTTCATAGACGAAATAAAAATTTTCCGAGAAAAACGCTAAATCATTATTCATAAAACGCAGAAAACGCTCTTTTTTTGTTTTTCGTTATTTCTAATTACGTTATACTCCCTCCGTTCCAAAATAAACGTCCTAATCGGTTTCGGCACGCTGATTAATAAAGTTTTCTTTTACCTAAATTACCCTTTTTGATTACTTATTAATTGAAGTATTTTTTCACTTTTCTATGACCCCAATAATTACTCTTTCACTTTTCTATGACCCTAATAATTACTCTTTCCTATGTCATTTAATTCTTTAGATACATTTTTTGTAACTCTCACATTCCCAATAAGTATATTAAATACATTATGAGGGTATAAGAGGAAGAATAGGATAAATATAGTTAATAATATATAAATAAGACATTTATTTTGGAACATCCAAAAAAAGAAATTAGGACATTTAATATGAAACAGAGGGAGTGGCATTTAATTAGAAAAGGGAGACGTAATCTCCAATAAAAATATTTTTATCGAGAAAAGACGTAAAAACACTATTCACGCCAAAAAATGCCTTTTTCGTACTTTTGAATTTTTGAATTACGACATAACGTTTATTCAAGAATGGGAGACGTAATCTCTAATAAAAATTTTACGAAAATTTTTTTTACGGTTTGACTAACCGAACTAGTTAGGAAAACCTAACTAGAAAGAAATTAGAAAACGTAACTAAGTTTGAAAGTAACCGAGCCAAGTAAGCCTAGGGTTTGAAAGGGGCTTGGCTAGAGTTTAGGGTGGCTTGCCTAAGGTTGAGCCTAGGGTTAATATGGCTTGGCTAGGATTTGAGCCAAGGCTTGGAGCTTAGGGTTATACCCTAGTTACTTGGAGCCAAGGAAAGGAAATTTCATGTGTCACTTTGCTAGCAATTGGCATGAGGTGAATTGAATATGGATAAGGGAGAGGAGTGACAGGCCATAGGGGGTTTAGGGGACAAAGGGTTGAGTCACATGCCATTTATAGTAAGTTTTGATTTAGGAAATCAAGTATTAGATAGCTTGTCCCCTCCCTCTATTTTTGTTTAACCAAACAAGGCCTTAAGTAATAATTATGTCTAGCTTTGGTTAGTTTAATTGAAGTTAGATAAGTTAACTAGAGCATGGTTAAGGGGCATAAAAGACTAAACTACTCTGGCCCTTGTTTGCCTTTATATAGCCTTGCAAGTATACTTGCATTCTTTTGCCTAATTTCATCTAATTCTCCTAAGTAAGAAAGAAAAGCAAGAGAGTATAGTGAGAGAGAGAAAGAGAGTGGGCGGATAAAGAAGAGAAGGAGGAACAAGGGAAAGCTTGGATCATCCATCTTTTTAAGTAAGAAGAAGTAGAAGCAAGAACAAGAAAGGTAAGAAAACCCTAACTCTTCATTTTTCTTTTTTTAAAAGCTTTATAGCTTGATAGGAAGTGTTTTGTTGGTAGTTGTTGTTTGTTGGATGATCATGGAGGCTCTTAAAGATATAAGGTGATATATATGTATACGCTTGCAATCTACCCGGTAAAATGCATGAAAAGTGGAACAAAATAATGAAAATATAAAACCTAAGCATAAAGGATGAAAAATCAAATTAGTGGACTGTTTGGGGTTGTTTTTGTGAAATGCTCCAAATCCAAAAATTAAGTTCTAGGATGTTGTATTATGCTCTTATGAGTAAAGATCATCACCCAATTATAACGGAGGCAAAAGTTGTAACGCCCCCAAAATCAGGACTAATTTCATTCCTGATCTTGTGCGTTAACAAAACAATCTCACCACACCACTACTAGAAAACTAAGCATGCGTGATGGATTCTGGTGACGATTTTCAAAAACAATCACAATAGACAATATTTCGTGATAGATTATTTGAGTTATCACAAAAAATAGTATATATATGATGGCTCTAGTGATGGTTAATTTTGCCATCGTGTATATATATATATATATATATATATATATATATATATATATATATATATATATATATATATATGCGTGTGTGTGTGTAGGTGACGGCTATTTCAATCACCAAATATTGTCCGAAAATAATTTTTAGTTTTTGTGATGGCATGCAACCATCACCTATATATTTCTCCTTAAAAGTATTTGGTGACAACCAAGTCCATCCCGAAAAGAAAACCACATGTGATGGACTTTTATGAGGACATTTAAAGCAATCTCAAAAAATTGTATTATATGATGGACTTTTTCAACAATCACAAAATAATAATATAGATGACCGCTCCTAGTAATGGCTAATTTTGCTATCACTATAAACTATTTGTGATGGTCAAGGCAATCACTAAAAAACAAGCATATATGACCAACAAATATATTAGGTGATGGAATTTACTAGCAATCACAAAATAGTAGTATATATGATGGCTCTTACTGATGTCTAGTTGTGCCATCACTATAGAATATTTGTGACAACCATTACAATCACTAAATTTTCCGTGTAAATTATTTTTTGTTTTTTGAAGGGAGGCGGGTACAATTGATAAAAATTTCAACGAACGCGGGAATATATTTGTTTTGTCATTTATCGAAGGAGGTCTTTTTTCAATTTATTTTTCTTGATTGTGTTTGAACCATCACACAATATTTCATCTAAAGGAAAATATTAAAGCTTAATGCAATCACTTATATTTTTCTTTGTTGGGCTTGAACAAGTTTTATCCAACATTACTATCATCCGCATCCACTATATTTAATATCATTATGAGTAATATTCTCTAACATAAGTAAGATATCTTTTGTCCCCCCAAAAGTCTTCAAACATTAAAATAATTTATCCACTAAAAAATGACATTAATCAATAGAAATCAAAAAAATATATGCCCACAAAAAATTAAATGCCAGTGGTACAATGTCAAATATAAAATGTGGTATGTACAAATAGTATATTAAACCCTTACAAGTTTATTTACGGTCTGCTAGTTTTTTTCAATTTTCTTTTTTTATTTTATTTTTAATTTCATGTACTCACTACAAGAAATTATGGATGTAGTGAAGAAATTTTTTTGAAGGAATGAATTCCTTCACATTAGGAGTTTTCTAACGAAGGAATTGTGAAGGAAAAAAATGTAGTGACGATATAGTTATTAGCGAAAGAAACATCATTCACAATTTAAATTTTTTCTTTCGTAAAATTGAGGTGGTAGAAGGAAATTTGACGCCAATTTACGATTAAAATTTGCGAGGAAAAAAACTATTAATGAATGAATTATTACTCACTATATATTATTATTCAGAGGTTTTTTACGAGAGATAAAATTGGTCACTGTTTTGTTCTAAATAATTTTTTAAAAATTAATTGTGGTGAATATAAATTGTAATATAAATACATTTAATTTTTTACAATAATAAATTTATTTTTAATAATACTTTTTAAGTAACTTACAATATCGACTATTTCTTTAATCAAAGTAAATAAATTTACAATAATTTAAACTTTAAAATTTCATACATTGACCATAAAAAAATATAAAAAAGGATAAGACTCTTAGGATAGTGTTGGAAACACTAAGGAGGGAAAGGTTGTACGCGAAATTCTCAAAGTGTGAATTTTGGCTAGAAAGAGTCCAGTTCTTGGGCCATGTGATTGACAAGGAGGGAATATCAGTAGATCTAGCAAAGGTGGAGGCGGTGATTAATTAGGAACAACCGAAGAAGCCAATGGAGGTGAGAAGTTTTTTAGGGTTAGCGGGCTAGTATCGAAGATTTATCCAAGATTTTTCGAAGATAGCTACCCCGTTAACAAATTTAACGAGGAAGATAGTTAAGTTTGTATGGACGGAAAAATGCGAGGAGAGTTTTCAAGAGCTTAAGAAAAGACTGAGTGAGGCACATGTATTATCCTTACCAGATGATACGGGTAACTTTGTGGTGTATAGTGATGGGTCGCATAAAGGACTGGGATGTGTGCTTATGCAGCACGGGAAGGTCATTGTGTACGCATCACGACAGTTGAAAGATTATGAGAAGGGATATCCTACTCATGATCTGGAATTAGCGGCGGTGGTATTTGCCTTAAAGATTTGGAGGCATTACCTGTATAGGGAGACGTGTGAGATATATACAGATCACAAGAGTCTAAAATATATCTTCATGCGGAAGGAGTTGAATATGAGGCAGAGGAGGTGGTTAGAATTGATCAAAGACTATGATTGTGAGATTCTATATCACCCAGGAAAAACGAATGTAGTGGTCGACGCCTTGAGTAGAAAGGGTTAGGAAAAGTTGTCGATGTTAACGGCTCAAGATGAGCTAATAACAGCAATGGCAAGAATGGAGTTAGAGGTGAAACTTCTAAAAAAATCAGAGGAGAAGTTACATGCAATGGAGACTCGTCCGAACATTTTGGACAGAGTAAAGGAGGCACAACTCAAAGATGAGGAGTGCGAGAGAATTAAGAAAAGGATTTCCGAAGGCGAAGGATTAAAATACAAACTCGATAACGAGGATATGATAAGATTTGAAGGAAGAATTTGGGTTCCATCAGAACCCAAGCTGAAAGAGGAGATATTGCAAGAGGCCCATTGTTCGAGGTACTCAATACATCCGGGAAGTACAAAGATGTATCAAGACCTCCGACAATATTTCTGGTGGCCGAACATGAAGAAAGAGGTTGCGGAATGCGTTAGTAGGTGCTTGACTTGTCAAAGAGTTAAGGCTGAACATCAGAGACCGAGTGGGTTGCTTCAACCGTTAGAGATTCCTGAGTGGAAGTGGGAGCATATCACAATGGATTTTGTGGTAGGACTTCCAAGTACACAGAAAGGTTACGATGCTATATGGGTAATATTGGATCATTTGACGAAGTCGGCACACTTCTTGCCAATTAAGATTATGTTTAACCTAAACCAATTAGCTAAACTTTATGTCAAGGAAATCGTTTCCAGACATGGAGTGCCAGTTTCGATCGTGTCGGATAGGGATCCGCGGTTCACATCGAATTTCTGGAAGAGATTACAAGAGCACATGGGAACACAACTAGGTTAAGTACGACGTACCATCCTCAAACTGATGGGCAGAGTGAAAGAACAATACAGACCTTAGAAGACATGCTGAGAGCTTGTGTCATGGACTTCAAAGGAAGTTGGGATGAGCACCTACCACTCGTCAAATTTGCTTATAATAACAGCTATCACGCTAGTATAGACATGCCACCTTACGAGGCGTTGTACGGGAGAAAGTGCAGAACGCCACTGTATTGGGACGAGGTAGGAGAACGTAGATTGCTAGGACCAGAATTGGTTCAACAGACTGCAGATATTATTAAGTTAATACGTACGCGATTGATAACGACTCAAGATCGGCAAAAGAAGTATGTGGATCAACATCGTTAGAAAAAAGATTTTGAAGTCGGATCGTTCGTATTATTGAAGGTATCGCCCTGGAAAGGAAAAATACGTTTCGGCAAGAAAGGAAAGTTAAGTCCTCGATTTATCGGACCGTTTGAAGTATTGAGAAGAGTATGAGAGATGGCCTATGAAATAGCCCTACCACCAGAGTTAGAGCGTATACACAATGTATTCCATGTATCAGTGTTACGACCGTATAAACCAGACTATAAGCATGTAATAGCGTATGAACCTTTACAGGTTGAAAAAGACTTAACGTATGAAGAAATTCCGATTCAGATAATTGATAGGAAAGAGTAAGTTCTAAGAAATAAAGTTATACCTTTAGTAAAAGTGATATGGAGGAACCACAATGTCGAAGAAGTAACATGAGAACTCGAAGAAATGATGCAGAAGAATTATCCCCATTTATTTGCTTAATTTTGTTTTACGATTCCGGGGACGGAACCTTTATAAGGAGGGAAGAATGTAACGATTGTAAATATTTGGATCCTTGAAATTCGAGTTTCCAAATAGATTGAATAAAATAAGAATTTTATTGATGTTATGGTGTGCTATGTGTTTTTATAGGTCGATATTGACCTAATGAATGTGTTTGTAATTATGTATATGTGTTGCGATTTCATAGACGAAATAAAAAATTTTCGAGAAAAACGCTGAAAACACTATTCATAAAGCGCAAAAAATGTCTTTTTCGTTTTTCGAAATTTTGAATCACGGGATGTTATTTATTTGAGGATGGGAGACGAAATCTCCAATAAAACTGACGAAAGAAATTTCACGATTTTCGCATGTGTGAAGAGTTAGAGAATCTAACTAGAACGAAATCAAGTAACCGAGCGAGTTCGGATTAGTAAACCCTAAATGATTTTATCAAAAGGGTAAAATAGACTTTTGGTTAACTATAATAATTAAAATAGTTAACTAAAAAGAAAACTAGAAATCGAAACTATGTTTCGAAGTAACCGAATCGAAAATGAGCCTAGGTATTAAGTTGGCTCGGTTAGGGTTTGGGATGGCTTGGCTAGGGTTGGGCCAAGGGAAAAAGTTAGGGTTAATGACGGCTTAGCTAGGGTTGAGCCATGACTCAAGCCATAGGGTTAAAACCTAGAGACTTAAGGGCTAAGCAAGCTAAGTTTGAAATGTGAGCTAAATGAAATTGAGATTAAAGGTTTGTAAATCTTTAAACCAAGGAGAGCAAATTTGGCCAAAGTTGCCAGCCATGTGTTGCAAGAAGGGACAAATGGTGAGTCATCTAGCATGACTCACCCTCTTTAAACCAAAGCATTAATGATTGGTTCCCCAGTAATCCATTAAGCTAGCCAAATAATGTCTTAGCTCATGATTAGGTTCCTAACCTAGCATGAGTTAACCTAACTAGATAGATGGTTAGGTTAGTTGGTGGGGGAATAAGCTAGGTTAATCAACACTTAGCCATTCATTCCATCATCCTTTCCAAGAGAGAAAAAGTTAGAGAAAAAAGAAAGAAAAGCAAGATCAAGAGAAATAGAGAAACCAAGAGAGATTGGGAGATAACAATCAAGGAGGAGGATTAAGATCATCGTCTTTGATCACCTAGCAAAGAGAAGGAGGAAGAATAACGAGCTAAGAACAAGAAGGAACCAAAAAGGGTAAGAAAATCAACCAAGTTCTTCATATATTTTTTTATTAGTTTTATAGCTTTTAAAAGCTTTTAGTATGTTATGAAGTTCTTGTTGGTGGTTGTTAATTAATGATCAAAGAAGGATCATGGAGAGACAAGGATGAATATTATATATAAGAACTTTGTCAATAATTACCGGTAAATGCCATGAAAGCGAAAACGATAGTTAAAATTTTAACCTTTGCGTAATGGATTGAAAAACGAGTAGAGGACGTAAAATGGACCAAAAGATGGTGATTGTGTCATGTGGTATAAGCCATAAGTGTAATATGGAAAGTTCCACGTGGAACGGGGGAAGAATCCGTCATAACGAAGTTATGGCGAAAAATGTCCGAAAAGGCGTTTAAAACGATAATATAACTTAATGCCGCGTGGGAGGTAGATTTTTAGCTATCTCATTCGAGCGAGTTAAAAATTTTAGGGCTTTTGAAAGCCATGAAAAATGTGAGTTGTGGGCTCGAGAATGAGTTTAATCTGATGTCCGATGAACGAGTTATGACAGAATGAAAACGTTGAAAACGTCGTTTATTGAAAAAGTCATCCGTGGCGGGACTTTTGGAGCCAATGTTTGAGCGTGCTAGACATCCGGGAAAATTGCCCCGAATATGCCAAGTTAAAGGTAATGGGGTATACTAGAAGTAAGTTATAGCGTTGGGAATCAATCGCGCATCGAAAGCCTAGACTGGAGAAAAGAAAAGAATAATATTTTTTTAAAAATCAGGGGAGCCGGTCGGGGCGGGAGTTTTGGCCTTGTTAATCTTGCCGGGGCGCGCTCGGCATAGAACTCCATGCCGGGGCGAGTTCATATAGCTTGGTTGAGCGCGCTGGGGCGCTAATGCCCTGAGCCTAGTTTTTGTGTTTTTTCGACTTTTGTTCAATCAAGCATAACTTTTGCATACGAACTCGGATTTTAGTAATCTAAGATGTTTCGGAAAGCTAACGAAAAACCTCAACTCTTATTTGATGAGAACTAAAGATTGAGTATTCAAATTAAATTTGAATAAAGCTTTAATCAATGCTATCGTATAGTCGAGGGGTCAAAATAAGTTAAGTTCTTCGGAACACCAAACCAACGAACCCCGGTAACTAAGATTCTCGAGTATAATCCTTGGACATTGAGAAATAGAGTTTGATGTTAATGTAAACCATAAATGGCGATCATATGTGGCTAATTAGTATGTTTATGTGCATTGAATGTGTAAGACTTGTAAATGGCGATTAACGTTAAAAGTTGTAAAGACTGTGAATGTGTAAGACATGTTTCTGAAATGTTATTGATCTAAATAGAACTGTCCAACCAGGGCTTAACGGGATGATCACCCACCGTGCCCGTAAGTTAAGACGGTTACACAGTTAAATTACTAACCTTTTCAAAAGAAAAACAGAAGTTCTTAGTCTTTTGACCGCTCAGTCTATGAGTCAGTATGTCATTTCAAAAGTATTTGGTAATCAGAATTGTTTCAAATTTTTTCACAACTATCGTTCAGTTGTAGAACCTAATGTTAATGGAAATATTTAATTCTGGCTTATATTGTTATTTTTAATTGTTATTACTTGCTGAGCAATCAAATGCTCACACTTGCTTGTAATTAAATATTTTCAGCAAAACCCAAACGTGTGGAAGGTTCTGGTAAGGACAACGGGAAGGGGAAGATGAACGTATAGGAGATGAAATTGTCTGTAATAGATAGAATGTTTGTAATAATAATATTTCTTATAATATTATGTAAGAGCACTTTAAAGGTCTTAGAACATGGGAATTGTAAGACTATGTCTGTAATAGCTAGTAATTACCTTCATAATATCAATATTATATATATGTTTATTGTGGATGAATAGTACCATGGTGCACCGAATACAGGTTTGAAGGTACCCGAATTTGGGGGCGTCACAACATTTACTGATGATCATTCTAGATTTGGATATGTGTATTTAATGAAATATAAATCTGAATCATTTGAAAAATTTAAAGAATTTAGAAGTGGAATAAAGAAACAAACAAGCAAGAGTATTAAAATTCTTCGATCAGATCGAGGAGGTGAATACTTGAGTAATGAGTTTCTAAATCATCTTAAAGATAATGATATTCTCTCACAATGGACTCCTCAAGGTATGCCACAATTGAACAGTGTATCTAAAAGGAAAAATCATACCTTGTTAGACCTGATGCGATCCATGATGAGTTTACTGATCTGCCGGTATCTTTTTGGGGTTATGCCCTAGAAACGGCAGCATATCTACAAATAAGGTACCTTCGAAATCTGTCCCTAAAACTCTATATGAGATGTGGACAGGGAAGAAACCTAGTCTTAAGCATGTTAAGACTTGGGGTTGTCCAGTTTATGTTAAGAGATTTGAAAGTGATAAGCTTGAGACAAGATCTGACAAGTGCAAATTTGTGGGATACCTTAAAGAAAGTTTAGGGTATTACTTCTATCATCTTATAGATCAAAAGGTGTTTGTTGCAAAACATGTTACCTTCTTGGAAAAGGAGTTTATCCTTGAAGGAAATAGTGAGAGTAAAACAGATCTTGAAGAAATTCAAGAACCACAAAACACTAGAGGTCAAGTGGAGGAACTTGTCCAAGTAGGGAAACCTACTGTACCACAACAGATTCGTAAATCTAGAAGAGGATGTATTTATGATACACCCAAAGGAATTTGTCTCTAAAGGTGGAGCAAATCAAGTTTGTAAGCTACAACAATCCATTTATGGATTGAAACAAGTTTTTCGAAGATGGAACATTCGTTTTGATGAGACAATCAAAGAGTTTGATTTTTTTTCAAAAATGAGGATGAGCCATGTGTGTACAAGAAGGTTAGTGGGAGTGAGGAATTTCTATTGAAGTTATTCCAACCAAACTTCCTTTGGTACAGATTCTGATGTCAAAGCTGAGATGAACAACCCTAATATAGGGGATTACATATACGCAGTAGCGTTAAAATGTTTGTGCACAATACATTGTATGAAGGGCTGATCTCCCGGAGTACAAGATGGATGGTCCATATAGTCTATAAGACTGTTAAAGATTATGGTAGAAATACTTGCTCACCTAGGACATAGTTTGTGGTCTTGTGACCCTCAGACTTTTAGCTTTAGAAATTAACTAAAGTTTAATCACAATATAAAAGTCATAATTATTTTTAACATTAATTAACTAAATGTCTCCTATATTAATTATTATGTAATCATAATATTTTTCTTATATTTTTAGTATTTAGTTATTTAGAGTAAATTTGAGTAAAGTAAAATTCTAAACATGTTTTTAAAGTTAAAATTTATTATATGATTAAGTAATAAAAGAAATATAGAATAAAATTATTGTAGAATAATAAGTTAACATTAAAGTTTATAGGACCATAAGAAGAATTTTGGTTCTCTAACATTAACTATTAATTCTTTTTAATAGTTAGTAATTTCACAACTTAACTTACTAATTGAATATAATTTAGTTTTATTTTATTATTTTATTATTTATTATTAGAATCTTAATTATGATGTTATGTCATGATCATATTCTGTTGGGATTCAAAAGAGAGTCCTATTAAGTTTAGGTTTTATTATTAGTTATTTAGATTGTTTTAAATAAATTTAGGGAGACTTTAAAATATATTTTAATTGTAGTTAAATTCTAAGCTCATAACAAAGACCAAAAACCAAGTGCAAAGCATGGGTTTATTTTTCAAATAGCATGATTTTTAATTTCTTATTCATTTTATATATAATGATTATGAAATATTTTTAAAAATTTCACAAATTAACTTACTATTGCCACGACAATGTTTACAAACTTTGCTCGAAAAGGTATGATTAATGAGCTAATTAAAGGAATTTTATAAAGAATAAAATTGTTCATAAAATAATATAATATTATCTATAATAGACAATTGTATATGGTTTGTATTTTTTTTAAAACAAATGTTGTAATCATTCTAACAAATAGTAAGTTAATTTGTGAAATTTAAATTTTTTTTATATAAAAATCATACATAAAACAAATAAAATATTAAAAATAATGCTATTTATAAAATAAACTTGTGTTTTGCCTTCTTAAAAAAAACTAAAATACGAAGCACTCATAAAACACTATCATTAATATGTCTCTTTATAAGTGAATCCTAGTTAATTATTACGATTGTCTATTTTAGTATAGTTATATTATAATAATTATGTCATTTATATTGTAAATACTAATTCAAATTGCTAAAACTTAATATAGCTTACTTATGTTTCAATATTTTAGTTTGTGAATAATTATGATATAATAGTAAAATAATTTATCACTATGATATATCATTGTAGGTGTTTTAATTTAGGCTCATGAGAATTAATATTAATAAAGGACTTCTTTGTAAGAAACAAAAATGTTATAAAATAATAAGTTATTTTAAAATTTTCAGAATCATAAATAGTATTTTGGTTTCAGTTAAATTCAAAGTTTAAAAAGTGTTTTAATAGTATTTAATAAAATAAAATCAGAAGACTTTAAAAAGTATTTTAGTAGCAGTTAAATTTTAGTCTTATATCAAAAATCAAGGACCAAAAAACTTAATTTTGTCTTATTATATATGTATATCGATATATTGATTTTAGTAACTTTTTGTTGTGTGATATATGAACCCAAATAATTTATTTACAAATGTATGGTGTAGTACAGTATATCGACAGGAAAGTAGAAAAAGGCCAAAGATGACCAAAAAAGGGTTATTTCCCACATTAGCTACCCATTAGTACCATGGTAATTAAACCCGGACCGGACCGCCGGTTCGACTGGTAAAAATCGGAACCGGTCGGCACTCCGGTACGATTTAAAAAAAAACCTTTTTTGGTCCAAATCTAGTGATTCGGCGGTTAGGCCGGTCGGCCTAGTGACCCGGTAACCGGGTCACCAGTTTTACCAGTTCCCTACTTCACTTTTTTTTTTTTGTTGCTAATTTAAGCCTTTGAATTTGATTGAATGTATCCTTGATTGAATTTTGAGTTATGATCATGATTTAATATCTTTCTTTTCATATAGATTTGTATTTATTTGAATTGTATAAACTATAAAGCAAGGTTTTAAAAATCTGACCGTACCGACTGTCGAATCGGTCCGCCTTCCGGTCCGGTTTAGCCTAGAAAACATGTTTTGGTCAAAACCCGGGTTGACCCGTTGACCATCGGTTCAACCGGTGGTCCAACCGGTTAATTGACCCGGTTGACCAGGTTTTTAATTTAATGTTTTTTTAATCAAAAAAATTTTAATATTAAAATTAACCACTTTTATTAATATTGTAACTCATTTTAGTTCATAAATTTTTATTTTTTTAAAATTTTAATAATTATTAATAATATATATTTTTATATATTAATGACATCACCGGTTCAATAACGGTCCGACCACTGGTTGGACCAGTGACCCACTCACCTGATATCCTTTCGGGTTCGATGACCGGTCCGGGTTTGAGAACATTGCTATAAAGTAAACATTGTACAAATAGATTTAATTTTTTTTACCGAATTTGATTGAATGTATCCTAGAGATGTTTATGTTTATTTGTGTTTGATTTTATCACTCTTGAATCTTGAGTTTTGAGTTATGATCAATATCTTTTTTTTATATATATATAGATTTAGTATTTATTTGAATTATACAAAGTAAACATTGTACAAATAGGTTTAAATTTATATTTTTTGTAGATAAATTGATTAATTTTACATATTTCCTAAATATTATATATAATATATAATAATAATTAATATATTTAATTATTAATTATTTATTATTTATTACATATTAATGACGTCACTGGGTTAATAACGGTCCGACCACTGGTTGGACCATTGACCCATCCACCCGGTACTTTTTCCGATTCGATGATCTGTCCGGATCTGAAAACATTGATTAGTACTCCCTTAATAAGACCAAAGAGTAACAACCAATATAATTTTATTATTGGTGAGAAGTGCATATATAAGCCCTCATAACATTTCCTAGTACATTCTTGATACCAGAATTGGTAAAAATCTTCAATTCCAAATACATTAGGACTAAATTTATCAGCGAATAATGCTAGTAATTAACTAGATAAAAACTATCTAATATATAATTCATCTAAGTAAAAAATTTATAGATTGTACATTACAACCCATCAATATTTTACTTAGAGAAATTAGACATTTTTGTCTAGTTACGTAAAATTATTCTGGTAGTCCAACACACAGATAAAAACTTTATTCAACCAAGAAAATACAGGTACAATATTTAAGAAGCAAACTCGATCTTGATACTAGAAATAGTGACATCTTCTGTCCCAGACTTGGGCACCAAAGTTACCAACACATTATCATCATCCTCAGCTTCCAAATCCTCCAACAGCTCAGTAATCCCTAACCTCAAACAAGTCTTCAACTTCTCATCATGCTTATGTTTATGCGGCAACTGCGCAAAACTTCCTGCAAACTCGGACTTATCCGCGGCAGCACTCCCCTTATCATCCTCATCATTAATATACACATCAAACTTTACATACTTTTGACTATCAAACTCTATACCATCAATCACCAAAATTTCATCCTCATCATCCTTCTGTTTTTGGCTCCGAGATTTCTTAGGCCTTTTCACTAGAATCTTCACTATCTTGTCTAGGGTTAACGGGAACGTAACACTACCCGCTTCTGATGTTTCTTGAGCTTTTGATGATACTTTGGACTTCTTTTTATGAGGAACCGGCCTACTCTTCAGCCATGGAATGCCAACATTTTGATACGAATATCCGAGCTTTTTAGGGTCCAAACAATCTTGCACTTTTACTCGTATAAGTTGTGCATTTTCATCATAAAAGACAAATGAACTGTTTAACCAATCCAAATCCTTGAAATCTTTGCGTTTCCCGCCTAGGGTTTTCCATATAGTCCACATTCTATCAACATTTGCATGATGGGAGTAGAAAAGTGTGTCTCTCCCAGCTGAGTAGAAGTTCCCCAAGTCCTCTCCATTAGGTTGGGTCGGGTCACCGCTCCATCTATGGACAGGGACATGGGGAACTTTCTCGATAGAACCGGCTCCAGGGCTAGGTTTACTCCCAGCCCGGTAAGGGCTTCCAAGGAACAGCTCGGCTGTACTACCATTAGCAACCATTTCGCGATACATAATGGCGAGATTATTAGTGATTTTTTCTAAATCACTAATATCCTTGTCTTTTCCATCATATCCAAGATCAAGAATTGCGGGTGGGTAATGACCCACATTGCGATATTTGTTGTAGAGGGATGATTGCGGATCAAGAAACATGGCTGGCATTTGCATGCCACCCGGATTATCCCAATTCCAAAAAGGTAAGGCAAATGTGGGATCATCAATAAGTTTTCCCAAGATTTTCTCGTAGAAGTATAAGTACCACCTATGAAAAGGGAAAAAGAGCCATGAGTTGTGGACTTGTAGGTCAAGATTTGGATGGCCAACTTGCTTATATGCACCATTACAATAAGCACAATGGATATGAGCTTGTTGTAAAAAATTACGTGGATCGTCTTCAGGAAGGGCCTTCATGAGCTCAATGGCTTTTGAAAACTTAGCTACATACTCGTCGTCAGCCAAATGAGCTGCAGGCCTAACGCGCAAGTGCTTAGGTTTTGGAGGGAACTGGAAGTCGATAATTTGCGCGCTATCAGGGGGACAACAATCCATTTTTGTTGAACCGTCAGGAATATCTGCCGGGCCACATTTTTTAAGATCCGGCGCTAACACTGGTGCAGCAAAAGCGAATGGGTTGGCGGTGAGATTGGCGGCTGCACCGTATAGGCCGCCTAAGCCAAGTAGTACATTTCTTCTAGTGTCATAGTTTTGGGGTAGCTCTCCATTTTTATCATCATTTAAGGCTTTGGATGATATTTTGAAACTAGGGTTATGAGTTCTTTTTGTTAGAGATTTTGAGGGTTTAGGTATGGTGGACCAAGAGGGGAAGTTGCAAGGACTGGTGAAGGTGGAGGAAGAAAAAGCATTTTTGGTGGTAATGGTGGTGGGGAGAGAAGCCATGGTTAGCTTGTTTTTGGTGTGTAACTAGAAGGATGTTCACCTTGTTATATAATGTATTCCTTTGTACAACACTAGTTGTCCTTTCTCTAAAATTTCAAACCCTAAAGAATAGCACATGTAACACGCTCTTTGTTATATTATAATAGTTCCCCTTTCTAGAATTTTAAACCCAAAGGATCTAAACTAATGCCTTAGTTTATTATTACTTCATCGATTTAAAATAAGTGGGTATCATTTTTTTATTAACTAAAATTTTAAATATTAAAATTTCCATATAGCACACATGGACATAATTTTTCCACTGTACTAAATTTGATTCTTAAAGTTTCAATAGCAGAATTTGACCCTAAAGTATACACATATTTACGATTATAACCATATTTAACATTATATTTCAAACAGTATCGCTACCAGCCAAGTAAAAGTGCCTATGTCCAATATTTTCTAATAAGAGCTAGGGGTGTTTATCGGTACAAAACTGTACCGGAATCGAAAATACCGAACCGGTACCGATTCGAAACTACCGAAAAAACAAGAACCGATACCGGTACCGAATTACCGGTTTCGGTACCGGTTCGGTACAAAATCGGTACCGGTTTTTTCGGTTCGATTTTCGGTTATACCGCATTATAATATAATTTTTTACAAAAAACTAAGAAATCATCTTTATAATTTATTGTGAAGTGTTTACACAAGTGCTTTGACAAGTGGGTGGATTCCATTGGGGGATTGGGGCCTCCATCCATGAGGATTATTATAATTGGGGCATTGTTTAGAGGATTATTATAATTGCATGCTAGAATCTTTTTGTGAGTTGTGGATAGTGGAGTTTGTTTTTTAAGTTTGCTTTTTAATTTTAAGTCTTTTCGTGTGCACTAGTGCACCTGTCCGGCTGTCCATTCTAAGAATTGTAAAACAATTTATTTACCTAATTTATTTAATGAAACCCCATCATTTATGTCTCCCAAAAATCTTTTAGACAAAGATTCTACTGTTATTAATTATTATATCATTAAATTTCGGTATTTTCGGTATTTCGGTTTTTACCGAATTCAGAGAATTCTTTACTGTTACCGGTACCGAAAATCATTAAAATACCGAATAACCGGTACCGAAAAAACCGGTACCGAAAAAAACCGGTACCCCCGGTACCGGTATCAACCGGTTTGGTAAAAAACCGAAAAAATCGAATTTTTTGAGCACCCCTAATAAGAGCCTTTCATAAAATCATCAGAAACTCGTCATTACAAAAAAAAAACATTGGAGCAAAATAATGAGTTAAATGCATTTTGTGTTCTCCAAATTTACCCCTATTTTGCACATTACATCATATATTTCAAAACGTGACATTTTGTATCCCGCACTTTTAACGAATCAATACATAACACCCTCCGATCCAAAATTTGTCACTAAAAGTGCAAAAATCATTCGCTTTTAAACACTAACCCTGTCACTTTTAGCGACGAATTTTGGGCCAATGGATGTTATGTATCAGTTCGTTAAACGTGCAGGATGTAAGTGTCACATTTTAATATATAAGATGCAATATGCAAAATATAATAAACTTGGAGAATACGAAGTGTATTTAACTCTAAAATTACTACACTGAATACGAAGAAGTGAGAAACTTAGACTTAAGCATTCAATGAATGTAAAGTCTGGACTTTCTTATTTATTTCTTTTTTTAATTTCCATTGCACATTTTAGTGAGATTTTTCTGAGCTGATAGAGCAGTGGTTTTGAAATATATGAAAAATATTAACATTCTAAATATTAAATTTTGATATATTTAAATTGGCATTATTATTATTGAAGTTTTAAAAATTATAACTCATAATTTTTAACACCTTTTAGATATTATAATATGACAAAACGAAAACTACACTACCTCTCAAGAGAAACTTTCGATTAATTTTTATATTAATTGCCTTAATATGGTCAAATGTCTATGTTATATTAATAAAATTTTCTAGAATTACTACATACAAAATTTTAATTTAAAGGGGTGTTATAATTTGATCCGTTCCTCATAATACTCATAATTTAGTTAACAAAAATTAAACGAAATTATATTGATTATTTTCAGTTGAATAATATTTCAAATTAACTTTAGAAAAAAGAGTTGATCCTATATTTTGACATAAAAGTATATCTGATAGTACAACAAAAACAATAATTAAATCGTATTATTCAAGCATAGTTCTTAGCCAAGTTTGATGGCTCTTTATGCATGCAAGAGGTAGATGGACTAGACAGACGTTAGATGGATTCAATAATTCTTGGCCGACCGGCGCCCGGCGACCCTTTAGCGATCGGTCGGAAATTTTTTTTTTTTTTTTTTTTTTTTAGGTTTTGGCTCCCAAATAATTTATATGATTTATTGGTACAAAAAATTTTATAAAAAAAAGTGATTTAGGTGTGTTTTTGGATACATATACAAAACAGTGTTGTACAACACTGTTTTGTATATGTATCCAAAAACACACCTAAATCACTTTTTTTTATAAAATTTTTTGTACCAATAAATCATATAAATTATTTGGGAGTAATAGTAAAAAAAAATTAAAAAAAAAAAAAATTTGCGCCGGTCGCTGGACCGGTCGCCCAGCGCCGGTCGCTGTAGAATCACAGGTAAGTGTAATTACTCTACACCTGAATATGTAGGGGAAGTTACAAACAGGGAAAAAAAACATAATTATTATAACACCGAATTACAAAAATAGTATTGTCCTTTCATCTCTATTTGAGATCGTGGGATGCTATATGCAGGGGAAGTTACAAACAGGGAGAAAAAACATAATTATTATAACACCGAATTACAAAAGTAGTATTGTCCTTTCATCTCAATTTGAGATCGTGGGATGCTAAGGCATTCTTTTGAGTGAGCAAATTTTTCACATGTTGAGAGGGTCGGTAATAAGATAGCTCATGGTCCAACTGAGTTACCTCAAATGTTTAATTTTTATTTTCTTATTTTTTGGTTAGATGATGTTCATCCTAATGCTATTCTTTTGGTGTTTTCGGATAATTTAGAGAAATAAAATCTCTCAGTCATTTGATTGTTTCAAAAAAAAAAAAAAAGGTTGCCTCTTGATTTCAATTTCGTCCCTTGAAGTGACAAAAATATTAATTGAGTCGTTTAAGTGACCAATTTGATTCGATTGAGTCCAACATGACAAAAATCTCAATTTAGTCGAATTCAAATTCAAGAGTGATTATGAATTAAACTGGCCACCTGAATGACTCAGCTGAAATTTTTACCACTTAAAAAGTCAAATTAAAATTGGATGACAACTTGAAATGACACTTTTGCAATTATAATTATGTAACTGTTAATTAATTAAATTGATATTGTAACCGAATTTGCTAATTAATCATCAATTTTAGTGCTTAAAACTGATGTATAATTAGTAAAAGGCTCTTACACAACACTAATACACTGATCTATGAATTTCCTCTATATATTTCAAGTTCTCTGCGCATAAAGACTAATCACAAAGAATTTCTCCCTTAGAACTTTTGTTAATTGCTATCATAGAATATTGTTCATATTCTTTATGGACTTGACATATGTATTAGAGATATATTATCTGAACCCCCTTGGCAATAAACATATTATCCAGGTCATACTTTTATTTATTTGCTGAAGCCACCCTATATCTAACAATATAAATACACCTAATATAATAATAACATAACAACAATATCTAACATTATTTTCAAACAGTATTGCTAGAAGCCAAGTAAAAGTACCTATTTGCAATATTTTCCGATGCTAAACTTTCATGAAATCATTAGAAACTCTTGTCATTACAAACTTGTTAAAAAGAAAAGAAAAAAATTAGAAAAAGAAAAAAAATTAAAAGAAAAAAGCACCGGGAGCTAAATAAAATTTTACCTATATACGCTGAATATGAAGAAGTGAGAAACATATATAGACCGACACATATTGAGAGTGATTCAATGAATGTAAAGTCTGAACTTTCTTATGTGTTTCTTTTTTAAATTTGCACATCTTAATGAGATTTTTCTGGGAGATTATAATAGCCGTTTTAAAATATAAGAACAATATTAACTTTTTAAATCTTAAATTTTGATATTACTCAGTTAAAAATTGATATTATTAATTTAAATTTTAAAAATAATAAATTTCATAATTATTAATACCTTTTAGATGTTTATAATATGACGAAAAGAAAATTACACTACCTCTCAAGTGAAACTTTCAAGTAGTTTTCATATTTGCCTTAATATGGTTAAATGTTTATGTATCTATCTACCTATGTTATAAAGTCTATGTGGGAGTTTCATGGGAGCTTTGGTGTAACTGTCACCTTTTTTTTTTTCCTTTTTTTTTCTTTTGTCCGTACAATTTTAACTATATTATTATTTTATTATTTTATGTTAAATTTTTTTATCTTTTTATTTAGTCCTCCAAATTTTATAAAATTTATATTTTACTTCACATAATTTACATACGCATTACGTGTGTCACCAAATACTAGTATTAATAAATTGTTCTACAATTACTGCTTATAAATTTAAATTCAAGGTTTTTGTTACTTGATCGGGTCCTCATAATATTCATAATTTAGTTGACAACGATTAAATGAAATATTTAAATTGACTTTAAAATTTTTTAATATTTATCTTATATTTGACATAAAAGTAAATTTATAACACAACAAAAATAATAATTAAAACGTTTTATTCGAGCATGGTCCTTACTTCTTAGTCAAGATCGATGGCTCTTCATGCATTCAAATTAGGAGATGAACTTTAAAAAGAAGAGGTAGATGGATAAGGTTGGTTTAGCACACATGCTTAAACACGTGAAAATAATAGACTAGACATCAATCATTCAATTATATTGGACTTTTATTTTGGAGTACTAAAAATTCTTGAAAATGCAACTGTTGTCAGCAAATCTCACAAAAAAGATACTCCTGCAACGTGCAATTATTCAACCCTACTAAAATAAGCTTTGTTTTGGTTGGATCGAGGACTTGTATGGAGTATTATTAGTAGACATGTTTCATTGATATACTCTACGTGCAATTATTCAACCCCACTAATATAGACTTAACGACATTATATAATTACTTGTAAGACGCTTAAAGTATTAAATAATCATAAATATGAATTAATACTTTGAACTTTTAATATTTTTTCATTTTGAGGATTATCTTCTCAATTTTTTCAATTAAGGGATTAACTTTTTAATTTTTTTTTCACTTTAGGGATTGTCTTCTCAATTTTTTCAATTAAGAGATTAAACTTTTAATTTTTTTTCACTTTAGAGATCGTCTTCCCAAATTTTCATTAGAGTAATAAACTTTTAAATTTTTCTAATTACATCTAAATTGATAGTGTCACATTAAAAAATTGATGACATGACAGCGACACGTGACTAAAAAAAACTTATGTATAATATTGAGTCTTATTTTAACATTTATTCAATTAATTTTTTGTATCAAAAAAGATAAATATAAGACTATTATTAATTTTACTTCAAAAAATTGTCATTAAATTTACTTTAAAAAATTAATAATTTGCCAAAAGAGTAAAATTATCATTAAATTTACTTTAAAAAATTAATAATTTACCAAAATGGTAAAATTATCATTATACATAAGTATTTTTTAGTCACGTGTTGTTGTCATGCCATCAATTTTTTAACGTGACACTATTAATTAAACGTAATCATAAAAAATTAAAAGTTTAATTCCTTAATGGAAAAAATTGAGAAGACAATCACCAAAGTGGAAAAAAATTAAAAGTTTAATCCCCTAATTGAAAAAATTGAGAAGAGAATCTCCAAAGTAGAAAAAAATTAAAAGTTTAATCCTCTAATTGAAAAAATTGAGAAGACAATCTCCAAAGTGAAAAAAATTAAAAGTTCAGGATATTAATCCATATTTAAGCATATTAAATAATACTTACTACTCTAGCCACACTTTTTGATGACCGCTTAGTTAATAAATACCAAGACACACATGAAAAAAAAAATCCTTAGTTCTAAATTATAAGATTATTATTGTTTTTTAAACTTAATTTAAAAGAAATTTAAATTTAAATTTTTGTTTTGAATTTTTAATAGATAAGAAAAGAAATAGACAAAAAAATTGATCACTTTTCCCCCCAAAAATTTCCGTCTTAAAGTAAATGAATTTAAAAAAAAAACTAAATAACACAAATAAATCTTTTATAATCTCTATCATATCCTCTACATTACAAACCCCTACCTAAATAATAATGAAACCCAAAAAAAACCCTTTTGGCTTTTTAAATGAGTCCCCGGAATATGTTATACTCCGTCTATCCAAACTTAATTATTGCAATATATCTTTAGTATTAATTTGTGCTTACATAATTTAAGAAATGTTAAAAGTATATTTAATTTTATATATATATATATATATTATTTTGATATTCATATGTTATATTATTAATTATATCTTATGTATTTAAAAAAAATATACTTTATCCGTTTCAAAATTAGAGATATAATTTAACTTTTGAGGTTAAACGACAACATAATAAACTTCAAATTGATATGGATTTATTTAATTTTAATTGATACAACTATTATAATTGTATAGTTTATAATAAAAACTATTAATTACAAAATTTATTTTATTCTAAATTTTTATGAGTGATACCAAATTTTGAAGTTTAATATACTGTTGTTTGACCTCAAAAATTAAATTGTATCTCTAATTTTAAAACAAATGAAGTAATATTTAATTATAAATCGCACCAACTTATAGAAAACAAAACAAACAAACAAACAAAAACATGATCATCTTCAAATTTTCCAAAGATGGGATCTGGATCCCAATTTCTAATAAGTGTAGGAGCATAATGGATCGATATTTGATTTAATTATATAGTTAATGGGGGAAGCCAGGAGGGCAGCAGTCCTCTTTGCTGTACCTGTACTCATCAATAATTTCCTCTCCAGTTATGACAGTATTCCCATGCATTCCCATTTGAGAGAGAGTAATGAGACGTTTGATCTTATCTTTTACTTTCTCTCTCTCTCTCTCTCATGTTGTGGGAATAAAAAAACAAAAATCCAAACATTAGAGAAAAAGGTCAGCTTTCAAAAGTATATGTCGAAGTTGTCATTAAGTTTCAATTTAACCCTTTAAATTATAAAAAATTTAACTTAGTTTCTCAAGTGGCCAATTTAATTTTATTGACTCAGGGCGTTGTCTTCGACTCATTTGAGATTTTTGACTCATTTGAGATTTTTGTCATGAAAGATTCAATTGAATCAAATTATGCCATTTAAAGGACTCAATTGTGATTTTTACAACTTAAAGGACCAAACTAAAATTAAATGACAACTTGATTGTAACTTTGCAATTCGACAAGAAAAACTTTAACTGAATAAATCCAAACTTAAATCACAAGTCTTTTACTTCAAATGGGACCAAAATTCAAACGCTAGTAATTAGACATGTGATTTGAGTGAATGAAAGTGAGAATTTTTTTTAGTATTTTTGACTTTTTTAATAAATTAGTGTTCTATTTAAATTTAGGAAAGAATAAGTCTACGTAGAGAGGTATGGTAGACATAATCACAAGTCTTAAATCCAAACTTAAATCACAAGTCTTTTACTTCAAATGGGACCAAAATTCAAACGCTAGTAATTAGACATGTGATTTGAGTGAATGAAAGTGAGAATTTTTTTTTAGTATTTTTGACTTTTTTAATAAATTAGTGTTCTATTTAAATTTAAGAAAGAATAAGTCTACGTAGACAGGTATGGTAGACATAAATTGGACCGTGGGTCCCAATTTTTTATTCTCTCCACTTTAATCATAGTGGGAGAGTGTAAACTTTATTTCCAGTGCGGTCTCTCTCTCTCTCCAATCTCCATACCAGGTTACCAGCGATCTCCTCTCTCTCCAATCTCCATACCAGTGATTACGAGGCATTCCGTCTCCTCCCTCTCAAGTGCGACGATCTCCATCTCAGGTAACACTTTTTCTCTCTTTCAAATCTTGGTTTAAACGAGAAAAAAAAGAAAAAAAAAAAGAGGAATCTAGGTTTAAACCTAGATTTAGATAACTAAATCAGTGTATAAAATTTGCACACACATATTTGAATTAATTGATATCATCTTACCCTCTCCATACATGGTTCAAACAAAAACACTACAAAGAAAAAAAGCCCTAATTTTGAATGAGATAAGTAGGACGACGAGGTCTTGTGATAGTATTTTTCTATGTTAATAAATTGTTGAAATTAATTTAGGACCATGTTGATTGGTGCCCTTAATTCATTATAGCAGTTATCAATTTTTTGTATTCCATCATTCTTTTCTGGATAGTTTGATCAGGCTCAGTGTTAGAATTAATCAATTGGTAAAATTTAATCCCACAACCTTATTAACATAGAAAACACACATGATTCAAACAAAAATACTACAAAGAAAAAAGGCCTAATTTTGGATTAATTGTTATGTTTTTTTCTTCTTTAAAATAGGTACAGGTCTTTTTGGGGTTAAAACTGGCATAAAATTTGCTGTTGTGTATCTTGTGCACAAATGGAAATAGTATCATTTTTATATGATTTAACTTCACTTTTTGGTACCGAATGTTGAAGGTTTTCCTCTTGGTAATGTTGGAGGCTTCCCAGTAGGTGCTCTTTTAAGCCAATAGGTATTGTTTTTTTTTTTGTTGTACAAAGTAGTTTTGTTTAGTTTTTTTAGTCTTATTTTGATATAATTTAACTTCATTTATAGGAACCAAATGTTGAAAGCTTCCCTTTTGGTAATGTTGGAGGCTTCTCAATTGGAAATGTGTATTCAACAAGTCTCTCTACTCAGCTGGCTGGTTATTAATACCCATTTTAGAATGGTGCATATGGTCTTAACAATCATGTAAATTATGGGCAACCATTTAAGGAACAGTAAAATAAGAAAGTTTACGAGTAAAAGTTTAACAGAATTTGAATGTTTTTGATGTATTTTCATGTATGTTTGTCATTTTGATTACAATGAGATTGGTTGAAAACTCAAAGTTTGGACTGTATTTGATTGTGTTTGATTTGAAAATTTTAAATTTGAATTTTATTTGATGTGTTTGATTTCATCAGCAAGTTATATCATTTGGAGAATTTGATGAATGTAATAGGTAGTATACTTTGACCTACAAATTCATACATTGTTAAGTTTTTTTTTAAAAATTAAATAGGTTAATTACAATAATTAAATTTAGTGATTTAGGTATAATTTAAAAGTTAGTAAATAATTAGTTAAAATAGAAAAGAAAAAAACTGTACAGATGCAAAGCAAGGCAAAAGAAGACTGGACGTGATGCACATTAAATCATAGGCAAAGTTCACAATACTGCATACTAAAGCACAGATGCACATGAAGAGAAGGAGCTGTTATTTTTTAAATGCTTAGTGGGACCCACGATCCAATAATCAGTCCAATACTCCTGTCTGCGTAGGAGGACTCTTTAGGAAAGCTTTAATCTTATCATATCACGCAATTTGATTTTATTAATACTAGCATGAACGCCTGCGCAAGGCACGGGCTATGTCCAATTTTTTAGATATTTTGTTCTATTATTATTTGAGTTAAATTTATTCCATAAAAAAGTTTTTCAATTAATTAAAATTAGTGATATATTCTCAACATTATAATTAAAAATATATTATATTTCAAAAAATATATGTTATAATTAATAGATATCTAATAAACTTAGGAATAGATAATTTAGAGAATTTTATTTTTAATTAGAAACATATAGTAAGTTTAAGCACAAAAAACCATAAATTCACAACAAAAGGAAAATAAAAATAAAAATAAATAGATTTCAATAACTTCTAAACATAAATGTATTGCGCAGACAAATACACATATATACGATTATAGTATTACCTTCAAGGAGAAATCAAGAAATCAATGGTAATGAAGGAGCTCAAGAATGAGAGAGTTTTTCCGGAAAAGCATTTTCTCGATAAATTTAAATAGAACACTAATTTATTAAAAATTGCATGGGTACACTTTAACATTGATTGGATTTTCTTAATATTTGCAATTCAATGTATCTGATTCTTATAATTCATTCATATGTTAACTTGGAAATTTAATTTGAAGACATGCATACATCTCAAAAATCTTTTAACCTTGACCTGTATATGTATGCATTAATTTTCGAAGAAGCAAACAATCAAGAAAATCAATTATTAATCATCATTGATTAAAGAGATTAAAGAGATTAGATATTGCCATGTGACCATTCCAGCTAACTCAGAGCTATTCAATTAAGAACTATTCAATTCAGCCAAAAGCTAGGATTGGTGCCGGACGATGAACACAACGGTTGTGCTATAAGGAGGAATTTCAGAGAATTCATCAATGGGATTGGATCAACTACAGATGAAGCCAGGGATTGTCAAGTTGATAAAGTAGAGGAGGAGGAAGGATCAGGTCAAGTTGTGAAGTTTGATGATTGGGTTAAGTTGAAATGTAAAAGGACCATTGCTAAGCAGTAAAAATTATGGTAGTTCCAAACAAAGTAGGTGTTGTTGCAGCTTTTAAATTGTTCATGTTTTTATTTTACCTTTGTCTGGTTTAGAGAAGCATGAGTTCAGTTGATGTGGATCAAGTTATCTAGTTTTATCAATATCAATTGCGTATTAATTATGGAGTTCTATTTGAGTATGAATAATGTAATGGCCATAAAAGGGTAGTACTGGTATATGGGGACTCGAGAGGTTTCAATTACGTCATGGGGCTAGTTTAATTTCAAGTTTAGTTGATGAAGATGGGTCAGATTGTTGGGATATTTCACATGAATCCCACATCGGATAAATTTATAAGTATAGATAAGTTAATAAGTATGGTAGAATCTCAACCTAATATGTTAACCTTTTAGGTAAGGATGTGATCCAACATGTTTGTTGGACCAATCTACACAGATGGATCATTCAATTCCACTACAAGTGGTGTCAGATCCCATGGTTCGATGGACCCAAGTATCAAGTTGACACTTCAGGGTGGAGCATTCGTAGTCCGCGTGTTAATTACCTAGTCCGCACAGTGGAGCATAAAGCGATCGCTCATGCGTTTGTCACTACGCGGTAAAGTATGATTTGAGTCGAATGGAGTGGGCTTAGGATGGTTCTGGGAAACTGTTCAGGGTGAAGGATTCACAGGGAGCAAAGTTGTACTCCCACGTTTGGCATTCTGGCGTGGTGGAGTAGTAATAGAGAGTAGTAATAGACTCGAGCATGACTCTTGAAGGACTCAAAGAAGGTGTGCTCAGTGGTGACTACTCTATTATGATACTTGTGATGGTATTCAAGTGAAAGGTGGAAATTGTTGGGATATTTCACATGAATCCTACATACAGCATATAAATTCAAAAGTATAGATGGGTTAATAAGTATGGTGGAGCTTCAACCTAATAGGTTAACACTACAAGAAAAAGGCATACTTTTGACGGAATATTCCGTCAGAATTGAACTTGTTCCGTTGGAAATAATCTAATTTCGACAGAATATTCCGTCGAAAATTCGGTCGTTATAAAGTCCTTGACCTTAAGTCCGTCCGTAATTCCGTCGGGCCTATATATTCTCGATGAAATTATTTTCGACAGATTGATCGTAGAAATTTAGTTATGTTTGACGGAATAATTCCGACGAAATAATTTCGTTGAACTTGAAAGGGGACACGTGTAGCTTTATGCCTGCTTGGGACCAGGCTTAATTTCGACGGAATATCCGTCGGACATAAGGGATATTCTGTCGGAACTATTCATTTTTTAAAATAAAGTATAAACCTTATTTCTGACGAAAATTCCGTCGGTTTTAACTTATTTCGTCGAAAATAGTATTTTTTTTAAAAAAAAATATTTTTTTTGTTTTTACAATTTTCAGGTTTTTAAACCCCATTTTTGTTCCTGTAACCTGCTTTATCCCAACAATACATACAGTAATATTACGTACAAGATAACTATAAAAACTTATTTTATTTCATCAAACATGTACATACACTAAGCTAACAAGTGTCAATATGAACTAACTCATCAACAATAACAAATATATGCTAATATTCCATAAATTATACAATATGATTTTCAAAACTCGTACATACTCAACTAAACTATATTTTTTTACAATATGTACAAATGATCTACAATTTAATAAATAAACTCTATACAAATGAATTATAAACTAGTAGAAGGAGGATCATTAACGTCGTCGTCCCCTGCTTGCCATCGCTATTGCCACCATACTCTGCATTACCAACCTGCTCACTATCGCCACCCTGTTGATAAGATAAAAAATATAAATCATTAGTCCGTACATATGTGAGAATTAAAGAGACAACTAAATGAAAATGAAATAACATGCATAATACCTGAGTAGCCGGGGGCTGGCCTAAAACCTCCAATAGTAGGGTAACCACCATCCGGAGCACCTCGCTGATTAATGTGACGCCCCCAAAATAGGTCCATACAACCCATTTTGAGTCGCCAATAACATTCCACAAAATACAAATACAAATATGAATTTTCCCATTTACAACTAATAAGTGTTGTGCAAAATACGACAACACAATACAAATACATCTTAAATTCTCAATACACTTATTGTCACACTAATAGTAAGGTATTGAGACACTTCTAATATCTCGGACCATCACTCCATTCCCCGGCTAGTCCCCGCTACACTCTCTTTTCCTGAGGAGAACAATGGAACAAAAAGGAAAAGGGTGAGCACAAATAGCCCAGTAAGAAATATCATGACTAAGATAATGAAGAATAATATAAAAATTATCTTTTAGCCTTCAACAGAATTTAAATCAGAGATTTAAAGATATTTTAATTGTTTAACAACAACAATTGCAAGCGGGACCAACAATCCATTAGAAGAGTCAAGTAAGATTATAATATCTACCATCTTCTATAAATTAAAGGATCACCACCAATATTTTATCCCCTGTAACACCAATCAACAATTTCTGTTTATATGAACATCCAAATCAACAGTTTATATTCAACAGCCTCTCTTTGCACTACGTGCCAAAGATATTTATTTGTAACATCACCGGTCATGATCATGCCAAACGCCAGTTCATCTTTGCACTACGGGCCAAGAAGAAAACTTGTCACCATACGCCTTTGTTGTAACACCAAAGGTCATGATAATACCAATACACAGTTTGGGGTCAAAATTATGTCACGCCAGTTCATCTTTTTGCACTACGGGCCAAAGAGAACTATCACCACAATTTAAATATGAGGATGAGGCTGATGACAATGATACAGTGAGATCAAGGTGCAGAAAAGCTTTTTAAGTAAATCAGTAGCATAGATTGACCCTCTTGCCAACACGATGACCCAATTGTGGAGGTCAAATTCAAAGAATGATATTCAAGAAATTGTTTCATGCTTCAACTATAACGTATAAAATGAAATAGAAAGATTCAAGTGAGAAGATATTAGATGAAGCACAAACTATTAAAGATATTCTACTAATTTTTCAGGATTTTCTCCATTTAAAAATAAGGTTTTAGAAACAAACAAAGATTTCTTATCTTAAATGGAGAAATGTGAAAGAAAAAGATATCCCTTAAAGAGTACAAAAGAAATGATACGTTATACGAGTATAACAGAATATATGAAATTGCAAATGGATTTTCACCCGTCATGCGATAATTCGCGTAGACAGATTATTTTCACAACAGATTAATAAGTAATGAATACAAAGGATTATTCACCAGGCATGCGTCAATCCGCACGGACATGTTATACCCATAGATTAATAAGGAATGAATACAGAAGGGTATTCACCAGGTACGACACTCGTACTTACAGGTTATTCCCACAGAGTAAAAAGGAATGAATACAAAAGGATATTCACCAGGCATGCGTCATACCGCACGGACAGGTTATCCCCACAAATTAATATAGAATGAATAACAACCTTTATGAGTATAATATCACTTACGAACATGAAAGCAAATGATATTATATAGGAGTATGAAAGAAATGACATTCCCTACCTTTTTATTAACAAGTGACGGATGTAGTGTACGTTCTATGAAGTTTTACTAACTTCGGATACTACGTAGTATTTCTCACAAATACTCACAATAGCCTAGCAAACCAAGAGAACTCAAGAAATTTAGAGAGAGAGGGGAAGTAAAAGCAATGAAGTGTGAAATTTTCTTAAGCAAACCCTCCCCTATTTATAGGAAAATCAAGGTGAGGGCATTATAGTCCTTTTTCCCTAAATTTTCTTGGTTTATTACTCTTATACCCTTGGCATATTCTTTTAATATAACTTTATGGCCATATATATTCTCAGAATATGCTTTCACTTAGCTTTTTAATCTTAAGGTAAAATAAAAACGGAATTAACTATTTACTGACGGTAAATTTACTATTGAATGACATGTGGGTCCCACGGAAAAAATAAAATCTGAAGATATAGTCTACAAAAATAATTTGTGGGGTCCCCACCGATCAAATAGTTGTGGGTCCCACGGAATAAAGTGTGGGTCCCCACAGAAAAAAAATAAGTTAACTTACAACAAACGCTTTGCGTATTTTTAATCAACACTATTTAGGACTTTCAACATTATTCACCGTTAATATTATAGACTTATAATATTGACAAACCAGATCATTCCCAGGAAAAAAGGGGGCTTTCCGTATAAACGCGGCGCGCAATTATAAATAACCTTTTCCTTCAAGAATTTCTAGACATTGTCAATAATGCTATAAATATCATATCAAATAATATGAGTTACAGTGTCATGACAAAATAATGAAAAAAGTATTATGCAGATGCTACTGTAACAATTATTGAATCAAAATACTGTACAATAGCTACTTTATCAATTATTGAATCAATAATATAAAATACTGTGCTAAAACACCGTGTGCTTGTGAAATACCGCGTACTACTGTGGACTAACGCTTTTACTATTCTTTTTATTACCAGGTATTTCATAACAGTTGCAGGTGAGAATAACTGTTGAGAAATACAGTCGTTTTCTAGTATCCGACACAATGGGGGCCCACTATCGTTGACAATATTGCCATTTCGGCGCCGTCGTACGATACCGAATATAATATTCTCCGACAAAAAGAATATTCCCCGACATACACTGTTTATCAGATAATTTGCATATAACACCCTTAACTATCATTTATAACAATTAAACACTTTACTATTTAAAAAAATAATCATAAAGAAAATAATAAACTTTATTTCATAAAGTCGGGATCTTACAATTAATGCGGCGAATTGCTCATGCGGTAATTCCGTACTCTCGACGGTGACCCTTACTGCAATATCTTGAGTTAGCTAGTGAAGGTGAGCACGGCTAGGTAACTGCTGAAACGAAAAACCAGATCCGTACGAAACCTATCATCAACCGCCGCCATGACCCTCTGGAATAGCTCGTCGTCTAAGCCAGCACCCGTATGAGATGGTCCAGCAGGTGCTCTCGAACGCTGACGCTGGCTAGAGCCAGCAAAAATAAATAGAATATTACGTAGTATATATTAATTTATATTATTTTTATAAATTAAGATATAACTAGAAATATAAGAAATATATCTTATTACCTTCAGGTAAGGTATCCTCGGCAGGCCCGACACACGATACCTGCTGGTACTGCTCATAAGTGTTATCGTTTTCAACCCTTCTCTTAAACCACTGTTGAAAATTTTCAGTAGTGAATGCTTCCAACTGTGTTGCAGTAAGTCCCGGGTTAGAAGCATTTGCTTCCTCTTCGAATGAACTAAAATAATAGTAACATAGTTTAATTGTTGATTACGCGACAATAATATTAGTGTATTGACATATAATAATACATACTTGATGTATGCCGATACTTCGGGCATATTTAGAAGCACGTATATAGATACAATCTTTAAATCTCTATCGCTTAAGTAAGTAATTGTCTCATGGCTAAATGGTTTAGCCGGATAGGTGAATACATCTAACTTATCATCAGCATGAGATTGGGAACAACGACCTCATTCCTACTTAAACGATTATGCTTAGTTGAGACTACATCGTCAAAGTACAAAGAGCAAAAGTTGACAAGTTCTTCCTCCGTATAACATTCAACAATTGAACCCTCTGTTTTTCACTTTCTGCTTTAATCGACGCATATACTTGAAATATGATTGAATGGAATTAATACTGATAATATGAGTTATAAATATCATCAAAATTGTAGTATATAGATGATATTACCTCTCAAAAGGATACATCCACCGATATTGCACTGGTCCTCCAAGTTTCAGTTCATATGGTAGATGAATAGGCAAATGCTCCATCAAGTCAAAGAACCCTAGAGGTAAGATCATTTCGAGCTTGCACAATATCAACACTATATTTTTCTCCATCTGCTCCACATCATTATACCTTATTACTGTTGAGCAAAGATCCGAAAGAAATTTGATAGTTCGGTCAAGGCATCAACAAATTTCCTAGGTAACATCTCACGAAATGCAATTGGCATCAACTTCTGCATAAATACATGACAATCGTGACTTTTGAACCCAGTTTTAGCTGCCCAACCTTAGTGCAACGAGAAATGTTAGAAGCATATCCATCCGGGAGCTGTAATGCACTTACCCACTTGCAAACGTCTTCAACCTGCTGCTTGGTAAGACAAAATAGAGCTTTTGGTTTTGAGTTGTTAAGTCGGAGCCACAATTCCCGCCTAATGTTCATTGCCTCCAAATGTTTACGTCCTTTACCAGTGTCTTTTGTTTTACCACTCGCATCTAAC
Source organism: Aralia elata (assembly GCA_034770075.1). Taxonomy (NCBI): domain Eukaryota; kingdom Viridiplantae; phylum Streptophyta; class Magnoliopsida; order Apiales; family Araliaceae; genus Aralia; species Aralia elata. The sequence continues at coordinate 24,495,722 of CM068382.1, forward strand.
ACAGTGTAAAATAAGTTCTTGAATACATTCTTTTCTGTATGCATGACATCTATACAATGACAGACTAATAATGTGACCCAGTATAGCAACTCAAACCACATAGGCGAGTGTGTCTAGTTATGAGTTATCTCGTACCCTATTGCTCTCAACTTACCATGCTCCTTCCCTGACGGTGGAAATGTTAGATCATTTAGCCAATTCGATATCTCGCTGAGAAACGTCTAACAACCCCCTTTTTCTCTGTCTTTCTGTTGAATTGTGCTGACATCTTTCTATAATTGTGGTCAGCAGGCAAGAATCTATGAGCAGTTCCAAAGAAACTAGTTTTCCGCCCATGACGTATTTGTGTGCCTTGCACATCTCTCATACAGATTGGACATGACAGCTTCCCGTGAGTCGAGCAACCACTAATCATCCCAAATGCCGGAAAGTCAGTGATAGTCCACAACAAGGTTGTCTTCATCACAAAATTTTGCCTGACCGCTTTATCATAAGTGTGACGCCCCCAAATTCCGTGGTCTAAACCACCCCAAAACTTGGGTCGCCAGAATACATACCACAAATATCCAAATACAGAATTTTCCTATTTACAACTATTAAACTATCGTGCAAAATACGACAACACACATAGTTTTAAGTTCTCAGTACAATTATTGGCACACTATGTTATAATATCCTGAGACTACTACAGCTACTATCCCGGACCATCACTCTATTCCCCGGCTAGTCCCAGCTATACTCTCATTTCTTGAGAAGAATAATGGAACAAAAAAAAATGGTGAGCACAAATAGCTCAGTAAAGAACATCATAACTAAGATAATGGAGAATAAATTATCTTTAGTCTTCAACAATGATAAATCAGAGATTTAAAGATAATATGAGTTTTCAAGGATAACTGCAGCGGAACAAGCAATCCATTAGAAGAGTCAAGTAGACCATAGTGTCCACTATCTTCTTCAATTTAAAAGTTCACCGTTAATATTTTATCCATGTAACACCAATCAATAGTTTATCTTTGCACTACGAGCCAAAGATATTTATTTGTAACACCAATGGCCATGATCATACCAAACACCAGTCCATATTTGCACTACGGGCCAAAGAGAACTCTCACCACAAGCCTTTGCCTGTAACACCAAAGGTCATGAATATACCAATACACAGTTCCTGGTCATAATCATGTCAATTAACAGTTCATCTTTGCACTACAAGTCAAAGAGAACTCTCACCATAATTTAAGTCTGAAGATTATGACAATGATATAAAGGATAAATAAAAGTGAGATTAAGAATAAATATTAGAGATTTGTAACTTAATTTATCCAGAATTCAAAAATGTCAAAATTGTCAACATGATGATCAAAATGTGGAGTCAAATTCAAAAATGATATTTAAGATTCATATTTCAAGATAATTTGGACAAGAAAGGCTAACTCCGTCATGAATAGTACTTTGTTGTGAATAGTACGCTGGTGTGAATAGTACTTCAGCATGAATAGTACTTCGGGATAAATAATGCCCCTGCGTGAATAGATTAAAATTTAACAAAAACGTTCAGGTAAATATTCAAGTGAAATGATATTAGATGAAGCGCAAATCTCAAGGAATTTCTAATCATTTCAGAAATTATAGAAGCAATACTTACCATAGTAAGTTTAGACTTAGGAATATGAAATGAAATAATATCACTTACATAATATGGAGTGTGAAAGAAAATAATATCCCTTACCTGAGTAGAGGAGTAGATATTATCTGATATGTAGGAGATTATCATGAGAAAATCTTGTACCAATAACAACTCTCAAAATATCCTTATACTCAAAAGAATACTCATAATATTTTTAGAAAAGTTTTTGTATTGTGATTGTGTGTTTTTCATCGTTTGAGGATGCATCCTTTTATAGGAGAAGTTTAGGAGATAAGCTTCCGTCAATTAAGGAATTCAATCACGGGTATCAAACTTGACAGTATTCTCATTTTAAAGCTTTGGCCAATGAGGAGAGACTATCAGTATATCAATTCGGAAACCTTAGCCTATGAGGGGGCACCCTAATTCACAAGTTACCAAATAGGAATTACACCATTGGAAAGTTTGGCCAATAAGGGCCATCATTTGAAAAATAATTTCACAATCTGCCAAAATCAAAATAAAAGAAGACACGTCTCTTGAAAATTTTGGTAGATGAGGGGTCATTCTTTGAATTTTTTTTCACAATCTTCCAAAATCAAAAAGAAAAGAAAACAACTTCCTGGAGAATTTTAGCAAATGAGGGACCACTGTGACAACCCTAATTTTCAGTAATTATTAAATAAGAATTTAATAAATAAAATTCTTATTATGAGAGGTGTCGGATTTGAATAAATATATATATATATATATATATATATATATATATGTGTGTGTGTGTGTGTGTGTGTGTGTGTTATATTTTGAAATATGTGATTTGTTGTGAAGAAATTAAGTGTGAATATAGAAGAGAAATATATATATATATATTTATATATTGGGAAAATGAGGTTTAATAGCTAATTAAACTATTAAAGAAAGTAAATGAAATTGCTAGGAAAAGGAAATTAACTGAATATTATTAGTTAACTTAATTAAGTTAAAAATTATATTATGAAATAATATAATTTGATTATTATGCCTTGTTGGCAATGGAATGGTTATGAATTAAATTTCATAAATAATGAGAGTAATTCACTTAAATGAAAAGATATATATATATATATATATATATATATATATTTGTTTTAATAAAATGAGAAAGTAATGTGTTACATATAAATATAGCATGTTAATGTAGTACGATTGTGAATTTCGTATATTAAAATATTTATCGAATAAATATTTGATGAAAATTATTGTAGAATAATTTAATTAAGAGTGTTAATATTAAGTAAATTGATGATGAACAATTTTAGAATTGGTGCGTATTTTATTACACAAGTAATATTCTAATTTAATTGGATAATTAAATTAGAGGATTAATGGTTTATTAAATAAAATGATTTATTAAATAGAAGTTATAATTTTATTAGTAAGGTTTAATTGGACTTATTAAGAAAATAAGTTTAATTAAATATAAGTGTGACAAATGTATTTTATAATAAGAATATTATTAAAATAAATTAGAATGGAGTTTTAAATGGGTTTGGCCAAACATGGCCTAAACCTTTGATGTTCCTAACTGTTGAGACCCTTGATTGGTAACTGATAACCCACGTAAAAATATGTTTTGTCCCTAAGTCTAAGAAAATAAAGAAGAAGAGAGAAAGAAAGAATTTGAGAGAGAAATATTCTCTGAGGAATTGAGAAAGTGCTTGTGAGAATCTAAGAAGGGAGAAGAGGATAAGCAAAACTTCTCTAAACATTTAGAAGAATCAAGAGGTAATAATCTAGTTTCTTAATATTACTTCTCTGTAATTGGTTTTGATGATCAATTAGTTGAGGAATCTGTTATATACGTTCTTGAGTATGTATAAATGGTTTTAAGTTGTTTATAATTGAGTTTCTAGTAATTAAATCCATGAAAATATGTTTTAAAACACTACTACAAAACAGTAAATAAATAACGCGTAAAAAATGTTGTGGTTTCTATCAGAAAAACGTCGTGGTTAAGGGTGTCATCTATTTGACACCCTTATACAACGTTTTAATACGTTGTAGTTAGGCACATTATACAACGTTTTTTAAGAAAAAAACGTTGTAGATTTGTTTTTCTTAAATTAGTAGATGTTTGAAAACGTTGTAGTTTAATATATTAGACAACGTTTAGACAAATTTATATAAACGTTGTGTATTTGTTTTCTCTATTCGGCATGTAACTATAATATAGATCTATTTATTTAAAACCACATACATTAAACTTAAAAGTCAACCAATTTCAAATATTAATTATATAAATTCCTGCATTGTTATGTAATACAAAGTTATCGTTGTGATATTTACACACAGAAGTTAAGAAGTTAACTACAAAGATGAATTTCAAAAACTCCCTAGAACCCCAAATTGCAACTATTTACAACTCTATTTTGTGGAGATGCCCAAATAGAGCTCCTCAGAATGTCCTTATTGTGGAAAGTTTCTTCAAGAAACAAACCCTGCCCAAACAAATTTTTAACAGGAATAATCAGTCCATGTAACAAAACATAACTGGAATTCTTGTAACAGACAAATAAAATGCACTTATAGAGTTGCTCCATATTTTCACCTGACTCTTTCCTGCTGTAATATGTTCCAACTCTGGATGTCTGTTGGCTATATGTGAATCTGCTAATGCATATCAGTTCAGATTAATACTACATGGAAGTATTTCAAATTTTACTTGTCACGAATTACTAAAAATATATAAAATTTCATTAAACTATGAGAAAGGTGATTTATAAAAAGAAGCCACCAAAGGAAGTCCTCATTTTTATGAGCAAACTCTTTATCTCAACAATGACTGATTTGATATAGTCAGCATTCAGTGTCCCAATATAACAAAAAAAACCCTAACAAAATATAGTTATATATATATATGCGTGTGTGTGTGTGTGCGCACACACACACACAACAGAAATACCTCGCCAGCATTAATAGTGATCACATGGGGAGTAAAATTTGCACCAACAGAGTATTCCACCAGCTCGCCTACAAAATAATTTTGTTGTTTTAATGATTCTGTAGCTCAGACAAGATTTCAAGTTTGCATAAATTGCATTTCTGAATCTTAAGACGTACTACTACAATCTCAAACTGTGACACCAAACCAAATGGTCTGACTACAGAAGGCAGTAACTAAATCAAGCAAAAGAAGAAAACATTAACTGCAAGAAATTCTAAAATCCGCGGGGCGGGGGGTGGGCAGGGGCCAGGGGAGGGGCGGGCATAGTCTAGGGGGGGGCCCCGGGTATCTCCAGACACATACAACATTCAGATCCCAATGGGGGGGGGGTGGGGGGTGGGGGGGGGGGGTCCCATCAATAAGAACATAAGAATCTCACAATACCACTTCATAATCTAATTTTAGTAACATGTGATCTCACTGTTTCTCCTATATGATCAGTATTGAAATGCCAATAAGTATTGGTTCAAAAACCATAACTTAAGTGTAATAATTAATGCAGTCATTGTTATATATGTTAATTAAATACCTTCTTAAGGAGGCCAACTACTCTTCCATCATTACATTTTCCATGATCTCAACTTCTTTCTCATACTCCTCCATCATTACTTTCTTATAAACTGAAAAGTAAGTTCAAATAAAATAGAGAAAATTGAAACATCATAACAATTCAGCTCAACACAGAGTTTCAAATGCCAAATAAAAAATGTAACTGGTACGAAACATTTCACACAAATATTAAACGATCTTGAAGAACAACAAATATCACAAATTAGCTTTAGAAAACCAAATAAATAAAAAAGAGTCAAAGTGGTAAAGAATAAATAATTTAGCCGATATTTTTCAGAAGTCGACAATGTGTGTTGTGCGAGTATATATTGAGAGAGGGGGATAGAAATAGAGGGCGGACCTCGGAATCTTGAGAGGGGGGAAGTGGTTTCCAGAAATCACCAAAGTCAGAATTAACTATTGAATACATGACTTCGATACATTTTAATGGACTCTTTTAATTTAGCTTAGCTTGGGTGTTGCAGGCAAGATATTCAGTAGCCTCAAATGTATTATACTCCAACTTAATCTTGAATCCTCTAACAATAGTTCCAATAATTCCAGAAGCTATTGAAACGTCGACCCAAAAAATGAGCTAGAGTGGTAAAAGAATACATAATATAACATTACAAAATCAGAGCCATTATCAGAGAGGATAAAAAGAATTTAAAAACCTTGATAAACTTTCCAAGAGAAGGAACAACAACAGAGAATGCCGCCAGAGAAAGACCTAAAGCCCTTGTTCTCTGCCCACGCAAGAATTCAGTTAATTTAAACATATTAACAAAAAAAATATAAAATATAATAAATTCCCCGAATTGAAAGTCAGAAAAATACTAACAAAATTTCAAAAATAGAAGTTGTTCTCTAGATATAGGGTTTCGCTCACAAAGCTGAGAGTATAGGCGAAATAGTGCTTTGAATTCGAACTCACAAAACGATCCGGTAAAAAGAAACAAACCAACGCGTATCCCTAGAAGTCCAGATAATTATAGTTTTAGCCAGGTAAACCCTAAAAAATCACACACACCGCCCCCATGTTTTAGCCTTTTAGAGAGAGAAACAATAATAATTATAGAGAAGGAATTGGGGTAAATTATTACCGAAGTGAATCGAAGAACGGAGAGATTGAGTTGCTTCTGGTCTTGATTTCAGAGTTACCGAAACGAGTAAAAGACATTCTTAATTTTTCTGCTTCCTACTTTGGTGATTTCAATTTTGGAGATTGGAAGATGACGGCAGTGGCACAGTGGACGCGTTGGAAGACGGATGCGGCGGTGGTGGTGGTGTTGGGCTTGAAGGAAGAGGAGATTTGTTCCTCAGATTGTTTATATGGGGGGAGATTTGTTCCTCAGCTTGTTTCGTCTCGTTGCTTAGGAGATAGGATGTTGTAACCAACTTGTCGAAATTTACTGTGTTTGCCCCTCCGTGTTTTTTTACATAGATAACGTTATTTTAAAAAAACGTTATAACATTAAAACAAAAAATTACACCTTCTAAAACCACAACGTTTTTGCATATCAATCTACAACATTTTATCAAAAAAACGTTGTGCAAATAAAAATCACAACGTTTTTTATAAAAATGTTGTCTATTAAGTGTTATCTATTTACTGTTTTGTAGTAGTGAAAATAAAAAATTGAGTTTTGATTGAATATATACATTTTGGCTTATTTTGAGACTAAAATCGATGGTTAGTTCATGTATAGAATCTGAAATTTATGATGGATGTTGTTAGTATGATGAGATACGAAAACAACGAAAGTTAAATGGATCAATTTGGTTGAGTAACGAATTCGTGGTGAACGATTTCGCTAAACATGTTAAAATATGAAAATTTGATATGAACTCTGAAATTGGGTCATTAAAATGGTTTGTTAATGTTTATGAAAGATATATGTAGTAATTGATATTGTAAAATCGAATAGAAGATTGGTTTTAGTTATCTGGTATAATAAGTTAACATCTAATAAGCATGTTCGAAAGATTTGAGAATTAAGTTTCAAGTTCTGCTGAAACAGTCCATGTCTGGGTCTGAACCTGATGTGGCGCGGCCGCACCACTTCCAAGCCTAAATCCAGCGCTGCCGCGCTGGTTTGCAGAAGTTCCAAGATATTTTCTTTGTGTGCTAAACCTTTAAGCATGCATGGTTGAGTCTTCTAGGCTCTAATATGTGTCCCGTATAATGATCAAAATAACCAAGCATGTAATGAACTATCTTAGCAAGGATTAGCATAAGTTTTCAAATGAAAACTATACGATTTTGTAAATAAAACTTAGTGAGCCTAATATGGTTTAAATCACTTAAAAGTCATGTGTATACGTGAAGTGTTTAGTTGTTGAAAGAGCCTAGTATGATAATCATTGAATAGAGCTGAAAAACTCAGTTTTGGGCTGAAAAGGGAGTAGCGCAGCCGCGCCACTCCCAGGCTTAAATGCAGCGCGGTCACGCCGCGCTGCAAAGTTGCCAAGAAGCTTTGCTTGTTAAACCAACCTTTGGGGCATGTTTGTTAAAGTCCTATAAGCAAGAATACATGCCAAGTATGGTATCTAGCATGTCCAAGTATAGAATGACTATGTCAAGCGAAGAGTGAATAAGAAATTTCTAAATAAAAACAAAGAGTTTTCGAAAATAAAAGCAAGCTAGAATGTAAATGCAATTACATGACTTATGTGTGACTAAGTATAGAATGTATCTATGATCAAGTTTGTTATGCCAAACGAAGCAAGATTTGTAAGTTTCAAATGAAAACGGATAAGACAAGCTTAGGAAGAATGTAGACTGTAGTTACCTTAATGGTATGACTAATTATATGTCTGGAATGTATAACTGATGTTTGGTATACGTGGTCATACGCTATGTAGGATTCGGGAAGCGCATGTAGCGGTAGTTGTCATCAACTCGCAAGGCAAGTCTTTCAGTTCCTATTTGTTATGTGAACTTGATGATTAACTGTTTTAAATCTGTATTGTAAAGAGCATGATATGTTACATATGTTGTAAGTATGAAACGACAAAGTCAATTTATGACTACATTCGTTGAGTGAAGAATGCTGATTGAGTTATGGAACTCAATCTTTACGTGATATGTGATGTACAATATGTATGATATGTTTAGTTAGATGTTTATGATGTATACGATGAGCATGTTATTTATGTGCTACGTGATGCATGAAAACTGTTAGATTTTGCTGAGCTGTCGAGCTCATTCTTGCAAATAACCATTTTTGCAGGTTAAGGATTCAAGGTAACGTTATGTGCTGCTTGAATGACATGGATCAAAATGATGCATGAAGATTAAATGTTTTAGTTGAAGTTATTACTTGAACTATGTTAAGATTTTGATAAATGTATTTATGTTGAGTTGTAAAGTTTGTATTGAGATGTAAACTTTTATAATAAGTTCGACAAGGCGAATCATAATATTAACATGATTCTAAGATATTTTAATGCAAAGGTTGAAAGTTTTGGGAACGAGGACGGTTTGTAATAGAAAAGTTTTTAATTATTCTGCATTTTAAATGATTATGTCTTCGAATAATGATAAATTAACAGAAGTTTGATGTATTGTTAGCGACCGATGTCAAGAGTTGGATTGTTGAAATTTTGGGGTCGTTACAACCACTAATTGTAAAAGAATTCCATATCTTCCAAAATCAAATAAAACAAAAACTAATTAAAAAGTAATTGAGGGGCCACCCATTTGCAAAATAATTTTGCATCTTCCAAAATTAAATAGAATAAATACCAATTTAGAAAGTAATTGAACAAACATATACCACATATCTCTTATCCTTCGAATAATCATATATTTTCAATTTTGCAACATTTATTCACAATTAATATTATTATAGACACACGATATTGGCAACCAGATTATTCACAGGAAAGAAGGGGTCTTCCGTATAAACGACGCGAAATTAAATAACCTCTTTCCTCGACAGAACTTTTAGACATTACCAATAATGCTAACTGGTTTAATAATATTATATCTAATAATATGAGTTATTATGCCAAGATAATTATTGAATCAATAATGTGAAATACTGTGTGACTATTACTGTAGCAAGTATTGAATCAATAATAAGAAATACTGTATAATACCGTGTACTACTGTGGGTACCACATGTTACTGTGGAATAACGTGTTTTGGTGTTCTTTTATTATCGGGTATTTCAACAGTTAACGGTAAAAGTTCTGCCGTCAATTTTAAAAAGGTTATTTTTATCGTTTTCTATATCCGACAATTATTCTGTTTTGGGTCCCACCAATAATTGATTATTTCGGCGCCGTCGTACTTTACCGAATATAATATTCCCCGACAGAACGAATATTCTCCAACAAGAAGAATATTCCCCAACATACTGTTTATCTGATAATATGCATATATCACCCTTAACCATAACATTTTATCAATTAAACACTTTACTGATTAGAAAAATAATCATTGAGAAAAATAAACTTTTATTTCATAAAGTCGGGGTCTTACATAAGTCTGAACACCCGTTTTTCACAACATCTTAAGCTCGTCGACTAACGGCCTGAGGTACACGTTGATGTCTTTTGTAAGACTCTCATCCCTCGGTATAAGTAAAGTCAAGAAAAGATACGGAGCTCTCATGCACATTGAAGGTGGAAGATTGTAAGCTACCATGATCACTAGCCAAACAGAGTAGGGCTGGCTAAAATTATTAAATGAACAAAAGTCATCTGTAGCCATGCCAAGCCTGACATTCCTAACTTCATCAGCAAATTCTGGATAATTTTCATCAAACTTTTGTTGGTTTGTAATATCCATGAATATACAATCAAATTGCATATAAACAGCGGAAGCATGGCAAATTCAGAATTTAAAATTTTACAAACCATAACCAAGATCGATCTTTATGCGCAATTATTAATTAACAAAAGGAAGATAGAGAATTATACCCTTGTAGAATAAAACTTTCTCAGGTACAAGTTCAACTCCAATTTCTACGCGTTCTCCTTGATCTCCACCAATTAGATTCATTTGATCAACGTTAGCCACCCAAGTGTTTGACTTCTAGAGGTGATCCACCAAGGAATAATAAGGATTCAAGAAGTGGGTAGTGGCAAACCCTAACTTTCTCTCTCTAGATAATTAATGAGCACTCTCTCAAATCTTATGGGAATGTTTGTAACCCTAATCCATAATAAGACTCTTCTTATTTATAGATATAAATAACCCTCCTAAACTATTTAGGAGTAGGGTTTTATTTAATTAAACTCCTAATCTAATTTGAAATTTATTTGAGAGTACTCTTATTAATTAATTCCTAAACCATTTAGGACCTAAATAATAATAATAATAATAATAATAATAATAATAATAATAATAATAATAATAATAATAATAATAAGACTCCTTATTAATTTACAATTAGTATTTCCAAAGTACTAACTAATAAATATTAAGCTATTTAATTTATTCTATCACTTAATTTATTATTACAATTATGCCATTCACTTCTCAAATAAATATTTTTCTTTTGCAGTGTGACTCTTTAGGTTCTCCATATTAAATCGATTGTAGAATAAATCAATTAAACAATTCTAATCTTATTTAAATAAATAAATTAAATCATTTAATTCATTTAAATAAATAATATTTATTCTACAATAAGGATAAGCTCTCTTAGCGATCAACGACTTTTCAGATAATATATATTTAATCATTTAATCATAAAAGAACCTTTCAGCGAACAGTTACCGTACAATTCAATTTTTCTACCATATAATGTCCCAATCAAATATAAGATATTGAATTACTGTCAAGTCTTATTTTATTTGATTATATGCATTTCGATTTTCAAATGCACAACTGTAAATAATACAAATTAGAAACTCCTTTCTAATTTCATTCTGCCTCGACCAAGGACTACTGAGTTGTTATTTATCGAATCACATAGGACATTATTCTCATCTTTTATTAGAAGTGATAGATTCTTTGTTGACCATTCACCTATCTTCATGTACAACTTATTATACCCAATCATATCATTTGATATACCCTAAAGGTCTTAAGGGACATGTCAAAGCATAATTCATCATACAAAAGATACTATGATGATCTCAAGTTCAAGGATCACTTGTACTACTATCACATTAGGAATTCCTACTTACAGACTAGTAAAACTCCATTAGGTATTCCTTTAGCGAGTCACGTTCAATGAACTTATTCTCTAACAAACACTTACATACTTGCTTTAGTGTCTCTACACAAATGATTATGAAATCAATCATCCTCTTCATAAGAGCAAGCATAGTATGTACTAATCTATTCGGATTCTCTAATCCCCTTCTTAGTGATCCAACGATTAGGAACGATTTTAGTTTTGAGCTATCTTGAATTTAGATCTCATTAACTTGATCATCATCATGATTCTAAAAGTATTGCTCAAAACAATGAGTTTATCACAATTAATTCAACAACACAATGTGGATAAAGAAAATGCCTTTAAATAAACTAATTATTTTATTAATAAATAAATAAGATTACAAAGTATATGCTACATCACATCAAATGTGATTGACTTGTGTGCATACTACTTTCAATCTCCCACTTGCACTAAAGCTAATCGCCATGATATCTAATACCCATCTTTTCTAAATAAAGATCAAACTGCTATTAAGTTATAACTTTAGTAAAACTATCTGCAATGTTGTCTTGAGAGTCCACACGCTCTAGGATGACGTCTCCTCTTTCAATGATCTCTCTAATCAGATGAAAATGCCACAACACGTGTTTGAATTTCTGATGAGACCAGGATTCCTTGGTTTGTGCAATAGCTCCCGTGTTGTCACATAATAAAGGTACTAGTCCTTGAATGGTGGGAATCACCCTGAGTTCAGTTACAAACTTTTTCATCCAAACAGCTTCCTTTGCAGCTATGTACTTTGCCACTGTCACTGAATCAACAACTATTTGCTGCTTGGAACCTTTTTAACTCACTGCGCCACCGTTTAAGGTAAACAAATAACCCGAAACGGATTTACTGTCATCTTGGTCAACTTGAAAACTTAAGTCTGTATAGCATTCTAGTTTCAAATCAGACCTACCATAGACAATAAATACATCCTTAGTTCTTTTTTCGTACTTTAAGATGTTTTTCATTGCCTTCTAGTGTTCTTCTCCTAGATTCGACTGATATCTACTTGTTACACTAAGTGCATGAGCGACATCAGGTCTAGTATATATCATCTTGTACATGATAGATCCTATTGTTGAAGCATAAAGAATCTTACTTATACGGTCTCTCTCTACAAGTGTTTTTGGGGCCTGCTTCTTGAAGAGATGTATTCCATGACTCATCGACATGAGTCATCTCTTGGATTCTTCCATACTTAATTAAATATAATTAATTTAATTTAATTTTATTATTTGAATATGGGGACTACTGTTTGACATTCACTTCTACTTGTCAAGCGGGTTTCTAATTAAGTTCCAAAGTATAGTACATGCATAGACACTTATTCAGTTTATTTTAATTGTAAAAAACTAAACAAATGCTACTTAGTTTATTATTTTATTTTAAGTTATTTTAATTATTTTATTAAATTAAATTAAATTAAATTAAATTAATTGAATTTAAATTTATTTTATTTTCTTTTATTATATAATTTTTTATTTTCTTTTATTAAATTTATTTTGTTTTATTTTATTATCTAATTTATTAATTTTTTATTTTATTAAAATTAATTTAATTTATTAAATTGTATTAAATTAAATTTATTTTATTTTATTTTATTTTATTTTGTATTATATTATATTATCTATTTTTTTAAATTTTATTTTATTTTATTAAATTAAATTTATTTTATTAAATTAAAATAAAATAAATTTATTTAATTTTATTTAATTTATTTTATTCTAATTTATTATTAAATTTATTTTATTTTATTAAATTAAAATAAATTTATTAAATTTAATTTATTTTCTTTTTTTACAATTTATTTTGTATTACATTATATTATATAATTTATTTTCATTAAATTATTTTATTTTAATTAAATTATTTTATATCAATTAATTTATTTTAGTAGTAAGAAATTAAGTAAATGCTACTTAGTTTATTTTAATATTGAGAAACTAATTAAATAATATATAAATACATGCAGGCCCACCAATTTTGTAATTGAACAATTCTAACAGAAATTCCGTCGGTAATTCTGTCAGAAATAACAAATATACCTACACAACATGAATCATCAAACACTTACTGAACATTCAGTATACCTAAACATAAGCCAAATTGATACATTCAATAAGTTCATACAAAGTAGAACATATAGCCCAAATGGATACAAAATATGCATGCTGCAATTTAACCTCATAACCAACGCCAAACACACTGATGAACATAAACAGTCCTAAAATCAGTGGCAAGTTTGATAAGGCAGTCCCAAAATCAGTGACAAAATTAATTAATATTATGATATTCAGTCCTAATTGAGTCATGAATTAGCATACACTTGATCAATTAAAATCAGTGACAGTCCAAAAACACAATAACAATTGATACAAAAATTTTTTTAATTTACTAAATTAGGGCAGAAATTAAAATTTTGATTTACTAAATTAGCTAGGGCACTGATCGATCATTCACTAACCTCTAATTAGGCCAGAAAATTTGATAGTAGCTAGTACCTGAGGATCGGGGGAGGAGGAGGAGGAGCTACACCACTTGAGCCACAACCAAAATTGCCTAAACAAGGAGGAGGAGGCAGAAGTGGAGGCGACAAGAGGATGTGGTCGTCGATAGAGAGAGAAAGAGAGAGACAAAATGTTTGGTGTGGCGGGGGGAGGGGAGGAACTGATTAGGGTTTTAATTAACTTATTTTCGACGGAATTCCGTCGAATTACTTTCGTCGAGACTATCTTATTCTCGACAGAACTTCCATCGGAATTAACATACTTCCGTTGAAATTATGGTTGGCGCTGGCGCAAATTACGCGCCCTTTTGTATTTCTATTTTCAACGAAAATCCGTCGAAAATATTGTACTTTCGAGGGAATATTCCATCGGAATTACGATAAAATCGACGGAAAATATTCCGTCGAAAATAATTTCGTCGACTTTAAGACTTTTTCTTGTAGTGTAACCTTTTAAGTAAGGAGATAATCTAACATGCTTGTTGGACCAGTCTACACATGTGTGCGCTTCATTGGTGATGAAAGGATGTGGGATGGATCGTTCAATTTCACTACAATAATACCCTTGAATTGAAATTTATAAGCAGTAATTGTAGAACATTTTATTAATACTAGTATTTGGTGACATAGGCAATACGTGTGTAAATTATGTGAGGTAAAATAAGAATTTTATAAAATTTAAAGGACTAAATAGAAAGATAAAAAAACATAACATGATAAAATAGTAATATAATTAAAATTGTAAGGGCAAAAGAGGGAAAAAAATGACAGTTACACCAAAGCTCCCATGAAACTCCCATAGAGACTTTATAAGATAGATAGATTGATAGATAGATACATAGACATTTAACCATATTAAGCCAAATATGAAAACTACTTGAGAGTTTCACTTGAGAGGTAGTGTAATTTTCTTTTGTCATATTATAAACATCTAAAAGGTATTAATAATTATGAGATTTATTATTTTTAAAACTTAAATTAATAATATCAATTTTTAAGTGAGGTAGTAATATCAAAATTTAAGATTTAAAAAGTTAATATTGTTCTTATATTTTAAAATGGCTATTCTAACCTCCAAGAAAAATCTCACTAAGATGGGCAAATTTAAAAAAGAAATAAATAAGAAAGTCCAGACTTTACATTCATAGATACACTCTCAATATGTGTCGGGTCTATGTTTCTCACTTCTTCATATTCAGCGTATATAGGTAAAAATTTATTTAGCTCCCAATGCTTTTTTCTTTTAATTTTTCTTTTCTTTTTTCCTTTTCTTTTTAACAAGTTTGTAATGACAAGAGTTTCTAATGATTTTATGAAAGTTTAGCATCAGAAAATATTGCAAATACGTACTTTTACTTGGCTCCTAGCGATACTGTTTTAATATAATGTTAGATATTGTTGTTATGGTATTAGGTGTATTTATATTGTTAGATATAGGGTGGCTTCAACAAATAAATAAAAGTAAGACCTTGATACAGGTATTTATTGTGAATATGTTTATTGCTAAGGGGTTCAGATAATATATCTCTAATACATATGTCAAGTCTATAAGGAATATGAACAATCTATCATAGCAATTCACAAGAGTTCTAAGGGAGAATTTCTTTGTGATTAGTCTTTATGCGAAGAGAACTTGAAATATAAAGAGGAAATTCATAGATCAGTGTATTATTGTTGTGTAAGAGCCTTTTACTAATTATACATCAGTTTAAGCACTAAAATTGGTGATTAATTAGCAATTTCGGTTACAATATCAATTTAATTAATTAACAGTTACATAATTATAATATGGTCTAATTGCAAAAGTGTCATTTTAAGTTTTCATCCAATTTTAATTTGACCTTTTAAGTTGTAAAAATTTCAGCTGAGTCATTCAGGTGACCAATTTGATTCATAATATCTCTTGAATTTGACTGAATTGAGATTTTTGCCATGTAGGACTCAATCGAATCAAATTGGTCACTTGAACGACTCAATTGATATTTTTGTCACTTCAAGAGGCGAAATTGAAATCAAGAGGGTTTTTTTTTGGAAACTGTCAAATGACTCAGAGATTTTATTGCTCTAAATTATCCGAAAACACCAAAGGGATAACACTATGATGAGCATTATCAAACCAAAAAACATGAACATAAAAATTAAACATTTGAACTAACTCAATTAGACCATGAGCTACTGTAACAACCCCTTTCCGAAATAGAAAGAGAGGTTACGTACAAACAGAACAAAACTGATGAATTATAATAACGCTCTAATCCACAAAAGAATATCTCTAACAACCGATAAATACCCAAGTCAAACCGTAAAAGAAATACCAAACTGGCTCAAACCACAATCTAAAGTATTTATTACAACTCCAAACAAACCATTGGTTCACAACCTAAACAAAAATATATAAACCACTTGGATAAAAGGGAGCTCTCGTCATACTTGCCCTTGATTCCCCTGATTACCTGCCCGAAGAAAAACACAACATGAGCCAAATGCCCAATACGGATATAGAGTACAAGAACAATGAAACGAAATAACTAACTCAAATAAATGAACCGAACTGAAATGAACAAAACTAACACAATAAAATAATAGGCTGAACCAAATGGCTGGGTGTTATTTCATACCGAGCTCAGAACAAAACAGAAATATACATTGCCACACAACCAAGTCAAATAATGCCACACAGGCAATCAAAATAATGCCACACAGGCAATCACACATCGAACTGCGCAATCCAGATGCGTGCAAAATCGAAAGGTGTGTTCGGCACAAACATCACCAATCCGCAGAACAGAACAGAAAATTAGGGTCGACCCATACGCCTCCCACAACAAATCACCAAATGACCAACTCCCACCAGAGCACAAAACGGAGACGTCGTGGACTAATCACACTGCCATGGAAGGTGTCATGCCTTGGTGCCAAGAGGACATGCCTGTGGTACCCCCACAGGTGGTTATAGCTCAGGTATACCCTACGGTAAATTCTAACAAAATACCATGTCATAACACATGCGACACAATATCTGTAATGTCCAGGATTTTTAAACACTATATCAAATTTATTTAATAAATAAATTCACTATATTTAAATTTTTAAAATTTAATTGGATCCATGTGGGTACTATTATTTAATTATATAAATACGTGGTCCAATAATTTTCTGAGCATTAAAGGGATTCACTGATAGTTTAAATGAATTAGTTAGTTAACCCTAAGAATTTAAATTCCAAGATTTTATTTGGAAGAAGATTAATAAATAAATCCATTTTATTGTTAAGGGATTAAAATAATTCAAATGAGGAATTATTGGTGAAATAAATTTTATTAATTAACTGAGTTACTTAATTCAAATTAAATATTAAGAGCATAATAATTTTAAGTTGGACTATATTTCTTTTTATTACTTATTTCAAATGACCTAAAACAATTGGGCTGAGCCCAAATTTTCTTTCATTTTCTTGTTGGGCCGACCAAGTGGGGAACTCCCTATTAATTAAATTAATTGGGCTGAGCCCATTTCTTTTTGGACGGGTCATGACATTTACATCCGGGTTGGGTCATGAAAGCCGGGTCGACTGATTGGGGAGGGAGTATTAGAGCCGGCAAGTGCGATTTGGGGGAAATCATACCAGTCTAATCCCTCACGAAGCCAAACCAAGAGAGACCCAAGCTGTCAACCAAACCGTCGATCCAATCGGACGGGACAAGCGCGACTGATGGAAGGGAGCATCGCCAGGCGTGCGCCGGCGATGGTGCGAGCAACCAACGGGCAGAACGGGTGAGGCATCGACAACCGAGCGCTCAACGATCGGACCAAAGGATTCGAGAAATCGGCGATTTGACCGCTGGGAAGGCGCCGCTCGGAGATGTGATGGTCTAGCTGAGCTCGGATGGGTGGTGCAGACGCAGGCCGTTACCTCTTTCTACCGTCAGTCATTGACCCAGCAATTAGGGTATTGCCCAAATCATTTGCCTATAAATTGAACCCTTTTCCCCAACCTTGAAACTGCCGATTCCTTGATTCTGTTCTCAATTAAAAGATTAGAATTCCCAATTAGAAATTAGGGTTTCAAGTTGGTAAGGAGATACAGAGAGAAGAGGAAACAGGGGAAATTAATTGGGGGATTGCATTTCCAGTTGCTGAGAATGTCCAGCTCCATTTCCTATTTCGGTAGACAGAGAAGAACGGCCCGCCGCTCAAACCCAAGGTATAGCCATAGGTTACCGTGTGTTGGTTCTTAGTAAATTTTGTATAAATTTTCCTCCATACTCGAATTGTGCAGTCAACTGTGAGTATGGAATTGGACAAAAATTTCCTTGTATTGGGTTTGTATGAATTTCTTATGGTATACTTGGTTGGGTTATTTTAGGTTGGGATATGGTTGTGTTCTGGTAGTAGCCGATGGGGTTGGCCTATAATACTGTATTCAGTTTATGGTTGTTCTGTATAACATTGTTGGGTTTTGAGAAATCTGGGTATCATATTGTTGTAGCATAATTGGTTTGTGTTTGTGTTTCCTTTTCTTTCCTTTCTTAGTTCGACATTTGGATCGTGTGACTCAAACTGGATAGGGCATATTGCTCTGGTATTGTGATTTTGTGGGTTTGGGTTCTTTGAAAATTTCTATAACTAGTTTGGTATTACTGACTGTATTAGCAGTGGTTAATTTGTATTACACAGTGTAATTGGTATGAATTGGAAACTTTATTATAAGTTTGGGGTTTTAAAACCTGTTACCAGTTGGTGGAAATTTTGTTTGAATTATTTTGGAAAATCGGGTATATTGTATGGAATACTTCTCTGGATTGAAAAGTTAATTTTTGGGATATTTGCTTGGGTTTAAAACTCAGACATTGTGTTATAGTGCTTGGGTTTGGTAACGTATTATTAACGTTTTTGTTTGACTGCGATTTGGAAACTCAGTGAATTGATATTGGGTTTTTGTATGAGGTAAATTTAAACTATACTAAATGTTAGTACGTGATTGGGATATGAATGCTAAACTGGCCATTGGGATTAGTATTCCCTATTGTGTTGGACGACTGTCAGTTGGCTTGAGATGATATTGAAGGAACTATAATGTTCAATGGTATTAAGCAATAAATTAGTTATTTTCCAAATTGATAAATTAATTATCTATTATTTATCACTAAACAAATAAATATTTAACTAATTGAGTACGAATGTAATAATTAAATTAAATAATAAATATTTAATTATTATTTGATAATTAAATATGAATAAAGTTAATAAAATAATTACTTATTATCTATTAATAGTAAATAAAGTTACTAAGTATTTAACTATTATTTAATAATAATAATTAAGTTATTGAATAAGAAGGAAATTTACTATTTAATCATTAATGAAATAATGATTAAGTATAGGGGAGATTTATAAGCTAAATATTTAACTGTGGCCCTTAATAAAGATAATAAACACTTAGCGATTATGAATGTTAAATAATAATTAAGTGTGTAAATTTATAGGGTTGAATAAAGGACAAGTTCAATAAATATTA
This sequence comes from Aralia elata, assembly GCA_034770075.1. NCBI lineage: Eukaryota > Viridiplantae > Streptophyta > Magnoliopsida > Apiales > Araliaceae > Aralia > Aralia elata. The sequence continues at coordinate 24,515,072 of CM068382.1, forward strand.
AATTACCCCTAAGGTAATAGTAATTAAGAGTAAATCAACAAAGAAACTGATCAATGGTTTTCTGTTATCTTTAAACCCAATAAATTTATAAGGATTGTTAAAGGTAGCAAATTGAGTATTCAAATGATAGTGACCATGATTAATTATTATCTGTTTAAGATAGATAAAGGTCATTAATAAATTTATGTTTAACTAATGTTAATTAGTAATTAAATTTAGATGGTGAATTTTACCTGTTGAGTAAAAGGTATAGTGAGAGGTGTCAAATACACAACTGTTAATTGATAAATCGACTTTATCCAATGATAGGTCACTCGAGATCAATTAATTAAAGCTAGAATTTATCTGTAGCTGAGCAAACAGGCAAGTCCTCTGTCCCGAACTTTGTTTTCTGCAAGTTCCTAACCCTAAACTTCTTACATTATTGCAAGTTCTTCCTTACTCAACTTTTTACCTTGAGCAATACTTCTAAAACCTTATGCAGTATTTTAATTCATGCAAAAGGTATATACTATTGCAAGTATTCTTTAAGCTTGAATTTTATCTCCAAGCATGCTATAAGTGGTCTAATTACTTTTAAAATTATTCCACATCTGTGTATTTATTGGCATTCGCACTCATGCATTTGAATTCGAATATTGAATTAAATTCAGAAGTTTTATGAACCATTCATGGTTAAGTCTGAACCCTTGTTCGGCCAGACAATTTTGTGAGAATTTATAAAAGCTATCCGAACCAATCAATGGTAAGGATTCTTAGACTGTATGAACACCCCTTTATTTATAGGGGAGTACCCCACGTACCGTATATAAGGTACAAATAGCAGAATTAAATGTTATGCATATACATAGGGTACGCGAGGCTGATCCCCTCAAGTACGTTATTCTGTAGCCAGTAACCAGAGGGTCAACCAGCTATTGACTCCTCTGGAAGTTATCGTTCAAAGTCTATTTGACTATCAATTGTTCTAAAAGCATTTATTGTTCTTGCTTCTGATTTATTCTATTGTTGAAATCCCTTTTTATATCCCTTCATCATGATATATCCTTATTGTTGCACTTTAAACTTGCTGGGCAAACTCGTTGCTCATTCTTGCTATATCATGATTTCATTGCAGCTAAACCCGAGACGTCAGGGAAGAATAAAGGGAAAGAAAAGATGAAATGATAGACTTCTTGTAGCTGATTTTAGATTCATGTGTTAGTTACTTTTCTGTTAATGTAATTTAAACCCTGCTAGCTATTTAGGGTATGGATTGTGTAAACGTTTAAGGTTATTCGTATTCTGGGACTAGTGACACCTTGTAATGAACAATGTATGTTTATTATATTCCGCACTTTTAGATATCATATGTTGTTAAAGGTGAATGTTGTATTGAATCGTGATGACCAGATCCGGGTATTGGAGACCCGAATTTGGGGGCGTCACAGGTTGGTATCAGAGCTATAGGTTATAACCCTTAGGAGAAAGAGTCCTTAGGCTATAACCTGAGAGAATATAGAGGAATAGAAGAGGATAGAACTCATATAGAGTTATTTTTGGGTAGAAATTTATTATGATCTTAAAATTGAGGATTTGGATCATACGTTGGTGTTATTAAGCTTGTGGATAATTTGAGGAATGTGTATTGATGAGATAATATGGTAAAGTGAAGACCATTAAGGATGGACGATCCATTGTAAGCTGGAGTTATAGATATTCGAGGTAATTAGATTACTCATTTGATGTTATTGATCAATTCTGTGACTATTGATCAATTTTGTGGCTATTCATTAGATAAGATATTGGAGTGATGTGGTATAGAGTTTCTTTGTGAAGAAGAGAGGGTACCTTAGAATCTGTTGGGTTAAGGTTTGCAAGAAGGAAATGATTAATTCGATAAATAATGAATATATCGATATTTTGAAGTGTTAGTTAAGTTATTAAGCTTTATGGTGGAATGCCAGGTGAGACAAAGGTAATGAACTCATATAGAGTTGTTAAGCAAAAGTTGAGAGTATTAAGATGAATGATTTTATATGCAAAAAAAAAAAAAAAAAAAAAAAAAAATTTTAAGAGATGGCTGATGGCAATTTAGATTGTTTTGATGATTAGAAAGGAGAGACAACGGAGAGATTATAAGAAATGAACCGAGGGTAGATTTAGTGTCTGATCTGGAAAAAAAAAAATATCTAGAGATGGAACTGAATGATGAGATAATAGAAATCCCTAAGGAGGATCAATTGGAGCCGATATAAGGAATAAGTGGAGGAAATGAAAGAAAGAAAGATTAAGTCTGAGAGTTACAAGACCTTTGTGAGGGGTAATGAATATAGAATAGTAGTCAATGTATATGTACTAGTATACCTATGCATGTAAGAAATGTGAATCTCAGTTTTTGTACAGCTAGCAGTATATCTATTGTAAGTCCCAACTTTGTGTAAGTTGTGGAGTAGTTATGTGAATCCCATCTTGTTGTTAGTAACAGAGGGATAAGTGGATATCAGGAATGCTATATGATGTAAGTAGTACGAGGTACTAAGATGAGCTTATTAGTAGTTACTAAAGGTGCCTTGAGTTGATATGATGATGATACATCCCCACTTTTCAGATCTAGGGGAATGGAGTTCTTATTAATCCCATCTTTTGTGTCTTAATGGGATAGTTAACATTTATAGGAATATGCCGGAATTATAAGTGTTTGACACACTAAGGGGTGTATGAATATAAATGTGGTATTATTATTACATGATTGATTGTAATCGATTTGTGCCTTGACTCTTAAATGATAACATCAGTAGAATTTTGCACGATGTGTAAAACAAGAAGGATTTATGTAAGGTTTTGTTTAGAACAAACAATGTCGTCAAGGAGACAACCCCGATACACGAGGGTGGAAGAGTCAGTGAATAACGAGGAGGGTCAGACTGACCCCAAGAGGACCTTTGCGAACTTGTTAGAGGAAACGATGCAAGGCAGACCAGCCATTGCGGTTGTTTGGCCATGAAATCACATGGCGAACTTTACGGGTTTCAAATTACTAGGACCACCGGAGTTTCGTGGGAATATGGATTCAAGTGAAGCCCAGACATGGGTAGAAGAAATGGAGAAAGTTTTCAAGGTCGCAAGAGTGACCGAGGAACAGAAGACTTCGTTTGCCACTTTCATGAGGAAGGGTGAGTCAAATTACTGGTGGAAGGCGAATAGAAGCCGAGCTGGGGAAGGTGCGACTGCGTGGACTCATTTTAAGGAGATATTTTTCAAAAAAAAAAAAAAATTATTACTTTCTAGAAAGCACGCAGGCAAGTATGGAGATAAAGTTCTTGGATCTGAAGCAAAATGATATGTCGGTAGCAGAGTACGCAACGAAGTTTAACAAACTAGCTAGGTTCGATCCACACCAAATGGACACCGGAGCTAGGCGAGCGAAGAGATTTGATCAAGGGTTGAAGCCCTGGGCGTATAGTAAGGTTGTGGTTTTGCAGATCAACACATTTCCTACGTTACTTAAGGAAGCAATCGCTGCCGAGGAGGAAATGAAGCGTTGACAAAGTACAACCAAGATCAGAAAAGCCATGATGGCCACAAGGAAGGATGTCGTGGGGTCCAAGGACGTGGTGTCAAGTATCATCCCAATCAATGATATAAATGCTTATGTGTTATTCGATTCGGGTGCTACCTGCTCTTTTGTTTCCGAAGAATTGCTAAAATGTTAGACTTACCTCGTGAAAAGTTAGAACACCCTATGAACGTAGAAGTAGCAAATAAGGAAATTATCCCCGTAGAATGCATTCATAGGAATTGTTGTGCCGAATTGCGAGGATTTAAGCTCAGCATGGATTTGATACCGATTCGTTTGGGGGAGTTCGATGTGATCTTTGGAATGGATTGGTTATCGATTCACGGAGCAGTCATCGACTGTAAGAAGAAGTGTGTACACCTGAAGACTTCTAATAAGTCGAAGTTGTATTCTATGGTAGTAAATCGCCGAGACAATCTTGTTGTCCTAACGATGATGCAAGCTAAGAGATTTCTGAAAAAGGGTTATATAGGTTATTTGGCCCATGTAGTTGATACTCGTCGAGTCGAGGGCGAACCAAGTCAGATACCTATCGTAAGGGAATTCACAGATGTCTTTCCAGATGAAATTCCGGGATTACCACCAGATAGGGAGGTAGAATTTGTAATTGACTTGGTGCCGGGAGCCGCACCAATATCGAAGGCGCCGTATCGCATGGCACCGGTAGAAATGAAGGAGCTAATGGTTCAATTGCAAGAACTGTTGGATAAAGGTTATATCAGACCGAGCGTGTCACCATGGGGAGCGCCAGTTCTGTTCGTAAAGAAGAAGGATGGATCGTTAAGGCTCAGTATCGATTATAGGGAATTGAACAAGATTACGATTAAGAACAGGTACCCGCTACCCAGAATAGACGATCTGTTTGATCAACTCAAGAGAGCGAAATACTTTTCAAAGATTAATTTAAGGACAGGCTACCATCAGCTAAGGGTGAGACAGGAGGATATCCCGAAGACGGCATTCAGAACTCGTATGGACATTTCGAGTTTCTGGTAATGTCATTTGGACTAACAAATGCACCATCGACATTCATGGATATGATGAACAGAGTGTTCAAGCAGTACTTGGACAAGTTCGTGGTAGTATTCATCGATGACTTCTTGGTATATTCAGTAACAGAGGAAGAACATGCTGAACATCTAAGGATTGTTTTGGAGGCATTAAGAAGGGAGACGTTGTATGCGAAGTTTTCAAAGTGTGAATTTTGGTTGCAAAGGGTGCAGTTTCTAGGTCACGTCATTGACCGGGATGGTGTTTCGATAGACCCAGCAAAGGTGGAAGCCATTATCAACTGGGAGCAGCCGAGGACGCCGACGGAGATCAGGAGTTTCCTAGGGTTAGCGGGATACTATCGGAGATTCGTCCAGGATTTTTTTTTTTAAGATAGCATCGTCGTTGACTAATCTAACCATAAAGACGGTAAAGTTCGTTTGGACGGAGAAGTATGAGGAGAGTTTCATAGAGCTGAAGAAAAGACTTAGCTAAGCACCAGTGTTGGCTTTACCGGACGACACTAGGGGTTTTGTAGTATACAGTGATGCGTCATACAAAGGCCTCGGTTGTGTACTAATGCAGCATGGCAAGGTCATTGCGTACGCTTCACGTCAGCTGAAGGACTATGAGAAGGGATACCCGAGTCATGATCTGGAGTTAGCAGCAATAGTATTCGCCTTGAAGATTTGGAGGCACTACTTATATGGAGAGAGGTGCGAGATATATACAGATCATAAAAGTCTAAAATATATCTTCACTCAGAAGGAGTTGAATATGAGACAGCACAGATGGTTAGAATTGATCAAGGATTACGACTGTGAGATTCTGTACCATCCGGGCAAAGCAAATGTTTCGAGTGGCAGATGCCCTGAGTAGGAAAGGCAGAGAGAAATTAATGAGACTCATGACTCAAGCAGAGTTGATAAAGGAGTTCGAACGTCTGGAATTGGAGGTTAAGTATTCGATGGAGGCGGACGGGAAATTATTCACAGTGACAGCGAGCCCGACCCTATTGGATCAGATTAAGGAGGCTCAAGAAAAGGATGAGGATTGTGATTCAATAAAGAAGCGAATTGCCGAAGGCGAGGAGCTTAAGTAAAAGATTGATAGCACTGGATTGCTAAGGTTTGAAGGGTGAGTCTAGGTACCGTTGGATTTGGAATTGAGGGAAGAAATCCTTCAGGAAGCTCATAGCACGAAGTACTCAGTACATCCCGGGAGCACAAAGATGTACCAGGATTTGTGACGAAATTTTTGGTGGCCGAATATGAAACGAGAAGTGGCAGAGTGCGTCAGCCGATGTCTGACATGCCAACGGATTAAAGCAGAGCACCAACGACCGAGCGAATTACTTCAACCATTAGAGATTCCGGAGTGAAAGTGGGAGCACATCACAATGGACTTTGTGGTGGGACTGCCACCAACTCATAAGGGTTTAGACACTATCTGGGTAATTGTGGATCGTCTAACCAAGTCTGCTCATTTTTTTGCCAATTAAGATACGGTACAATCTGGAACAATAAGCAAAACTTTACGTCAAGGAGATTGTATCGCGTCATGGAGTGCCGGTATCTATTGTATCGGACAGAGATCCGCGCTTCATGTCAAATTTTTGGAGAAGCCTACAGGAGAGACTGGGAACACAATTAAGAATGAGTACGGCATATCATCCCCAGACTGATGGTCAGAGTGAGCGAACAATTCAGACTTTAGAGGATATGCTCCGGGCAGTTGTGATGGACTTAAGTGGCAGCTGGGACGATCACTTGCCACTAGTAGAGTTCGCTTACAACAACAGTTATCATGCTAGCATTGGTATGCCACCGTACGAAGCATTATACGGAAGAAAGTGTCGAACACCGTTGCGTTGGGATGAAGTTGGTGAGCGGAGGTTGTTGGGACCAGAAGTGGTACAGCAAACCGTGGAAATCATTAAAGTAATAAGACACAGCGGTTAGTAGCAGCCCAGGATCGTCAGAAAAAGTATGCCGACTTACATCGCCAGAAACGAGACTTTGAAGTTGGAAGTTTTGTGTTCCTGAAGGTATCTCCCTGGAAAGGAAAGATCCGTTTTGGGGAAAAAGGGTAAATTGAGCCCTAGGTTCATAGGACCGTTCGAAATTTTGAGACGAATCGGCGAGGTGGCGTACGAGATAGCATTACCTCCTGAACTTGAGCACATTCACAACGTGTTTCATGTATCAGTATTGCGTCCGTATAAGCCAGATTACAAACATGTTATTTCCTATGAACCAATTCAAGTCGAAAAAGACCTATCGTACGAGGAGATTCCTGTTCAAATACTGGATAAAAAAGAGCAGAAGCTGAGGAATAAAATAATTCCTTCGGTTAAAGTTCTCTGGAGAAACCACGCGGTAGAAGAAGCTACGTGGGAACTCGAAGAGAAGATGAGAGCTAATTACCCCCAGTTGTTTGAGTGACCATAGATTGAAATTCCGAGGACGGAATTTTTATAAGGGGGAGAGGATGTAATGTCCAGGATTTTTAAACACTATATCAAATTTATTTAATAAATAAATTCACTATATTTAAATTTTTAAAATTTAATTGGATCCATGTGGGTACTATTATTTAATTATATAAATACGTGGTCCAATAATTTTCTGAGCATTAAAGGGATTCACTGATAGTTTAAATGAATTAGTGAGTTAACCCTAAGAATTTAAATTCCAAGATTTTATTTGGAAGAAGATTAATAAATAAATCCATTTTATTGTTAAGGGATTAAAATAATTCAAATGAGGAATTATTGGTGAAATAAATTTTATTAATTAACTGAGTTACTTAATTCAAATTAAATATTAAGAGCATAATAATTTTAAGTTGGACTATATTTCTTTTTATTACTTATTTCAAATGACCTAAAACAATTGGGCTGAGCCCAAATTTTCTTTCATTTTCTTGTTGGGCCGACCAAGTGGGGAACTCCCTATTAATTAAATTAATTGGGCTGAGCCCATTTCTTTTTGGACGGGTCATGACATTTACATCCGGGTTGGGTCATGAAAGCCGGGTCGACTGATTGGGAGGGAGTATTAGAGCCGGCAAGTGCGATTTGGGGGAAATCATACCAGTCTAATCCCTCATGAAGCCAAACCAAGAGAGACCCAAGCTGTCAACCAAACCGTCGATCCAATCGGACGGGACAAGCGCGACTGATGGAAGGGAGCATCGCCAGGCGTGCGCCGGCGATGGTGCGAGCAACCAACGGGCAGAACGGGTGAGGCATCGACAACCGAGCGCTCAACGATCGGACCAAAGGATTCGAGAAATCGGCGATTTGACCGCTGGGAAGGCGCCGCTCGGAGATGTGATGGTCTAGCTGAGCTCGGATGGGTGGTGCAGACGCAGGCCGTTACCTCTTTCTACCGTCAGTCATTGACCCAGCAATTAGGGTATTGCCCAAATCATTTGCCTATAAATTGAACCCTTTTCCCCAACCTTGAAACTGCCGATTCCTTGATTCTGTTCTCAATTAAAAGATTAGAATTCCCAATTAGAAATTAGGGTTTCAAGTTGGTAAGGAGATACAGAGAGAAGAGGAAACAGGGGAAATCAATTGGGGGATTGCATTTCCAGTTGCTGAGAATGTCCAGCTCCATTTCCTATTTCGGTAGACAGAGAAGAACGGCCCGCCGCTCAAACCCAAGGTATAGCCATAGGTTACCGTGTGTGTTGGTTCTTAGTAAATTTTGTATAAATTTTCCTCCATACTCGAATTGTGCAGTCAACTGTGAGTATGGAATTGGACAAAAATTTCCTTGTATTGGGTTTGTATGAATTTCTTATGGTATACTTGGTTGGGTTATTTAGGTTGGGATATGGTTGTGTTCTGGTAGTAGCCGATGGGGTTGGCCTATAATACTGTATTCAGTTTATGGTTGTTCTGTATAACATTGTTGGGTTTTGAGAAATTTGGGTATCATATTGTTGTAGCATAATTGGTTTGTGTTGTGTTTCCTTTTCTTTCCTTTCTTAGTTCGACATTTGGATCGTGTGACTCAAACTGGATAGGGCATATTGCTCTGGTATTGTGATTTTGTGGGTTTGGGTTCTTTGAAAATTTCTATAACTAGTTTGGTATTACTGACTGTATTAGCAGTGGTTAATTTGTATTACACAGTGTAATTGGTATGAATTGGAAACTTTATTATAAGTTTGGGGTTTTAAAACCTGTTACCAGTTGGTGGAAATTTTGTTTGAATTATTTTGGAAAATCGGGTATTGTATGGAATACTTCTCTGGATTGAAAAGTTAATTTTTGGGATATTTGCTTGGGTTTAAAACTCAGACATTGTGTTATAGTGCTTGGGTTTGGTAACGTATTATTAACGTTTTTGTTTGACTGCGATTTGGAAACTCAGTGAATTGATATTGGGTTTTTGTATGAGGTAAATTTAACTATACTAAATGTTAGTACGTGATTGGGATATGAATGCTAAACTGGCCATTGGGATTAGTATTCCCTATTGTGTTGGACGACTGTCAGTTGGCTTGAGATGATATTGAAGGAACTATAATGTTCAATGGTATTAAGCAATAAATTAGTTATTTTCCAAATTGATAAATTAATTATCTATTATTTATCACTAAACAAATAAATATTTAACTAATTGAGTACGAATGTAATAATTAAATTAAATAATAAATATTTAATTATTATTTGATAATTAAATATGAATAAAGTTAATAAAATAATTACTTATTATCTATTAATAGTAAATAAAGTTACTAAGTATTTAACTATTATTTAATAATAATAATTAAGTTATTGAATAAGAAGGAAATTTACTATTTAATCATTAATGAAATAATGATTAAGTATAGGGGAGATTTATAAGCTAAATATTTAACTGTGGCCCTTAATAAAGATAATAAACACTTAGCGATTATGAATGTTAAATAATAATTAAGTGTGTAAATTTATAGGGTTGAATAAAGGACAAGTTCAATAAATATTAAATTACCCCTAAGGTAATAGTAATTAAGAGTAAATCAACAAAGAAACTGATCAATGGTTTTCTGTTATCTTTAAACCCAATAAATTTATAAGGATTGTTAAAGGTAGCAAATTGAGTATTCAAATGATAGTGACCATGATTAATTATTATCTGTTTAAGATAGATAAAGGTCATTAATAAATTTATGTTTAACTAATGTTAATTAGTAATTAAATTTAGATGGTGAATTTTACCTGTTGAGTAAAAGGTATAGTGTGAGGTGTCAAATACACAACTGTTAATTGATAAATCGACTTTATCCAATGATAGGTCACTCGAGATCAATTAATTAAAAGCTAGAATTTATCTGTAGCTGAGCAAACAGGCAAGTCCTCTGTCCCGAACTTTGTTTTCTGCAAGTTCCTAACCCTAAACTTCTTACATTATTGCAAGTTCTTCCTTACTCAACTTTTTACCTTGAGCAATACTTCTAAAACCTTATGCAGTATTTTAATTCATGCAAAAGGTATATACTATTGCAAGTATTCTTTAAGCTTGAATTTTATCTCCAAGCATGCTATAAGTGGTCTAATTACTTTTAAAATTATTCCACATCTGTGTATTTATTGGCATTCGCACTCATGCATTTGAATTCGAATATTGAATTAAATTCAGAAGTTTTATGAACCATTCATGGTTAAGTCTGAACCCTTGTTCGGCCAGACAATTTTGTGAGAATTTATAAAAGCTATCCGAACCAATCAATGGTAAGGATTCTTAGACTGTATGAACACCCCTTTATTTATAGGGGAGTACCCCACGTACCGTATATAAGGTACAAATAGCAGAATTAAATGTTATGCATATACATAGGGTACGCGAGGCAGATCCCCTCAAGTACGTTATTCTGTAGCCAGTAACCAGAGGGTCAACCAGCTATTGACTCCTCTGGAAGTTATCGTTCAAAGTCTATTTGACTATCAATTGTTCTAAAAGCATTTATTGTTCTTGCTTCTGATTTATTCTATTGTTGAAATCCCTTTTTATATCCCTTCATCATGATATATCCTTATTGTTGCACTTTAAACTTGCTGGGCAAACTCGTTGCTCATTCTTGCTATATCATGATTTCATTGCAGCTAAACCCGAGACGTCAGGGAAGAATAAAGGGAAAGAAAAGATGAAATGATAGACTTCTTGTAGCTGACTTTAGATTCATGTGTTAGTTACTTTTCTGTTAATGTAATTTAAACCCTGCTAGCTATTTAGGGTATGGATTGTGTAAACGTTTAAGGTTATTCGTATTCTGGGACTAGTGACACCTTGTAATGAACAATGTATGTTTATTATATTCCGCACTTTTAGATATCATATGTTGTTAAAGGTGAATGTTGTATTGAATCGTGATGACCAGATCCGGGTATTGGAGACCCGAATTTGGGGGCGTCACAATATCAACACAAAGGGTTCTAATACGTACATGTTAAACTAAAACAAATTATCAATATAAAATCTCCAAAAATATATATTAACATGTACATTACTACGAACATAAAATTAAATTCTATACATGATGTACTAGTCTAAAGAGTACAAATATGAATTCCAATATAAACGCCAAATGAAACTATCATAAAGAATTCGACAAGGAATAACCATGAGAGACAATACCAAATTTATAAACGGGTAGCAAAACGAATAAATTAAAATCACAAGAGTTTCGCTGAAAGAGTACGGAATCCGTACCTGGAGTAAGCAATGTAATACCCAAAATATATTTCAAATTATGATTTGTTACACTTCTTCCGTCCGAACTAATTAAGCAAAATAAAAATAAATATAAGTACATTTGTAAAAATATTCTTCCATCTTTAACCCGTTAATAAACTCAATTTATTATTATTTTAAATTTAAAATTTAAAATTTATATTTTAAATTTTCTAAATAGTCCTGTGTAATTCGTAAGCAATATATTATAATGGGTAACTATATTATGATATTAGAATACATATACACTAGTTAATACAAACTCTGAATATAACCTTATTCAGTTTTAAAATAATAATAATAATAATAATAATAATAATAATAGTAATAGTAATAGTAAATGTTAAAGTGTTTATTTAACAAATTTTATGCATCCAGTAAAATAACTCAATTTACAATTATCAATTCTTTATCCATGAGCTGGACAGTATGTACAAACACATTACATATACATAGGTATATAATATTAATTATAAAATAAGCATTCTTACTAACATGCTGATTTATTACTTAATTTGTTAAGTTACTTTTCTTCTCCATATGATGCCCATGACAGATGCTAAAATCGGAATAAAGTTTTTACCCTTTTCATCACATGAACCTTTTGACTGTTATTCAAGTCGATAGACTCTTTAATTACTATATATCATAATGGCTATAAACAATTTAAAAGAACAACTCACCTGAATAACAATTTCTCCTTTTCCTTCCGCCGCTTTCTCTCGTCTTTTCCTTTAGCGTGGAATGTAATGCTCTTTGGCCGCGGGCGCGCAGGAATAATGTCGGTCGTGACAGTTTTGACGTCCTTTAGTAAAATGGGCATAACTTTTTCATACGAAATCCGATTGAGGTGATTCAAGATGATCCGGAAAGAGGAAAAGTAGACTTACAACTTTCATTTCTTAAGAATTTAGATTTGAGGTCTGGAGGATGGTAGAAATTGGACATTTTTGGGACTGTTGTGCATTCGGAGGCAATTGGAGGGCGTCAGGCATGCGCGTATACAACGTGTCATGTTTTCGACAATAAAAGATGTTGTTCTAAGTTATAATAGGTGAACATTATGATATATAGAGTAAAGTTAATGTAAACTATCGTAGGGGATGGTTAGGCGTATCGTGTCTTTCCCTGAACGCTGTGAAGTCGAGAAACAATGTTAAAATTTGGCCACGTTAATTAATTTATATAACGCGAACTCTATAAAATGAGTAATAAGATAACTTAAATTGTTATATGGAAGTCTATATGTGACTAATTAGCATGTTATTATTAATGCTACTGTGTAGACTATACGAAGGAGAACGTATTAGCATTATTTATAGAAGACGTATCAGGCAAGTTTCCTAACTTCATTCAATTTATGCGTTGGATGTAAGTTTCCTATCTTGTGCAATTTATCATTGTGTACAAGTATCTGATGTTGCATGTTATAACTTACACAAGCTTATTTATTGTGAAAGTTTCTATTGATGATAAACCAGATGCTATTCAAATATTCAAATTGCTTATGCTTTAAAGTTCTTAATTATTCATGAACTGTTCTAGATGATTAGTTAAAGCCATTTGTTCCGGCTAGACACTAGTGATGTGAGATGTGGATTGTCGAATTATTCAAATTCGTTATAGCTATTTAAAGTCTAACCAATCCAAATTGCTTTGGTGCGGACTCATAGAAATTACTAAAATGAACTACCCAGATAACAGGGTAACCGATGATGGGCAATATAACGACCCCAAAATTCATACAATTCAACCTTCGTCTTCGGTCGTTAACAATACATCAAACTTCTTCTAATTTATCATTATTCGATGACATAATCATTAAAATGCGGAATAATTAAAAACTTTTCTATTACAAACCGTCCTCGTTCCCAAGACTTTCAATCTTTACATCTAAATATCTTATAATCGTGTTACTATTATAATTCACCTTGCCGAATTTATTATAAACGTTTACATCTCAATACAAATTTCACAACTCAACATAAATACATTTATCAAAATCTTAACATAGTTCAAGTAATAACTTCAACTAAAATATTTAATCTTCATGCATCATTTTGATCCATGTCATTCAAGCAGCACATAACGTTACCTTGAATCCTTAACCTGCAAAAATGGTTATTTGTAAGAATGAGCTCGACAGCTCAGCAAAATCTAACAATTTTCATGCATCACGTAGCACATAAATAATATGCTCATCGTATACATCATAAACATATGACTAAACATATCATACATGCTGTATATCACATATCAAGTAAAGATTGAGTTCTATAACTCAATCAACATTCTTTACTTAACGAATGTAGTCATAAATTGACTTTATCGTTTCATACTTACAACATATGTAACACATCATGCTCTTTACAATATAGATTTAAAACAGTTAATCATCAAGTTCACATAACAAATAGGAACTGAAAGACTTGCCTGATTCGCAGATTACCAATTACCATAAACAGCTTATACTTATCTGCACCTCACGTATCCTACACAATATATAATTATACACATCATTTATTAGTCACATAACAACACTTAATATTTATTTGAGTCAACTCTACTTTACATTTCAGAATCCTTCATTTTATTCTCTACACAATTCTTAACTTAGGGATTAAGTCCCATTAAGACTCCTCATAAGCCTTTCGGTATGTTACGTTCAACTTTCTTTTCCTTCTCATTATGTTCCACTTTAATTGACACTTAACATTTAGTTAAGTCTTAAACTTTGTCTTTACATCACATTAGATATGTAACGTTTATTAACATTGCTTAAGTTAATCTTCAGCTCATTACATTTTTTTTATGCTTAAGTCTTATAACTCACTAAATCCTAACATTTAATCACCAACTTTGTGATTACAATGTGTTATTAAGTCTAATAATATGTTTTACATTTAATTATAATCATTTATTAAAGTTACATAAGCATTCCTAGAATTGTACAATTAAAATCTCTTTTATGGCAAAATTGGCTACCGGCGTTGCTGCGCCGATTTTGTACTGGGACTCGGCGCAGCTGCGCCGATCCGGGTTTCTAGTTAGTCGGGTAGGGTCGGCGCTGGTGCGGCCGATTTGTACTAGCAAGCGGCGCAACTGCGCCGCTCATCAGACTCAGGTACTGACTTCGCGAATTGAGCACAGAACATCCCAAAAACTTCCAATTTCTTCATTATATCAATAAATTAAACACACCCAACTATTATAAACTTTATAAAACTTAAACTCAACATATACTCAACAATTTTTACAACATAAATCGCATAAACAACTAAATTAAAGACTTAACAATCACAGTTTATGCCTTATTTTTTATATTCTACCAGTTTTAGCGTAATTAACCCCCACGGATTCATTATTCAACTAAATTGATCCGTTCAACTTCCGTTGTTTTCGTTTTTTAACGCATAACAACAATCTAGCTTCAATTTACATATTATTACTCAAATTCCTAGCCAATTTTGACTCCAAAACAAGCCAAAACATACATATAACAATAAAACTCAATTTCTTCACTTTAAACATGTTTTCATGGATTTTATACTCCAAAAATCATCTATTGACAGCATATATCAGATTAAATAAATCCAATAACACATGAACCCAATTTCTCAACAATTTGACCCTAGAAATTCAACTACAGAGAACTTCGATAACAAAACTAAAACGAGAAATCTAGAGTTTTACTTTTAATTAGTTAGATGATAAAGAGAGCTTGACTAATCTCCTTCTTTCTCTTGATTTCTTCTTTGATTTTGTCTCTCAATTTCACAGAGAGTTTCTTCTCTCTAAATTTCTCTCTTTCTCTACTCTTTGGCTTGCAAAACCAACTGATGAAAATAACTTATGTGACTTTTAGTTGGAGGTTTTCAGCGGTTAAGAAAATCAAATGTTTAGGCCATGTTTGGCCAAACCCATTTAAAACTTCATTCTAATTTATTTTAATAATATTCTTATTATAAGATACTTTACCACACTTTAATTTAATTAGACCTATTTTATTAATAAATCTAATTAAATCTTACTAACAAAATTATAACTTCTATTTAATAAATCGTTTTATTTAATAAACCATCAATCCTCTAATTTAATTATTCAATTAAATTAGAATATTACTCGTGTAATAAAATACGCCCCAATTCTAAAATTATTTATCATCAATTTACTTAATATTAACACACTTAATTAAATTATTATACCATAATTTCCATCAAATATTTATTCAATAAATATTTTAATTTACGAAATTCACAATAATACTACATTAGCATGCTACATTCATATGTAACACATTACTTTCTCATTGTATAATATATATATATATATATATATATATATATATCTCCATTTAAGTAAACTACTCTCATTATTTATAAAATTTAATTCATAAAAATATCATTGCCAACAAAGTGTAATAATCAAATCATATTATTTCATAATGTAATTTTCTACTTAATAATATTCAGTTAGCTTCCTTTTCGTAACAGTTTCATTTACCCTTATCAATGGTTTAATTAACTATTAAACCTCATTTCCTTTTTCTCAATATATAAATATATATTTCTAAAATATATTCACCAAATCACATAACCAAAATACTTTGCACATAAATATAAACTTGAACCCGACACATAACAAGATTTTTTTTTTATTAAATTCTTATTTTAATAGCTTCTGAAAATCCGGGTTGTCACAGGCAAATAGTCCCAATATGCTTGACGTCATAGCACGATGTGATGAACAGAGTACGATAGGCTCATTACCTAAAGTACCTGAAATGAATGTTTCTCAGTCTTAGTGATTGATGAATATTCCGATGTTGATGGAAATTAAAGAATAATAAAAAGTAATAAAGATCTGTAATTCTTTTCAGTATGTCGATGAAAATAATAAATCTTTGACTGATTCCAGTAAGTTTATATTATTCAGTTAAAATTTATCCATTGACCATTCATTTATTTTTATTGTTACTGTTATCCTTATGGGTAATTATTTTGCTCACCCTTGCATAAAACATTGTAGTTAAGCTTCAGAAATCTGATGAGTCGTCCACGAGCAAGGGCAAGGGCAAGATGAGCAAACAATGAAGAATAGTTTATTTTCATTTGAAAAAGCTTATGTGATGAGACTTATTTATTATTATTATGTTTATTCCGCAAATGATGCAATAAAAGTTAGATGACCTGGGATTTTATTTAAAATGTAACCCTTTAGAGGGATGATGGTTTATAAAATTTATTATTAACCTTTGTTATTGGTAGTTAGATGTGTTTGTTTTGGATAGTGAACACCAGATTTGTGGATTGGAGTATCCGAATTTGGGGGTGTCACAATATCTGCTACTGCTCGTTGGGTATCCACCACGTATGCTAGATATCCCTCAAAACCTTTTTGTAACAACTTTTTTGCTTGCGTCATCGTTAAACAGCGAGACTGCCTTGACGACATACTACCGTAAAATATTACCTTTGGATGCTTTGCAGGTTTAAGGCTCAGTAACTTTTTTTGACAATCTATCATTGCCCCATGGTTGAACAACCAGTCCATTCCCAAAATTATTTCGAACTCTCCCAACTGAATCGGAATTAAATCTACGCTTAACTTATGCTCCCTTATTTGGACCCAACAATTCCTATAGACGTGCTCTACAGGAATTACTTCTTTATTAATGACTTCTATATTTATGGGGGTTTCTAAATTCGCTAAGGTATACTTAACTATCTAGCAAATTCATATGATACAAAAGAATAGGTTGCTCCTGAATCAAACAACGCATAAGCATTTATATTATTAATTGGAACGATACCTGAAACTACATCCTTTGAAGCAATTGCATCTTGCACCGTCATATTAAAAGTTCTGGCGGTTGGTCTATTCTGCGGAGCTGGTCCTGTTGTAGTCGTTTTTCCGCTGCTATTCCACTTGCTACTATTTCCCCCCCCCCCATCTATTCCTTTCTTTTGGACAGTTTCTAGCCATGTGATCCACTGACCCACAAACAAAACATCCAGAATTATTTCTTGGATTGGGGCAGTTAGGAGAGATGTGTCCCTCTTGCCCACACTTGTAGCATACCATTTTCCCTTTCAGACATATTCAAGTGTGATTCTTTGCACAGTTCTTGCAGGCTTCGAATTTTTTTTTTCTGATCTCCCTGATTATTTCCAGTGTTTCCAAAATTATTCCACTTCATTTTCTTACTACTTCCGCTTCCACTATTCACTTCTAGTTTGGCTGACCCTTCAGTATTTCCCTTATTCTTTCTTTCCTAATTGTGGAGGCTCGGTGCCTCACTCCCCCCTTCGGCTATAATTATTTTCTCTAGAATTGTACCAAACGATCCAATTTGTAGTACTAAAATTTGTTATAGAGCCAAGGTTTTAGGCCTTGCTCAAATCTTCTGGCTTTTCTTTCTTCAGTATCCATTTGATGTGGAGCAAATCGTGCCAAGTCATTAAACCTAGCTGCGTATTGCGGTATAGTCATATCTCCTTGCTTTAATTCCAAAAATCTCACTTCCATTCTACTTTGCATGCTGGGAGGAAAATAATTCTCGAAGAAGATCTCCTTGAACCTTTCCCAACCAATTACTCCTTCTCCGGCTCTAGTTTTGTTTGCTTCCCACCAAAAATTTACTTCACCCTTTAGCATGTAAGCGGCAAAAGAGGTTTTCTGATTGTCACCTACCCTAGCTATCTCTATAGGCTCGGTGGTTCCTCGAAACTCTGGGGGTCCCACACTTTTGAAGTCTTTAAAACTAGCAACATGAACAGCTGGTGGGTCTACATGTGCATTAGGTTAAGGAGGATTCCTATTTTGGAAAGCTCTCATCAACAAGTCTACAAATTGCTGCATCGGGTTCTCTTGACCATCATTTCTATCTTCATTATCATTATTAGATTCTTCATCTCTATTTCTGTTAAACGGTGGTCTTTCTCGACCTCTTCCTTTTGGCGGCATTTTTCTGTTTAATAACATTTATTATTATTAAACTATTCTTTGCTTTAATATTTTTATATAATGTAAAACAACAACATTCATAACAAACATATTTAATATTATATTATATTAAACATGCTTTTACATTGGCCTTGCTCATTTCTTTCTTTTACAATAGCCCCTCTAGTTATTCTCTTACATATAGCATTTCACTGGCTATATTCTTTCTATCTTTACATCAAAAGATTTCTCATTCTTTAATCTTTAACTACTAATGAGTTAAGATTCTCAAAAGATATCCCAATACCACTACCAAAGTGGGATACATATTCCTCACACATATACTACCACATTTACAACATTTACATCATATATGTACACATAATGTTTCACATAAACACATTCCCATCCTACCCTCGCCCAACAGTGCTGGTACTAACGTGTTCCTCTTCTGTAATAGCGATCACTCGGGCACGGGAGATAGAGTGACGGAATTGGCCCATCTCATTTGGATAAGCCCAAACCTTATCTTGAACGTTCTCTATCGAAGTGGTATAAGCATGCCTCATTTGATCCATTTTCCTTTAACTCCTCGCAATTCATTCTCAAGCTTACGAGTGTACTCCTCAGTTTACTGCTGTTCTAGAATTTCCACATCCCTTAAATTATTTAATTCATGATATTCCACCTGCATTTCTTCAACCTTGGCCTCAAAGTATTGGGCTTGGTTCTCAGCTGTCTAAAGCATAACACTCAGCTCCAGATCCCTGTCCACCAACTGTTAAACTAATGCTCCTAGCTGTACAAGTGCCTCCTCCATCTTAGGATTAATCAGCTTAGCCTCATCTGGTACAACCTCATCCGCTGCAGCTCCTTCTAAAACTTCTTCAAGTTCCTCCACAAACAGTTCCTCCTCAAGATCATCATTCGAGTCAGAATCAGAATCTATTACCACCACCTGCACTGGTTCATGTGACACCCCCAAATCTAGGTACTTCGTTTACTCAGGATTTGGTGTTCACTATCCAAAAACATCACATCACATCTAACTACCCATTCAAATATAAATGAAAACTCTTAATAAAAATATAAATCTCCCATTAAGGGTTACAACATCATTAATAAACAAATCCCAGGTCATCTAACCTTAAATAAACATCAGTGCGGAAACATAAATTAAATCTATTACATAAACATCATTTAAATAAATAAAATAAGTATTCATCACTTGTTTGCTTTTTCTTTGCCCTTACTAGTGGATGACTCGTCAACTCTTTCAACTTTAGCCGCAATGTTATTATGCAAGAGTGAACAATGATTGCCCAGCAAGTATAACAACAACAATAATAATAACATGCGAAATAATCAACGGATATTGAATAATCAAAGATTCAGCTTTTGAGTCAAGAATATAAGACAAGATTCAAAAGAACGTCTGAGGGTCTTAAGACCACGAACTATGTCCCAGGTTATTAAGTATTTCTACTTTAAACCTTTAACAGTCGTAAGACTATATGGATCTTACTTCTCGTACTTAGGGGGATCAGCCCTTTGTACCATGTATATGCACAACATCTTAACGCTAACGCGTAAATAAAATCCCCTGTATAAGGGTTGTTCATCTCAGTTTGACATCGGAGTCCGCACCTGTAACGATTGTGAATTTTGTAAATAATTTAAAATATTTATTGAGTTAATAAATATTTTAACTGATTTATTTATGGAGTAAAATGAATAAATAAATCATGAGGATTACTACATAATAGTTTAATTATGTGTGAATATGCTGGTTATAGTTATGTTAGATAATTTATATTTTAGTGTGTGATTTTATTACACTGGTTAGTAATACTCTAATTTAATTAAAATAATTAAATTAGAATGATTTGGTAACAAAGTGATTTATTAAGTAACTTTATCAAATAAACTTATAATAATTTTGTTTATAAAGTTTAAATTAGATTTAATAGTAATTAAGTTTAATTAGAATTTAAAGTGGTGTGACATGTGACTATATAATAAGAGAATATAAAAATAATTTAGTAATTTCTAGGTTGGTTTTACCAAACATGGCCTTGTGGCCTTTGGTTTATTGAACTGACAAAACCTTTTGGTTTTGTCTAACTGATAACCCATATCAGTTTTTTTACGTATTTTATATTGCTAGAGTTTGTATCAGTGAGTGAGAGAGGAGAGTAGATTAAAAAGAGTTAGAAGTTCTGTGAATCAAGAGAGAATCTTGGAGCAATTTCAATCATTTTCTCATCATCTACACAAGCACAAAACAAGAATTTAATGTATAATTTAACCCTTTTGTTAATTTTTGTGTTCTTGAGTTTTGTAAATTAGGGTTCTTAATGGATGAATTGTGAATGATTGTTATATATGTATGTTGACAGGTGTTTATAATTCATTGTAGTTACAAATGATTTCCAGAAATTAGATTGTTGTAAAACAAGTTTTAAATTGGGAATTTGTGTTCTTGAGGAATATATATGTTTTGGTTTACTTTGGGTTAAAAATTGATGATTTAATCATGTATTTATCTGTAAATTGAGAGTTGTTTATGATATTACTTTTAAAAATGAAAACAATGCAGGTAATGTGGTCTAATTTGGTTAAAAATTGTGAGTTGATTCACTAAATATATGAGTTTTGGAAAAACTAAGGAAAAGTTGATTTAAATCCTTTGGGTTTTGTTGTTTTGATTGTTTTAGGTTGTTAGAGTCGGTATATAGATGTTTGGTGTTGATTTTAAGAGATTTATAATAATTGGATATGCTTTATTTGGTGTTTGATGCTTGAAAGATTCGTGTTTTTGGGTTAAAATTCTGCAGTTCGCAAAACTGCAGAAACTGGAATCCAGGAAGCTCGCCCTGACGAGCTCATTAAGCTATATTTCCCCGCCCTGGCGAGCTCGCTGAACTAAGTTTCTCGCCCCGGCGAGCGTTTTGTGCTGTAATTTTCTCGCCTCGGCGGGAATTGTAGAGAATAAAATTTTTATTATTATTTAATTCTTTTTCTTATGATATGCCACCCTATGCAAGATTAAAACTTAAATTAATGTATTGAATGAATACTCAGATGTTAAGATAGATTCTAAGTGTATACTTGAGGATGATTAAATATAAAGTTTTAGAAATTCTTAAAGTGTAATATTGTTGTAACTAAGCTTGTAGCTTCTGAAATTGTATTGATAATCAGAAATCAATTGGAAATTGAGATGAGGATTGGAGTGTTAATGTACGTGAGTATTGCAACTAATCATTTTTATTGCTATACAAACGGAATATGTAGGTTGTTTATTGTACGTGGTTTGTAATTAGGAAAACTACGCACGGAGCAAGTTTCTTATTCTCAACTCTTTTACACTAAACATGTTTCCAATCTTAAATTTACTTAACGCAAGTTTCCTTATCTTACCTCGATTTCAGTTAATGCAAGCTTTCTATTCATACCTCGTTTACAAATATGCAAGTTTGAAATCCTATTTTCTCATTTAGCAAGTTATCGTTGCATGTGATAAACTTCTGACTTTTGGATTCTTGTTGTTCAAAGCTCAAGTTAATTGAAGTTTTAATTCTAATATCTTGGATATATAAAATCTACATCATTGTATATCACTGTTGTTGATCTTTGATCATAATCTAAGTTGTTTAAATTCTAGTTTGTTGAACTGCATTCTTAGATGACAAAACTGAGAAGAACAACCCTAGTATAGGGGAATACTTACGCGAAAGCGTTGAATGGTTGTGCACAATACATTGTACAACGGGCTGATCACCCTGAGTACGAGATGGATAGTCCTGTCATAGTTTATTAAACTGTTAAAGGTTACAGTAAACTTACCTGTTAACCTAGGACAAGGTTCGTGGTCTTGTGACTCTCAGTATATCACTCTCAGTATATCTTGATGTTCTATTTATATTCAAATGAGCTTTCAGACGTTTCCATTCTTAACTATTACTCAGTAGAAAAGTTATACCGTACAAATTAAATTATGTTTGAAAGGTGTTCATTGTTATTTTGGTGGGCACTTGTTTTGCTCACCCTTGCATACTAAACCCTTACAGCTAAAGTTGAGATACCGAGTGAGCCGTCTACTAGCAAAGGAAAAGGAAAAATGAACAAGTGACTGTAATTTGCTGTGATATGAAGACCGGTTTACTTTTATTTATATGGTTGTATAATCGAGACTTAATAGTTATTTTCGTGTCCGCATTTTAAGATGTAATAAAGGTTAGAAAGCCTGGGACATATTTTGAAGAGTTATGTAACCCTTTTATGAGGGATTGTTTTTTTTTTATCTATTTGAGTTGTCTTGTTTAAATTTCTTTTATTTATGGGTAGATAGTTGTTATATATAGATAGTGAACACCAAATCTGTGTGGTTTGAGGTAACCCGGATTTGGGGGTGTCACAGCACCAAAGGAAGTTTGGTTTGGATTTACTTCAATAACGTTTTTAGAATTTAGAACGCTCATCAACTATGGACTAGCCGAATCAATAAGGGTTCGCTAGTCAATCAAGGTTCTAAAAAAATGTAATTGATATTCAAGGATCAAAGACTAAATCTCACAAAAGATGTAACTGAACGAACTAGAATTAAGAACTAGTTCATGTAAGTAATAGCATTACAAAGCTTGCATGATAAAAGAATGAAATTCAGGAACTTGCGTAGAAATAATAAGGATAAGTTACTTGCTTTCAATGAAATAAAAGGATTAGGAGTAGTAAACTTGCTTTCGAAGAAATAAAAGATTAAAGGTAGAAAACTTGCCTTGTGCGTAGATTACAAAATAAAATACACGTTCCTTAATCACCTATACATCCGGTATATAAAGCAGTAACAAAATTAGTTACAGTATTATAAACACTTCAGGATTCATTCACATCAAATTTTCATTCTAACATCTCAATTGTTTTCTGATTATTAATCTCACTTCAGAAGTTGTAAGTTTAATAATTATAGCAATATAATACTTAAGAATTTCTAAAACTCAACGTCTAGTTAGGGTTCATCAATCTCTATACTTATAATCAGCGGTATATGCTTAGCATCTAACTCAACATCTTGGTATCCGTTCAACACATTAATCTAAGTTTTAAACATGCATAGGGTGACATAGCTTAACTACAAGGAAAGAAAAATTTTAACTCTTCCTACACTGAGCTCGCCGGGGCGAGAATTTCTTCACAAAATTTCTCGCCGGGGCGAGAAAACTCAGTTTAATGAGCTCGTCGGGGCGAGAAACTCAGTTCACTGAGCTCGCCGGGGCGAGAAACTCAGTTCATTAAGCTCGCCGGGGCGAGAAACACGAATTCCAGGTTCTGCAGTTCGCGAAGAACGCAGAAACAGACCAAAAATTTCCAATCTTGTTATTCTTACGTCAAATTAAACATACTCAGTTACTATAATTCATACATAATCGTTACCCAAGCCTTGTAGCATGATTCTAACAACGTAAATCGTACAAACCATGAATCTAAGAATCAAAATTTGAGATTTCTATCATTTTATCAAAGTTTCTACAATTTCCATAAAATCACACATATCAGGTTCATTATAATACCAAATTAATCCGTTTAAATCTTGTTTCCTTCATTTTTATATGCATAAAAAAAATAAGTTATCAATTTAACCAATTAACTAGCAACACCGACTTCAATTTCATACATACAGTTCATATTCATATGCAACTACTCTGTAACTTTCAAACTTCAATTAAAACATGATTTCATGGATTAAATTACTCTAATTCATATATAAATCATATAAAATACATATATACATGCTTACTAACATCTAACATCAAATTATTTAAAGATTTAGCCATAGAATTCAAATTACAGAAAATACAGTATACATTCATGGAATAACTTCAAGAATATAAATTAAAAACTTAAATTAGAAGAATTACCTTGAATAATGGTTTAGATTATGCAACAAATGAATGGGATTTTTCTCAATTCTCTAATTCCTCTCAAAATTCTCTCTTTTTCTCTTTGTATACTCAGGTTTGTTTGAGAAAACTGATGCGTATAATGTAAAAGAAACTGATATAATCATGGTTGTCAGTTAGTCCCATAATGGGTTAACTGACTCCAACCCCCTTTAAGGCTCCGTTTGTTTAGCACATTTATCCTCCCTTCTAGTTTATTTTAATAAATTACTTATTATATAGTTTAATGTCACATATTTAATCAATTAAATAATCTCATTTAAATTAATTAAATAAAATATAATAATTCTACATTAAATCACAATTCACATAAATAAATTTCTCATTTATTAATAATAACAAACTATTAAATCTCTAATTAATATTAAATTATTTAGAAATAACATTACACTTATTTAAATAATGCATTTAATCAAATAAACTCAATTAAACGCATACTTTGAATATAAAAATTCTTCACATCAATTTTACTAATGTAACACATATAATTAAATTAATCTACCACAAATTCATCAATTAATCAATTAATTCAACAATTGAATCATCGAAAAATATTTATTTAATTCACCAAATATTTAAATTAAATTACAAAATTCTCGTTCGTCACAGTTCATGTGCTGGCAGTGGATCTATTGGCTGTAGAGCGATCTACTCCTCAATCTCTATCGGTCCTTCCTGAACTCCAGCCATCTACACGTAGTTAAATAACTTGATCAGCACATAATACAAGTTATATATACACATAATAAATAACAATTGCATTTAAGTTACTTTTATTTTCATTTTACAATGAATTTCCACAATCTATCTCTTTTTAAACTCTATTTGAGTTATTTATTTTCTAACTGCAGTTTAGCTGACAAGTCCATATTCTGGCCCATCAAGTGCTGAACCATTGCTCCCAGTTGAGCTAAAGCATCTTCCATCTCATGGTTAGCATCTTCCACTGTGTTGGCTTCTAAAGCCTCATCAAGCTCTGCAACAAATACTCCCTCCTCGAGATCCTCGTCTGTATCGGAGTCTATCACTATCACCTGCCCTGGTGCTGACATAGGCGGTGGAGCTACTGGCTGTGGAGTGATCTGCTCCTCAATCTCTATCGGTTCTTCCTGAACTCCAGCCATCTACACGTAGTTTAATGATTAGTACACAATACAAATTATATATATATATATGCATGAAACAGATAATAGTTCATTTAAGTTACTTTTATTTTCATTTTATGATGAATTTCCACAATCCATCTCTTTTTAAACTCTATTTGAGTTATTTATTTTTTCTGACTGTCTAGTTTGCCTAAGGTTATAGCCCAAGCTTTCCCAACCTAAGGTTTCTAACCTACAGCTCTAATACCAACCTGTGACACCCCTAAATCTGGGTACTTAAAACCCATACTTGGTGTTAGACGATACTATTCATTCAAGATACTTATTATTAAATAACAGTAATTATTACATCAGAGGTATCTATCCCAGGTACGAAGACCTTTAAATTCTTTATTATATGATAGTTACTGTAATTACAACACATAAATATATCTATTACAAATAACTATCTTCGATCTTTCATTGAGCTTGCCTTTGCCCTTATCTGTACCTGGTCCCTCTACAGGGCCTTGCTTAACTGAAAACATTTATATTCAAAGCAAGAATGAGCATTCAATTGCTCAGTAAGTAATAGCAATTAATAATAATATACGCAAGAAATAAATGTTTTCTTTGAAATATGCTTTGACAATAGAACAAGATTGTAAAACAATTAAAACATGACTTATTTGCATTTTCAAAACAACATACTGACTTTCAAATGCTGAGTGATCACAAGACCATGAACTTTTCTTTGTCATTTTTCTAAAAAGGTTTAAACAGAAATTCATCTATAAACTGTTTAGCTTACGGGCACGGTGGGTGATCAGCCCGTTATGTCTTGTATTGATCAATACTATCTACGGGAACGACATTTGTGTTCAACATCACCGCCTTCTTGGCGCAATATAAAATTTTCCCAATTTTGGGATGTTCATACTTTGTCTGGAGTTTAAATCAAAACAATATGATTGAACAACTCTATCTACTCAATAATATTTCAAAGACTTAATATAAAGTAATGAAATACTATAAACTTTGTCTACCTGGAACAAATGGCTTAGACTATCTTTAAACTGCACATTCTGTTATCAAAATATTGATAATCTTTCAATGTATCTAAATTGAGCTTTAAACATGTTTTTCTCATATGAAGACCTATTGCATAAAATAAATGCAAAGGTTTAGGAAACTTTCCTCTTGCGTAAGTTACAATTTACAATTTAACGTTTATTCACGTATCCTACACAATTATAATCATGTATAGGTACACATCAGTCACATATACTAGCCAAAGTACCATTATATATTCACAAAGAACTTGAATCAGACACGTTCAATGCACATAGACACCAAATAGCAGCATATACTAGGTGCACATACTTAATCATATGATCAATGCACGTTCGGTTTATATTTCATTCTAAAAATCATTTTTTCAAAACTCTATATTCGTCGTTTATCGTTTTCATTCGAAATTATTCCTTTTTGTTAGAAATTCTTTGCTTTACATGGCCAACTTAGGTTTGGTCAGTCCATATATTCTTATTAACATGTATTGGGGCTTAAAACATCATATTACACGTGCCCCATAGCTCAGATGACAGCAAATCAACATTTTAATTCTGCTGGTGCAGCGCGGCCGCGCTGCATTTTGGCCTGTGAATGGCACGACCGCGCCACTCTAGCTGCAACCAAAAACTGAGTTTTTCCCAATTTGTTTCTAATCATATTATGCAAGGGATTTTCTATACTTCATGCTGCACACCTCCACATAAGTTTTTAGGAGCCCTAAACCAACTTAGGTGCTTTACATTTTCTTTTCAAAGTTTTATTCGAGTTTTACTTAACTTTTTTATTCGAAAAACTTTCTAATTCTAACTTCAACAAGTCATTTCATGCATAGGTAGCTAGGATTGCATACAAGGCATGTTTTTAAGCATATATAACTTCATTACACATGCTCATTCCTTTAAAAACCAGGAAAATTTGATTTCATTTCCGCAGACCAGCGCGGTCGCACTAGTCTTTAGCTTGGAAGTGGCGCGGCCGCGCCACTTCGAATTCAGTCCAGAACAAACTCTGTTCTTGCCAAATTAAATCCTGCAATTCCAATCCCAATTCTTGCTAACATGCTTCCTAGATGTATTCTCACGAATTTAAACAATCATAGACATAATTTCCAATGCAATTTACATAATCATAATCACACTTATACATTAAATTCATTAATTTACCAAACTTGGCAACTTTTAACTATAAAACCAAGAAAAATCTTAATCATGCATAATAATTTAAAAATTCAATCCAATTAGAGTTATATACTCCTCATAATCACATATATAATCATATAATTGAATTGCTAAATTTAATTACCACCAATTTCTCAATTCTGAGTTTATCAGTGAAGAGAAATTTCAAATTTTGGTTTACTAGGCATAAGGAAATAAGCTGAAGAATTGTGTTGGGTATTTATAGGAATCAATTTTTTGGCTTGCACGAATTTTCCTTGGCCTTTACTCCCTTCTCTTGCGCCTTACGGATTTCACATACTGAGTTATTCCATTTCCTTATTTAGCTTATCAGATTTCTTTTCATTCTTTGTGTGAAGGTTACCCAACTACGGATATTATCTTATATAATACATTACATACATATATTACATAATTCATATAATATATTTCACACCATATATTATATCACATATGTCCTTTCCATAAATAATTACCACACTAAAAACAATAATTTATTTAATGTAATCATTTTTCCATATTAAAATAATTTAATGCCATAAATTATTTTAATTTAATGGATACAGTCAAATTTGTATAGTTCAATAATTTCTTATTTTCTTTCCGTCTTGCAAATACAAATGCATATGCAATAAATATATATCTACAAATATATTCATCACATCACAGACATTTCACATTACATCGCACATATTCACGTAAGCAGTATAACAAAATAAATTATTTAAAATAAAAATATATTTAATTATAAAAAATATTATTTTAAATATCGCTCTGGGAATTTGAATTGTTACATTCTTCCTCCCTTATAAAGATTTCGTCCTCGAAATCGGAAAACAAAACTACTCAAACAAATGAGGATAGTTTTGCCGCATCTTTTCTTCTAACTCACACGTTGCCTTCTTGGCATTGTGGTTTCTCCACACTACCTTTACTGAAGGTATTGACTTATTTTTTAGGATTTGGTATTTCCTATCAATTATCTGAATAGGAATTTCTTTATACGTTAAGTCCTTTTCAAACTGAATAGGCTCGTATTCTATCACATGCTTATAATCTAGCTTATATGGTCGTAAGACCGACACGTGAAATACATTATGAACGTGTTCTAATTCTGGAAGTAAGGCTATTTCATAGGCTACCTCTCCGACCTTTCTTAAAACCTCAAAAGGTCCTATAAAGCAAGGACTCAATTTTCCCTTCTTTCCAAATCGTATCTTCCCTTTCCATGGAGATACTTTTAAAAATACGTCTGACCCTACTTTAAACTCTCTCGTTTGTCGATTTTGATCCGCATACTTTTTCTGACGATCTTGAGCCGTTATGAGTCGTGTACATATTAACTTTACAATTTCTGCAGTCTGTTGCACCAACTTTGGTCCTAGCAAACGACGTTCTCCTACCTCATCCCAGCACAGTGGTGTCCTGCACTTTCTTCCATACAATGCTTCATAAGGCGGCATGCCTATACTAGCATGGTAACTGTTGTTGTAGGCAAACTCTACCAGAGGTAAGTGATCGTCCCAACTTCCCTTGAAGTTCATAACACAGGCTCTTAGCATATCCTCTAAAGTCTGTATTGTTCTTTCACTCTGCCCATCTGTTTGAGGATGGTAGGTTGTACTCAACCTCAACTGCGTTCCCATGTGTTCTTGTAAGCTTCTCCAAAAATTCGATGTGAACCTTGGATCTCTATCTGACACAATTGAAATTGTCACTCCATACTGATCTAGGTTATACCTAATCTTGATTGGCAAAAAGTGTGCCGACTTTGTTAATCGATCAACTATAACCCAGATAGCATCGAATCCTTTCTGTGTACTAGGAAGTCCTACCACAAAGTTCATTGTGATATGCTCCCACTTCCATTCAGGAATTTCCAATGGTTGTAGTAACCCACTTAGTTTCTGATGTTCAGCCTTAACTTTCTGGCAGGTCAAACATTTGCTGACGCATTTCGCGACTTCTCTTTTCATGTTTGACCACCAAAAATGTTGGCGGAGGTCTTGATACATATTTGTACTTCCAGGATGAATCATGTATCTCGAACAATGGGCCTCTTGCAGAATTTCCTCTTTCAACTCTGGCAATAACGGAACCTAAATTCTTCCTTCAAATCTGATTAATCCGTTGTTATCGAGTTTAAACTTAGTTTCTTTTCCTTCGAAAATCTTCTCTCTTAGCTTCTCACACTCCTTATCTTTGAGTTGTTCTTCCTTAATTTTAAACTTAGTGGATATTTCATCTGTGGATCGACAGACCATATGGTAAGGAATTGCCCAAAGAGAAGAATCGACAAGGGAAAAATCAATACAGGGAATAACAGTGAAAAACTAGCTATAACTGGTCCAACTCCACCTAGTAGACCAACCACAAGGACCTTCAATATGATGGTCCAAGATATAGTAGCAGCCAGAGATGGAATTCCAGGTACTATTCCGATCAATTATATAAGTGTATATGTTTGATTCGGATATGACCTATTTTCTTTACATACTGTTGTTAAGATATTTACATTTACCTTTGGGGACATTAGAATCCCTTGATTATAAAAAAATAAGGAAGCGAATTCTAAGAGCAGAAATAGGTTAAAAATATAACTCGTTAATAAAAGGATTTTTGAAGGAGGAATTTGAGTCTTGATTAATAACTAAGTTAACATACAAAATGTTAATTTCAGTATGTTAATTTCAATCATACCGGATCGGGATCCGTTTCGCAACAAATTGTAAAAGAGCATGTAGAAGCAAATGGAACCGCATTTGAGGTGGATCGATCATCTACCTCGAGTAGAGTTCACGTATATAATAGTAACTATTACACAAATATAGGCGCGTAGTCTTATGAAGATTCGTACGGAAGAAATTGGTAAACGACAATATGTTGGAACCAGAATTGGTGCGAGTAAATAGTAAGAATCACTGAAGAAATCAAGTCGAAGCAATGTGAAAGATAGAGAAAAGAATGGAGAAAATTACTCGCATAACTGGGGTAGTTTGTTTTGCGATTTCGGGGACGGAATCTTTATAAGGGGGGAGAATATGACGATCCGAAATTTTTGGATAATATTTTAATAATTTTTTTTAATAATATATTATATTGCATGGTTTTGGTGATTACGTGCAGCGTAATTTGCGGATGTATGTAATATGGTAGATATAGTAGTTTATATTTACTATATTTAATAAATTGTTATAAACATTTTATAATAAAAATAAATTTACTTTATACTGCTTGTGTAAATATATGCGGTATAATATATGTGTGAATGCGATGTGATAAATATATTAAGATATATATTTATTACATGTAAGTATATTATTAAAAATGATTTATCAAATAATAGGAATATATTTAAGGTATGCAAAATATTTGTATGTGTTAAATGGAATGTATAAAATAATTTGCAATAATAAATTATTTTTTATTATTATTTTATTTTATAAATTTATTACATTAAATAAATTATTTTTATTTAATGACTTCCACTTTTTATAAAATATTTTTGATATTATATTTAATGTATGTCAGAGTATTATGTATTTATAATATACATAATGCTATTGCGATAAGTACTGAAGGTATATAATATATGTAAATACTAAGTACTACATATATAAGGTATAATGATAATAATATATATTATATAAGGACAAAGCATGTGCTGGGCAAAATTAGAATAGCTTCCAAGTTCTTATTAGATGAGTCATTCGAAATGAAGAAGGAGGTGGGCATTATGTAACCTTCAAGCCAAGTTAACAAAGAGTAGGGAGCAAGGCAAGAAAATAATTCGTGGGCAACAAGAATTATACGTGAATGTAACTATGTAGGATATTGAAGTGACTCTAAGCTATAACTATAAATCGTAATCAACGAGCCAGGCAAGTACCCTGAACTTGTTTATACTTTAAGCAAGTATCTCAATCCTTTGCACTACTTTTATAATATGCAAAAGAAGCTTTGATTTCGCAAGTATCCTAAAGGTCTATGATTACGCAAATATCCTGATCTTGTTTATTTTCGAGCAATTATCCTAACTTGTGTAGTGCCTTTATATTATGCAAGTTATCTATGTCTGTATGATTGTACAAGTTTTCTAATTTGTACAATTCTAGTATTTTGTTCTAGTTCCTTATATTACTTCAAGAATTCTAGTTTGTAATAAAGGTTCTTAACCATATTTGAGTTACATTAAATCTTCGATTGGAGCTTGCTATATTGCATGTCTTTAAAGTTCTAAAATGTCTGAGCTATCTAAGAAGAAGAAGTCTAAGCTACTTGTATCGGCTAGACTCACATTAAATATTTCATCGTTTTCAATTTAAGTTTTGAAATATTATTGTTAATAGGTAGAGCTGTCCAACTGAATTGTTTTAGTTTGGACTCAAGTCTAAGTATGAACTTCCCTTATTTGGGAAAATTTTGTGCACCAATGGCGGTATAATGAACACAAATGTCGTTCTTGTATGCTAGTATTGATCAACGTAGGGCATAACGGGTTGATCACCCACCGTGCCCGTAAGCATGTCAATTTGCAAATGAAATTATGTTCAAACCTTATCATAAACTTGAAAATACAAATTCTTGGTCTTTTGACCACTCAGCATCTGTAGTCAGTATGTCGTTTCAAAAATATAAACGATTTGATAAGTTATTCAGAATTGTTTCAGTTGCTTCATAACTATTGATTCGTTGTAGGAGTATGTCTCAAAGAAAACATTTAATCTTTTCATATGTTGCTTATTAACTGTTATTACTTGATGAGCAATTAAATGCTCATTCTTGCTTTAAAATTAATGTTAGGTTTGTATATAGCGCGAACATGCAATCAAATTACATAAACAGTGTGGAAGCACGATAAAATCATATTTTAAAATTTTTCTTACAAACCATCACCATGATCATCCTTGTGCTCAATTATCAATTAAACGAAAGAGATAGAGACTCAGATTCATACCCTCATAGATCAAGGCTTTCTCGGGTACAAGTTCAACTCCGAATCCTTCGCATTCTCCTTGAATTCCACTATTAGATTCCTTCTTTTGATAAATGCAAGCCACCAAAGTGTTTGGCCTCTAGAGGTGATCCACCAATGAATAATATGTATTCAAGAAGATGGGTGTTGTCAAAACCCTAGCTTCTATCTCTATAAAAATTGCAAGTACCCTCTCTCTAATTCATATGAAAGAGTGTGTAACCCTAAATTATGATAAAACTCCTCTTATTTATAGATATGGGTAACCCTCCTTAACTATTTAGGATTAGGGTTTTATTTTAATTAAACTCCTTTAATTAATTAAACTCCTAATCTAATTAAGAATTTATGAGAGTATTTCTATTAATTAATTTCCAACCCCTTTTAAAAATTAAATAATAATAATAATAGTATTAATAATAATAATAAGACTCCTCTTATTAATTTATATTTAATATTTCCAAAATATTAAATAATAAATATTACGCTATTTAATTTATTCTATCTCCATAGACTAAATTAATTTCACTTAACTTATTATTACAATTATGTCATTTACTTCTTAAATAAATATTTTTCTTTTGCGGTGTGACCCTTTAGGTTCTCCATATTAAATCGGTTGTGAATAAATCAATAATCTTATTTAAATAAATAAATTAAACAATTTAATTCATTTAAATAAATAATATTTATTTTACAATAAGGGTAAATCCCCTTAGTGATCAACGACTTTTCAGATAATATAGATTTCAACATTAATCACAAAAGAACCTTTCAGTGCATAGTTACCGTACAATTCAATCCTTCTACTATACAATGTCCCAATTAAATATAAGACATTGAATTACTGTCAAGTCTTATTTTATTTAATTATATGCATTTCGATTCTTAAATGCACAACTCTAAATAATGCAAATTAGAAATACCTTTCTAATTTCATTCTGCTTTGGCCAAAGACTTCTGAGTTGTCATTTATCGAATCACATAGGACATTCACTCCTTTTACTAGAAGTGGTAGATTCTTTGTTGACCATTCACATATCTCCATGTAGAACTTATTATACTCAATCATACCCTTTGATATACCCTAAAGATCTTAAGGGACATGTCAAAGTATAACTCATCATACACAAGATACTATGATGATCTCAAGTCCAAGAATCACTTGTACTACTATCACTAGAGGAATTCCTATTGCCATGCGAGTAAAACTCCATTAGGTATTCCTTAGCGAGTCACGTTCAGTGAACTTGTTCTCCGATAAGCACCTATATATTTGCTTTAGTGTCTCCACACAAATGATTATGAGATCAATCATCCTCTTCCTAAGAGTAAGGAACGTATGTACTAATCTATCCAGATTCACTAATCCCCTTTTTAGTAATCCAATGATTAGGAACGATTTTAGTTTGTGAGCTATCTTGAATTTAAATCTCATTAGCATGATCATCATCATGATTCTAAAAGCATTGCTCAAAACTATGGGTTTATCACATTTAATATAACAGCACTATGTAGATAATGAAATTGCCTTTAATAAACGAATAAGATTACAAAGTATATGCTACATCATATCAAATATGGTTGGCTTGTGTGTATATTACTTTCAATTAAATGTTTTTAGTTAAACCCGAGCAAGTAGAAGGGTCCGGCAAGGACAAGGGCAACGGGAAGCGGAATGAGTAGTCGGAGATCGTTGTTTGTTATTATTAGAAGTTATTTGTGATAATACTTTATTTATCATGTAATGAAGTGTTTAAAGATCTTCGTACCTGGGATAGCAAACTTTGATGTAATCTTTTAATTATTTAATATATTAAGCAGTTTGAATGAATAGTATCGTGTAACACCAAGTACGGGTTTCAAGTACCCGAATTTGGGGGTCACAAGGCAACTGTAACGTCCCCAAAATCAGGACTATTTTCATTCTTGATCTTATGCGTTAAATACTATCTTGATTTAGCTTTACCTCATAATTAGGTGCAATAACAGCTAAAAATACGGATAATTAATTTTTTTCTATATCTTTCTTCTTCCCGTTCTTTCCCTGAATTACAACCTTTACGATTATCTATCCATTACCAAATCACATTCATTTTATTATTTATTACATCGGAGTAAATATGAGTGTATGCAACTTAATTCCCCATTCAGATTCTTTCGTATATGGTATTATTACTATACTGATTTAACATATAAAATATTCATCACAATTCATTCAGAACAAATATTCTTTATTTATTGAATATATCAAACTTTACATAAATGTCAGTTTCACATCATCAAGAACCATCATCATGATTCAATACAATTTCAAAATAAAGAAAAGATATTTCTTTGCACGTCTTCTAATCCTTGTCATCCAGATAGCAAGATATATCACCTTTATCTATAACCTGCAAAAAGTTTATTTTTGTAAGATTAAACTTGACAGCTCAGTAAATCTGGCAGTTTTCATGTTTCACGTAGCACAGAATTTCACGCTCAGTTCATATATCATAATCACTCTATTATGCATATCATACATGTATTATAACTCTAAACAATGCGATTTCATATGCTTAATATATCACATATAGATTGAGTTCCATAACTCAATCAACTTAGTCATAGTTTGACTTTCATAATTCATAGGGCATAGTGTGGAATTTAACATGCTTCTGAAGATCTCATTCACAATACGATAAAGATTACATATAATCAATATCAAATTCATATAGCACAAAACAATTGAAAGACTTGCCTGGAGCGCTGCTTAATATTATAAATGTTTGGGCTTCACGTATCCTACACGATTTCATTCATACACACATACCAATTAGGCACATCATTAACGCAAATCATTGGTTTAAAATAACTCTAGTTTACTTCTTACAGTTTCATTTGGATTGAAATACTATTTACGCATTTTAATACATGCCTCGGCATTTCAATGTTTGAATGTCGTGTAATTGCTTTAACTTGGGCGAATGCGTAAGCGATACTGTAACGCCCTCAAAATCGAGACCAACTTAATCCAAAATTAAGACTAATTTTAATTCCGACCTTGTGCGTTAGATGGCATCTTGATTCAGCTTTACATCATAATTAGATGTAATAGCAGCTAAAAATGCAGAAAATTAGAAACTTTTTATATCTTCCTCTTTTTATTCCCTGAATCATATCCTTTACGATTATATATCGAAGTAGATATGAGTATATACAACTCAATTCTACATTCGGAATCATGCTTATATAGTATTATCACTATATTGAGTAACTCATCACCATTCAAAACAATGGATTTAAAACAAATACTCTTTTGTATATTGAATATTTCAAATTGTCAATTACATCGTATATCGTACACCATTTTCATGATACAATAAAATTTTCCAGTTAAAGAAAATAGTATTCCTTTATGCATCTTCTAGACATTATTATCTTGAAAGCTAAAGTCTGGCATTGCATCCTGAATCTGCAAAAATTGTGTTTTTACAAGGTTGAGCTGACAGCCCAGCAAGTCTAACAGTCTATCATATTTCACATAGCACATAATTCTACATTTCAACAAAATCTCTATTTTTATTATGTTTGGCATTTTATACATGCTTCATGCTTAATACATGCTTCACATTACTCATGCTACACAGTTCTCAAATTATATAGTTCATGTAGAACAATCATCAACATAGAATGCACATTGAAACAAGTTCATCATAATTGCACATAACATTTACAATCCACAAACATAACAGAACTGGAAAACTTGCCTCGCGTGTTGATAACATCTTATAGCTACCTGCACTTCGCGTAACCTGCATAGTTTTGGTTCACACACATAGATACACGTCAATCATTCATTCAAAGTACATACGTCAATTACATTGACTATATCTCATTCATTGGTTTCATTTTGAATTTTTTTTGTTAACTTTTCTTATCTAATCTTTTCTCGACATAGTTATTCTATACTTAGACATGATAGACATCATAGCATTCTTATTTATCAGACTTTATTATACATACTCCAAGCCTCAGTTCTCAAACAGAACTTCTTGGCAGTTCTATAGCACAACGCGGCCGCGCTGCAATTAAGCTTGGGAGTGGCACAGCCACGCTACTCCCTTTTCATACCAGAATTGAGTTATTTCTAACTCTGTCCATTCCAAATATTGCTAAGGTCCTTAGACAACTATCATAGCCTAGAAACATATGTCTTGGAGGACTTTAAACCACGTTAGTATCTCATTTGAGTTTTACTTTTCAAAACATTTTGGTTTCCATTTGAAAATTCTAACTAATCATTACAAGCTAGGCTATTCCATGCATAGCTATGTTGGACATCATATAAGACTCATATTAGAGGCTAAGGGACTTAAATCAATATGCCTCAAAGTTTAGGTTACACAAAACGTCAATCTTGGTTCATCAATAGCACGGCGCGACCGCGCCACTTTGGGATTTCTTAAAATATGCAGACCAGTGCGGCCGCGCCACTTCGGCACAGACTCAAAAATGTGCTCTGTTTTTGCAGAGCTTGAACTCCAATCCAATTGGCTTAGCTTCCATAGCTATAAGCCTGGAAATCACATCTTTATATCTCCGCACAACAACAACTAATCTCCATAACTAATTTTAACGGATTACATAATCAAATTCATAAGTTTTACTAAATTTTCATAAACTTAGAAAATGAACTTCATTACCTCATGATTGTTGATTTTAATCGAATTCTTTGATTCCAACACATTCCAATCTTTCCTAGTAGCTTCTAATTGCTTGCCTAAGTTATGGGACTGAGAAATTTGAAAATTGAAAAGGAGAGGAATGGTTCGG
This sequence comes from Aralia elata, assembly GCA_034770075.1. NCBI lineage: Eukaryota > Viridiplantae > Streptophyta > Magnoliopsida > Apiales > Araliaceae > Aralia > Aralia elata. The sequence continues at coordinate 24,552,390 of CM068382.1, forward strand.
GTTTGGGCAGTGAAGTGAGAATGAAAAACTGAGTATTTGCTCTGCTTATTTATAGCCGAAATTTCCTTGATGGCTACTCAATTTGCTTGATCAGTACTCAAAATTCTTGCTTCTCACACTAATTCACTTGTTCTTCGCTTCTCTTGATTCATACGAAAAAATTCTTGGAGGTTACTCCAGTTTATTGTGCTTGTTTGCTTATCAGACATAAGCTTAATAACATGTAATACATAATATAACATATACCATATATATATTACATATATATATATATATATATATATATTACACATATATTATTACCCCTCCGTACATATCGCGTAATAAATAATACACATTAAATATTACATCCAAAACTATTTTCCATAAAAATGGAAGCCATATATTAAATAAAAATAATTTATTTAATGAAATAATTTTAACATATTAAAATGGTTTAATAACATAAATTATCTTAAATCACCTTATTTAATGTATACTTTAATAATTTCATATGCAACCCCTCCGATATCGTATATTTATACAGGTATAACTAATATAGATGCAAGTAAACAGATTTAAATTAATGGAAGACAAAACATCAAGAACAAGACGGGCAAAGTTAGAGATAACTGAAGTGGAAGGAGAAGAAGAAACACAAGGGCTTATTGTAAAAATGGAGTCGAGCAGTCAAGTATGTGGGCTCATTTGGATTCTCTCAAGTATTACGTGTGTTCTTGGTTTCAGTCCCATGGTTGTTTGATGCCCAAGATACTTTAGTCACCATTTTTATCGATGCTCAGTTGGCTGCAGCTTGGAGATCATGCAGTACCAACACCGCCGCAAAGTCTACCTGGTCGACTTGGTGTCTAGTTCTGTGTGTGGGTTGGTGGCAGGTAGTTGGGAGTGGGTTGGTGGGAATAAACCCTCAACTGTTGCTGAATGGGATCTTATTTGTGATCGTAGGTTTCTTGTTGTGCTTCTAGTCTCCCTTTTCTTCATTGGTGCTCTCCTAGGTAAGTAAAGACTTCTGTTATTCATGTATTTTGTGTTATCAACAATTTGTGTATTTAGTTATATATTTTTTTTTATCAATCAGTCTAAAAGACTAAAATATATTAAAATTGTGAATCATAATAATAAATTAGCAAACAACAAAAATATTCTTAAAAACAAAATCATATCAAAAATAACAATAGAATATATAGATCTAAGAAGTTTTTCAATACGAGTCCACACCCAAATCTAAAATGATTAATCACCACCCAAATCTAAAAAGATCCATCACCGTCAATAGCACTAAAAAAATTAGAGGAATAGTTGGTCCATATATAAAATATAAAGTAATTTACTGGATCAATGACAGTATTATATAGCATATAAATTTTGTTTACTATTAAAGGAGAATAAAAGTATGAAAATTGTATATGTAAACTGCGGGATCTGGCTTTTATGGATGGATAGCAGATGCATTGTTGGGAAGGAAGAAAACAGTGGACATCTCATGTATCCTAGCTTCCATAACCGCTTTCCTCACCTCCCTCTCACCAAATATATGGATATACGCTCTCCTTCACTTTGTAAACGGGTTTGTCCGATCTAGAATTGGTATCTGCTGCCTTGTACTCTCCACAGAAGCGTGGCCAAGTAGGCCAATATGGATTCTTGGTCTTCATGTTTGGCTTTGGCTTCCTCTCTCTCCCCTTGATTGCTTATCCTACCAGAGTTTGTTAGATAAACATATACAAAATCTTGTCCATTTTTCCAATGTTATATTCACTGTTGATATTAGTCCCTTTGTGTCGGAGTCACCGCGTTAGCTACTTCTCAAAGGAAGAAGCAAAGAAGCTCTAGATATACTTAACAGATATGCAAGAGTAAATGGAAGGATTCAGCTACCTTCAAATGTAAGTCTGTCGGAGTCATCCTATAGGCAAACAACTGATGGTGAAGAGGCAAAATCAATGAGCCTCTGGTCTACTAAATGGGCTGCTAAAAGAATGATCACGCTCTTGATAGTGGGATTCGGAGTCGGATGTGTATACTACGGAGTCCAACTCAATGTGGGGAATTTGGACTTCAGTCTTTACATAACAGTCATAATCAATGCCATCATGGAGATTCCAGCTATTTTTATTGGGAATCTACTCTTGAGCTTCACAAACCGTTGTCCACATTTCTCTTGGTCGGCTTACATTGTTGTCCTCGTCTATCATTTGCATCATTTTCTCCAAAGGTGGGCGTAAAAAGAAGGGAGATGATTTGAAAGGAGTAGCTAGGCTCAGTATTTAAGTGGTTGGATTAATGGATGTTTCAAGAGCATTCGATATGCTATATATCATGTGTGTGGAGCTTTTCCCGACCAATATAATGAACTTTGTTGTTTCTATGTTACGACAATCCTCGATGTTAGGGGCTTCTGTTGCTCCTCTTCTTGTAGTTCTTGGCAAGGTGAGCCCATCTCTTTCCTTCCTCATTTTTGGCATCCTTTCCATCTCTAGTAGACTATATTGAGCTTGTGGCTTCCAGAGACTAAGAATTCACCACTCTATGAGACATTGGACCAACAACAAGAAGCAGAGAAACTGAATTTTATTGTTATCGAGTCAGAATTAGAACTTGGAAGAAGATGAAAATTTCAATTCTAAGTTGTTAGTTAGTAATATGTTAAGATGAGTAATGTAGACTATATCTCCATGATAAATATAGGGCAAAATTTGGAAAACCGACTCTTCATATTTATACTGAGTTGCAATATAAATGCTAATATTTTAATTTTGTAATGTCATAGTTAATGTTTTGGTATTTTTGCAAAATTGTCCCAATTTTAGTCAAAATTAGTCAATCATAAGGGTGTTTAAGTGGGCGAATTGAAATAGTCGGTTTGCTCTCGATTGTGCTAACGGTTTTACCCCGCTGTTTGGAGACAATATATTTTAGTGTACAAATGGACTATTTTATCACTTAAACACTTGTGCGAGATGCACTATTTTTGACAAAGAGTTGGTCAAAGGGGACAAATTTGCAAAAATTTAGAATATTAACTATGACATTGAAAAAATTAAAATATTAGCATCTATATTACAATTCAGTGTAAATATGTGCGGACAATCTTGCAATTTGCCCATGAATATAATAGAGCTGATGATGATGAGGATGTACTTGTTTATATAGTTATGAAGAAAGTTTTGTTTTTTTGTTTTGTTTTTTTTTTATATATTTTAGAAAAAGTTGAAATTAATGAGCATGTTTGTTTCTCTTCAAATGAATTAGAGCATGTCTGTTTGCATAATTACAATGGACTATTAGTAATATGGACTATTAGTCATTTGCAATATTTTTTTGGACTGAACTATTTCTTTGGATTAGATTAAATAGGACTATTTTACTAGTTTGTTTTATTTCGAATTATTGCTCCAGTTTGAACTCAATAATCCAATCCAATCTAACATTTATTTACATTTGTTTTAATCAAATAATATCATTTAATATAGGGTTCTTTACATAAGTATACAACATATAGAAAATAATTACAATAATAGTGCATCAACTAAATAATTATAGAAACAGTGAAATATTGTATATTAATTTTAACAATAGTGCAAAACTCGTCATTATATCCAATCCAAAAAAATTTAAAAACCCTTAATTCAAGGAAAAAACTACTCCACTTGCCTTGGCAGTTACCAACTAACCCAAAATATTCAAAAATCACGTTGCAAAATAAGGTATCCAACGAAGAACAAAAAAAAAACTACATCGATCATTCTATACTGTAAAGAAGGATCAATGGAGGAGTAATACAACAGAAATCTGATTCAAAATCAACAAGAAGCAAAAACAGAGCATCCGAACACCACAAATAACCGATCAGAAACGTAATCAACAAATTGATTCTGAGACAGTGTATTGAATCTGCAAATAAACTACAAAGGTATGAATCAATTAACCAGGTTTATTAGCTTTTTATCAATTGATTGCAAATCAGTTTTGAAAATTACGAATGTCTGATTTATCCAATTAAATAGATTTTGAAGATTCAACATGCTGTTGTGTATTATGCAGTACGAAATCATAGTTTGGCGACATTCATATAAAAGTATGGTTACCTTCATTTAAGTGTTCATTAAGTTGCAATTAACCTTCGCATAAGCATAATTTCTGAGTTTCTGATAAACGATTTGAAAACAGTATTTTTAAAAATTGTTGATACTAATAACATATAATTTGGTTACTTTATAATGATAATTTGGAAACCTATAAAGTAATAGTATTAATTTCAATTAAAAAGGATGATTGTGAGACAGATTCGTGACAAAGATTGGTCTCATTCGTCTATCAATTCATTGTATATTTGACAATACAAGCAATGTGTTTAAAATTTATTATTACTAAAAAGATGAAATTTGATTACTATTTGATGTTGATTTGCACACTATGTTAATAATTTTATTAATATTATTGTTTCAGTTGCTTGGTCATGGATATGATTCCAGTTGTAATCTACTTCAATGGAACTTGGAGTAAAAGTAACCAATATCAAGATTTCCAAGTTACCGGCGTACTAGTTCCTCATTCTTGTTCTTTCACAGAAATACACAACTTGATATGCACTTCATTGAGCTTAGACTGCAACACAACAGAGTTGTCAATCAAATTTCATATTAGTGGCAACATCCCTCCAATGAAGGTGACAAATGAAGCAACATTAAGATTCTATATGGAAGTAAGTAGAAAATCAGGTGAGCATGGAAAGTTTCCACTGATTATAGATTATGAAAACAACAATGGAGGCAATACAATGTTGCAAAACATGACAAATGAAGAAGAAAGTAGACTGCAATCTGTATCTACCATGAGATTGACACAATGTCATTCAGAACTTGAATTGTTGGCAACACAAGAAGACCAAATTGGATCACATTATGTTGAGCATCTGGCCATTGAATCTGTTGATAAAGAACAAGGAAAACAATAATTCGTAGCAAAAAATAGAGAACAATGTGATGAGGTCATATCTGATCCAAATAAGTTTGAAGTTAAACTTCATCAAACATACAAAGACAAAAAATCCTTATGCAAGCGATAAGGGTACATTCAATAAGGCAAAACAGACAACACAAGGTGGACAGAACAAGTGGAAGAGACTTTGTTCTGGTTTGCATTGATGGTGAAAATTGCAAATGGAAACTAAGAGCTTCAAAGTTTCGAAGAACAAATATGTTCAAGGTGAGAGAATTTAATGATTCACACACTTGTTCAGCAAACATACTGCTTGGAGATCACAGACAAGCAAATAGTCAGATGGTTAGTGAATGCATAATGCATAAATTAACAAACTTCAAGAAAGTTTACACACTCTGATATTGTCGAAGACATGATGACGGAGTTTAATGTGTCCATATCCTACCAAAAAGCATGGAGATCAAAAGAAAAGGCAATGGAAAAAATAAGAGGGAATCCACATGACTACACTCTCATTCCTTCTTGGTTGTACATGCTGAAAAAAACAAATCCAGGTATGAATTGGAATCTGTTCATTAATATTTTAAAATTTGTTAGTTACCCAACTTTTCTGATTTGGTTACCTAGTAAAGAAAGTTTGGCTACTAACTGTATTGTTGAGTTATTTAAAAAAATACTTTTTGCAGGATACAAGTATATTGATGAAATGTAACTATCAAATGTCATTTTAGACACCATCTGAACAGTATTAAAAATATTAAATTATATTTAAATGGATACCAGTAGTAATACAAATAGTGCAACCTAAAATACAAATGTTGATTTGGTAAGATACCCAACATTTATGATTTGGTTACCTAGTCAGTACAATTTGGTTACTAACTGTAATGTAATTTAGTAAAGAAATGGTTTTTACAGTATACCAGTAGTAATACCAGTATATTGATGAAATATAACTATCAAATGTCATTTTAAACACCATCTGAACAGAATGAAAATTACTAAAAATATATTTAACTGGATACCAGTAGTAATACAAATAGTGCAAAATAAAATACAAATGTTCACAATATTTAGTACATATATTTACATTGACCAAACTGAAAATTCATTTCAGGATCCATCACATCCTTGGAGTTGGAAAAAAATGGTCGCTTCAAATATCTCTTCTTTGCAATACGTGCATCCATTGAAGCATGGCACCATTGTTTCCCAATCATTGTAATTGATGGAACCTTCATACAGTCAACCTACGGGGGTACACTTCTCATAGCAAGCACACAAGATGCAAATAGAAACATTTTACCTCTTGCTTTTGGAGTTGTTGATAGTGAAAATGAGTTATCCTGGAGATGGTTTTTCATTAATTTGAGAGATGCTTGCGGAGTTAGAGAAGGACAATGTATTGTCTCAGACAGACACGAAGCAATTATTAAGGGACTTAACTGTGTGTTCCCTGATGTGATGCACGGTTCATGCACATACCATATTTTGAAAAATATTAAAAATAGATTCAAAAAGAAAGGAGAAGAAGTCAAAAAGGCATACAACGTGGCTTGTAGAGCTTACACTGTTGAAGAATTCGACATACACATGGCTCAACTTGATGCAATTGATAATCAAATAAGGAAATATTTGGAGAAAGAAGTGAATCTAGAAAAATGCACGAGGCTCCATGGGACTGTAAGCAGGTACTCAACAATGACTTCGAACACCGCTGAATCAATTAACAATGCAGTCAAGGGAATAAGAGATCTTCCAGTTGTGTCGATGATTGAATGCTTGCGTTGTATGGTTCAAAGATGGTATTTCTCGAACAAACAATCAGCAATGTCTACTTTCACTACCCTCTCCACAACAGCAGAGAGAAGATTGCAGGCTAATATAATTGAGTCAAAGAAACTTAAGGTCAGTCATTCAACTTTTTAATAATTACCTGAATACATACAAAAATTGCATCTGAAATTTAAAATAACAAATCATTCAATTTTGGTTACTAGTATAAACTAAATATGTTACCAACAATCAAATGGTTGGTAACAGGTCTGCTATAATATTAGTACTATCAGATTACATGCAAAAACTAAAATGCTTATTCTTATATGCAGGTTTAGCTACCAATTACAACATTCCACTAATTGACCAGATAGATACTGTTCTAAATAAGTTTTATGAAAATTTGGTTACTCATTTAAAAAAAACATTACATATGAATTTTATTACTTCTAATTACATACTAATTACACAATTCAATTTTGTTGCAGGTTGAGACATCAAACCTCATAATTTTCACCGTTTACGATGTCACCAAACAATTTATTGTGGACATGGAAAATAAGACATGCACGTGCCGTAAATTCCAATACCATGAGATGCCTTGCTCACACGCTGTTGCGGTTATTAGCAAAAGAAATATGAGCTGTTATGATTTTTGCTCAAAATTATATTCAAAGAAAACTTTGGTTGACACGTATTCAAATTCCATAATGCCATTGGATGACAAAGAGAATTGGGATGTTCCAGAAGAGATTAAAAACATGTGGTCAAACCACCAATTACAAGAAGACCAGCTGGAAGGCCAAAGATTGGTAGATATAAGCATGCATCTGAACTTAAAGTTCAAAATAAATGTAGCAGATGCCAAGAAAAAGGGCATAACAGGAAAACATGCAATAATCCTCCAATTTTGAGACCCAGGAAGATTTGATATAATTCAACACCAAAACATTTGTAACAATCTCCTTACAGTTTTATATGGATTCTCAGTAGCCCTACAAATTGTAATCATTTTATTTGTGTAAAGATAACAAATTTATATTGCACATTACTATAAGATGCATTTTTTCACTAATTTACTTTTTACATAAAGTTATTTCATATTTAAATAACAATATACATAATGGACAAACATGTCATAATCAGTTAATTAATTTGTAATTCTTCTCTTAGACAATATGGTTACCCACTAATATTATAGTGGATACCTTTGTATGCAAATATGGTAACCAATTGTACTATATAAAAAACATACATTTCTTTTAACAATTGAACTGTATAATAATAAACCAAGCATGCATATACATTTAACAATTGAAAATTGGACTGATGTACTATTAATACTATCTGGTTACAAACAAAAACTAAAATGGTTAGCCTTATATACAGATATGGTGACCAATTGCATCATTTAACTAAATTGAATACTGGATACTGTTTTAAAACATTTTGATGAAAATTTGGTTACTAACTAATAATTAAATGGTGTCCTCTATATGCAGGTCTATCTACTACCTGTACCATTTAAAAATAATTTATATGATTATGAAATTACAAAAGATTTGGAAACCATATAAATATGATTACTTTTAAATTAAAACTAAATCACTTAAGTTTTATGAAATGTAACTATTAAATGTCAATTTAGACACAATATGAACAGTATAAAAAATATTAAATTCTATTTAAGTTGACACCAGTAGTAATACAAATAGTGCAGCCTAAAATACAAATGTTGATTTGTTAAGAAACCAAATTTTTATGATTTGGTTACCTTGTAAAGAAAATTTGGTTACTAACATTTTATAGTTGTATCAAAAAACAATATATCCAATACAACTGCACATTACAAACAATATATAAAAAACAACTGAAAAGTACCAAATAAAAACCAACAAACTCTTTCAAGAAACTGATAATATAATCAAATAAGTAATCCCATTTACAAAAGCTGATCTAAACATAAAAAACTCAGTATCCATAATAAATGGTTATATATATCCATTAAAGAAACAATGTATGGAAACCAGTTTAAAAGGAGAACACAATGAAAACCAAACTAATATTAATCTTGGGCAAATCTGTCTGGATATTCGTTGTCAGTCTCGTAACCCTCTAACTGTTTGGTCCTGGCATGCATGTATAGGTTTACACATAATTTCTTCCGGTACTGTGCAATGGGGAAAGGTACAGGCATCTCAGCAAACTGTTGGTGAATAACATGCTCAGCAAAACAAATCGTGAACATCCCACAATCACTGCACAAAAAAAAATTATCGAAACAAAAACCAAAAGTAAAATCATAGTAGATGTAATAAATAAATAAATGTAAACAATGTAAACCTTACCCATCACTTTGTTCCGGTACCCCCTCTACAAATTCAAGTTCAATTATATCTTGTTCCTCCTTATTACAATACGGTTCACTCTTGAAATCAATATCAGTCCTATCCCTCCAAAAACCACAGTTAGATAATATTGTGGGAAGGATGAAAATATAAGGCTCACATATATCCATAATTTTTTATTGCATTTGTGAACTGTTTGGTTGCAGAGAATTGTAAACTTGTAAAAGTCTGCGATGCACATCAAAAGTCAATAGAAACCAGTGTGGTGGAGATGACATGTGAATGGGGAACAACACATATTCCACATTGACCCATGGTGTATTCACTTCCATGGAAAATCCACGGACATATTTAGCAACATTACAATCCCCCGATAATAGACTCTTATCTGAATTTTTTAAAGTATATGCATCATGCAAAGCAGTTAGTTATCTTCGCATGAAACAAACAGTCTGTGGTCGTTGCCCTGATGTGAACACTATCAGAGTGTCTGGCCAATTTCCGGAAGTAGTATAATGCAATGTTGATGTGCTGAAAGTAATAAAGAAAAAATTAATATATCGACAGTTGATGAATAAAACAAGTATATGTTAAAGGTAACCAGAACTGTTATAACTAGTTACTAAACCAGTGTACTAAGGTAACCATATTTATCACTAAGAATTTTTTTTTAAAAAAAAACATGAACTCACATCATCATCCAGCCACTGTCCTAGAGTCTTCAGCTTGTAGAACCACATTTTGGAAGATATTGGGATCAAACATAAATGAAGGTTCAATCTTATTGTTGTCTCCCGGGAATTTTTCAGTCCTTCAGTGTAAAACAATATCAGAGTACACTCTAAAAATAAAAATTACAATATTATTATACACTCTAGCCAAATCATGTTTGATCATGCATTAGTAACCAATATATACAACCTCTATATTGCAAACACTTACATGGTAACCAATAAATAATAAAATAATATCCAAAACATAATAACATATTAAACAGTAACCAAAACATAATAACATCTTAAACATAGCATAATATAACAGTAATAAACAAACCATAAGTTAATAGAAACCAAAATACATTATAATAATAATAAAACATAGACATCATGTAATCAACCACAAACTTGGCAACCTGTTTGAAGTAAACAAATATGTAATAAACAAAAATAATATAAAAGGATCCAAAACAGTACTTTGAGGGCACATTAATATAAACCAAAACATAGTATTATAAAAACCATAATGTACTATAATACTTATAATTTGTTTCCAAAATAAAACAAATTTATTTGTATTCTAAAAAATGACATAATTGTTAAACTACAACTAACATACCTTTTCCTGTTGTTTAAGCCAATCTTAAACCACTGATCAAATAATGCATCTTCGTATTTCGATGGCATGGCCATACATAATTTTGGGAATGCACAAAGACCTGTACGTATTTGAGTATCACCCACAGCTTTAGAAGAAGAAGTAGCAGACCCGAACTTTGTTGTATATGGAGACCTCAAAAAAGCACTCTTTGAATGTTCACGAATCGGTCTACCACGGCGCATATGGGCACTCTTCTCCACCTCAACACAATGAGCTATGTCTTGGGTGGTTAATATCATTTGATCAAGTGGGGAAATGGTTTCTGTATCCATTTTATAGCCCTATATCAATTGACAAAAAATAGAACATATAAAATTAGATTTTCAACCCAAACACATACAGGTAACAATGTAATACAATAAAAAATCTAAACTATATTATAATGCACTAACCAAAATAACATATGCAGGTAACTAGAATATGTAATAACCAATCCAAACAACAAAATAGTAACCAATATATGAAGTAATAGGAATAATGTGATTCATATAAAAAAATGTTGTATTGCAGTAACATAAGCTATAATGCAATATTATTTATACTATAATTGAGTAACCAATGTATACTGTAATGCAGTACCAAAAATATGCAGTTAACTTGTGTCATGAGAAAGCATTACAAAATTACAGAACAGTAACATACTGTCTATAATAAAGTAACCAAAAAAACATATGCAGGTAACAAAATTTTTAAATTAAGAATAAACTAAACAGGGTTAAAAAAACGTAAACATCATCTAATCAAAACCAACAAATGCAGTTGCAAATACAACATATACAGTAAAAAAAATTTAAAATATAAAAATAACCTGATCAGCAACATAAACAACAATCTCTTTCCCAGTTGGTTGGCTTAATAAATCAAAAGATGGCATGTCATTATCGTTGTCAATCTGTGAAAATTTTTTTAAAAAAAAATTAATTAATCATTAAAACATATAAGACATAATAAAAAAAAACTTGGAATGTCATTGATCTTTTTCATCCTGTTAAAAAAACCTACAATTGATCAATATAAAACGAAAAAATTAAATACAAATGAAAATCAAACATATATGTAAACCTTTGAATCGTCTTCTTCAAACTGAATTCCACCAACACCACCAGCATCAGCATCAACACCACTATGAAACTGTTTTGAACTATCGGGAACTTCAACTACAACATCATCATCAACGTTCATAACATCATCAACTACAACATTAACATTGTCAACATCATCATTCTCATCCAACTCAACAGCATCATCATAATCATCATCGTCATCATCATCATCATCATCATCATCATCATCATCATCATCATCATCATCATCATCATCATCATCATCATCATCGTCAACAGATACATCTTTCCGATTGTTATAACTAGACTGGCGTTTTAAATGCTTTCTAAACATCTTCTTCATGTCCGTACAAATCTGAATATGAAGCAATTGCAATTGATCTTTTAATTCAACATCCAAATCCTCAATTTCTTTCTTCACCTTCCCTTCCAAAGGCTTCACCCGAGCATCAATAACTTTTTTCAAATCAGAAATAGAAAACCTAAGGTCTTTACCCTTCCTTGATGATTCAACTTTAATATCTGAAATTTTGGGACCACTATCACTTCTACTAAAAAAATGAAAACCACCTAAATTCAACCGCACCTTCTCATCCTCCGTAGGAACAATATTTTGAGTAATCAACTGAAACATATTAAAAGCAACAAATATACCATGTCAGAAACATTGAACATAAAACATAAACAGAACATTAAAAAAAACAGTAACCAATAACATATATAAAGGTAACCAAATATAATGTAACTGGTAACCATCATACCTGACCAGAACCAAGGTCATTCAACTTCTCGTTATTAGGAGGCTTTCCTAACTCCCTCCATCTAAATAATCTGAATTCTGAAACATTATCATCAATACAAAAGCCCCTGACCTTTAATGTAGGAATTGTTTCAAACAAAAAAACTTGAGACACATAAGGTAATCCATTAAGCTTGTAAGATTTACAATAACCTTCCCTGAAAAAATTGTACATCACTCCACCATACTTATCCTTCTTTACATGACCCTTTAAAGCAAGGGATAGGGATTTCTTTGTTTGTTCAAAAGCAACTTTTGCCCATGGATAACTTTCAAAATCCCCATAAGACAAAAAGTTAAACAAAGCTTCATCAACATAATTGTCAGAAACAGTAGCTAATATGAAATTAAAAACCAAGAAAATGATAGACATCCTAACTGCCTCATCATCATCATTAAAAGAAGCACACCTATATATCCTCCCTATACTAGAACGGGTTACAACCTCATTTCCAAAAAAAATTTCCACCAACAAATTTTCAATCCCCTTGTAACCTTCAATATCTTCATCTCCTTTCCAATTTAAACCAGAAATTAAAGAAAATTTAGGCAATCCAAACCTTACCCTTCTCTCACCAAAAATAAACCACATTTCCCCATTATCCCTTTGATAAACTTCCCTAACCAAAGCATGATGGATAATCTGGGAAAACATCTGGGGCTGCCCAAAATCTAAAAATTTACCAAAACAAGACAACTTAAACTTTTTCAACTGTACTTCAGACAATTTAGACTTGATAATATTTGGCACTTCCATATCACACCAATAAATGACTTTTGCTGTAAAATTTCGATTATGCTCCTCATAGTATAGATCCCAAATCTGAAAATGCAATAAATTACATTACAAACACATTAACCAAAACAAAATACAACATCTATAAAACTTTAAAAACAAAACTATTAAATCAACGATATCCAATTACACTAATAATATTAACCAAATAATATCAGCAAGTGACCATAACCCAAAATTAAGCAGACTATTTAATTAATAACAAATAATGTTCTAACAAATTTATAAAATAATACTAACAATACTTCCAATAGAAAAAAACATAACTATTTTACCACATACAATATAAACATTCATCAATCTACAACTCTATTGGTAGCCAAAAATAAATTTGAAAGTTACTAACACAACATAATCAACCTATATAATGACAATAATGTAATAAATTGACCAAAACATAATATACTAGTAACTGACAAACAAATCGTAATAAAAACAGTAATTTTAACAACTAAAAGTTGAACAATCCTTAAAACAACTCCAACTCTAATGAAATATAATACATTTTAACAACTATATAATAATCAGTTTCCAAACATATGAATGAAGGTAACTAAAAATCAATTAGCAAGTTACCAACAAATTATATTCAACCTGTATAATCACAATATTGTAGGCTAGTAAACAAAACATAATAAACTATTTACTGAATCTCAACTCGAAATGCAAACAATAATTTTATCAACAACAACCTCAACATTAATGACACTACTCAGAAACATAACTTCGAACACCATAAACTAGAACATCATCATACAAAAAAAAACAGAAGTAACCAAAAACAAATAAAAAATATATATTCATAACAAAAATTAAAAATAACAAACCTTCAGATGTTTTTGCATGGGAACAATTTTCTGCTTATTATGCTCAACTTCAATTTCTTTCTCAACTATTTGTTGAGAACCTTCAAAATCAGAATCTATACATACCACTGATTTAGCCTTCTTCTTCGCATGTCTCCCCAAATTCTTATCTTCAACATCTGACTTCAACACTAACTTCTTCCCCTTTTTACTAGACTTTGACATACTATCCTTCCCATGAACAGTTGTCTGCAAATCCTTCAAACAATCATCATCCCTAACTCGTTTACTCTTCCTATCACTCTTCTTATCCCCCATTTCTTCCCTGCTCTTCCTCGTAGACACCATCAAAAACAAAAACAAAAAAAATCGAACAATGTATAACCACTAAACCAGAACAAACCGAACAACTATCAAATAATCAAGAAGAAAACAAGAATACGAGAACGACGAACTAAATAACCAAACACCAACTACGAATATAAACCGACAACAACAATCGCCGACGACTTGTTATGATAGAAAAGTACCCAAAACGCAGAATAAGGGTTTCCAAAGAAATAAGCTACAAAACGAAAAAAAGAAATTTAAATTGAAACCCGACACCCCTATCCCACAAAAAGCGGGTACGGTTTATTTTTTAAAAAAATAACTGAATTACCATGACATCAGCACATTAAATAACACAACATAATTAAAGGAATAATTATTATTCACTAATAATGTAAATAAAACTTTATATACATTAATTGGGTAAATATTTAACTAGTGCACTATTCTTGTAATTATTTCTAAAAATGTAATAGAAAATGTAATTGTTCCTTTAATATAGGACTATTTGTTAGAAAGACTCATACCCTTATCAAATAATTTCAACTATACCCACCAAAAAAATATCTTCTCCTCCACTCGAGACAAAATCATAATTATTACCACAACACATATCATGGGTTAAAAATGTTTAAATTTTGATGATAACAAAAATAGTTAATAAATTAGAAAATTAAAAGAAAAAATTAAAAGAATTCATTTAGAAAACCAAGGATAAATCCTCTCCATAGGAATCATACTACATTACATGTACCTTTGTGTTTTGTATCATATAAAATAGTTTTGGCTAGCTACTACTCTTTTCAAATAATCTCCCTTCTTTTTACGCCCACCTTTGGAGAAAATGATGCAAATGATAGACGAGAGTCCAGCAATGTAAGCTGACCAAGAGAAATGTGGACGACGGTTTGTGAAGCTCAAAAGTAGGCACCCAATAAAAATGGTTGGATGGAATCTCCATGATGGCATTGATTATGACTGTTATGTAAAGACTGAAGTCCAAATTCTCCACATTGAGTTGGAGTCTGTAGTATACACATCTGACTCCAACTCCGGCTAACAGGAGCATGATCATTCTTTTAGCAGCCCATTTAGTAGACCAGAGGCTCATTGATTTTACCTATTCACCACCAGTTGTTTGCCCATAGGATGACTCCGAGACTTAGATTTGAAGGTAGTTGATTCCTTCCATTTACTCTTGCATATCTATTAAGTATATATATAGCTTCTTTGCTTCTTCCTTTGAGAAAAGTAGCTAACACGGTGACTCTAACACAAACTCTGGTAGGATATATAAGCAATCAAAGGGAGAGAGAGGAAGTCAAACGTGAAGACCAAGAATCCGTATTGGTCTACTTGGCCGCGCCACTTGCGTCCAATTGCTTCTGTGGAAAGTACAAGGCAGTAGATACCAATCCCGGATCGGGAAAACCCGTTTGCAAAGCAAACATATATCCATATATTTGGTGAGAGGGAGGTGAGGAAAGCGTTTATTGCTCGTGCCTAAGGCACGACATAAACGAAAAATTAGATTAAAATTCGAAAACTACTACATTACCTAAAGACTATTTGCAACCTAAAATAACTTACAATCAGACATAACAATTATCATAATTCACCATATTACTACAATAATTAATACATACTTAATCATCAACACATATCTAACCACCAAAATATCAAGCTAGTTGCTACTAATTTCAAGAAATTTTGGCAGAGTTTCCTTTAAAAATAGATATCCAGAAAAATCTAAACTTATCTACGAAACTTACAATCATCAATACATATCCAAACCACCAAAACAACCATCATTCCATACCCAAAATCATCATAACCATGTATAATTAGTTAACTTTACAAAAGACAGAACACAAAAAATATAGTGATGCCTACATGACCCTTTAAGCAAAAAATACACGGTTTGTACCTTTTATTCATTAATTAATGTATACCCATAAGTAGTAATTTTATTGTTTTCTTTGTGTTTTCTTTCGCAATGCAAATTCATCTAAAGCACTGAATCATTCGATGTCAAGGTGAATTCAGACTGCATTATATTGAAGTCACTACCAAAAGCAGTAATGATAGTCAATAATGCGGCTCTTATTTTATAAAAGTTCCCTGAGATTTTCCAACTTAGGAGTGTAGATAGAAATAAATTTTACATTTTGATGTAGACTGACTACATCCACTTATCACTATTTTCTTTTAGGTTTTGCATCATTTGTATGGTCATTACCAAATTTTATTATTTAAATACAATCTGAAAATTTTTAAATAGTCACAACATATACTCCAGACTTGACCAAAGTCCGGCAGATTTAAATAACAATCTAAAAATTTACACATGAGCATCATTATACTATTCCAGATGATATATAATTAGCACCAACCAACATACAAAAGTACAATGAGAAAATTCAATATGTAGAAAATCATTCAGATAATTCCATACATTAGTGTACTCTCATAACATTCGATAGAGAAATAAATATGAAGAAAGCAAATCTTTATCGCGTTATTAAATATGGGATCGAAGAGCACTAACCTATGAATATCACATCTATCCGGCTTCCATCGACAATTCGTATACAGAGAATCTTTTCTTCCATTGCTTTGACAATCATAAGCCTCGTCAACAAAAAGGCAACTCCCTAGTTTATAAATTGGATAATTTTCATCATCGTTCAGGTTTTACATCACTTGTATGGTCATTACTATATTCCATTATTTCAAATCAAATATAAACAAACTATAGGATCAAAAATAAATTTTTAAATAGTCACAACGTAGACTCCAGACTTGACCAAAGTTCAACACATTTAAATGAAAATTTGAAAATTTACACATGAGCATCATTATACCATTCTAGATGATATATAATTAGTATCAACTATCATACAAAAGCACAATGAGGAAATTCAATATACAGAAAAACATCAAGATAATTCCATAGCAAACAACAATTCAACAATGTTAGCTTCTTTTTTTCTTTTGAAAAGTACAAAAGTCAATATTAGCTTGTTTTAATGATCATTAGTTGAATGTCTAGCTTTTATTATTGGAAAAGCTTATTATAATGAAATTCATGGACATGGTCATGCACAAAATTGGATGATTCTAACAATTAAATTAAAATTCGAAAAATAAAAATATTATTATTATTAAAGTTATTATAAAATATAAAAATTATAAAAATTATTATTATATGTATAATTATTATTATTATTATTATTATTATCAGTATTATTATTATTATTATTATTATTCTTATCAGTATTATTAATATTATTATTATCAGTATTATTAATATTATTATTATTATTATCGATATTATTATTATTTTTATTATTATTATTATCAGTATTATTATTATCAGTATTATTATTATTATTATTATCGGTATTATTATTATCAGTATTATTATTATTATCGGTATTATTATTATCAGTATTATTATTATTGTCAGTATTATTATTATTATCTTATTAATATAGATTAAAATTAGAATGAATCTGAACCGTATTTGTGCTTTCCCGCCCAAATTAATTCAAAATAGTAACACACATTTTTAGATAGATCATTTATCAATTTTGTATGGGTTTCAGATAAAGTTTTTTAGGTTTAGTTTTTTAACATATATAGTTTTGAAGATAAATATTTTTTTAAAAAATAAAAAATAAATAAATCAAATGTAATACTAATTGGATAGTACATGTGAATTTGAATTAAAGTATAGTACATGTGCATTTGAATTGAGAGACTTGAGAGAGTTTTGGGGGGGAAATTTAGTAAGGAATGAATCTGAGTCATTGAATTAAAGTTAGAATGAATCTCAACCGTTGTTGTGCTTTGACATTTATTTACATTTGTTTTAATCAAATAATATCATTTAATATAGGACTATTTGTTAGAAAGACTCATGACTCATACCCTTATCAAATAATTTCAACTATACCCACAAAAAAATATCTTCTCCTCCACTCGAGACAAAATCATAATTATTACCACAACACATATCATGGGTTAAAAATGTTTAAATTTTGATGATAACAAAAATAGTTAATAAATTAGAAAATTAAAAAGAAAAAATTAAAAGAATTCATTTAGAAAACCAAGGATAAATTCTCTCCATAGGAATCATATTGCATTACATGTACCTTTGTGTTTTGTATCATATAAAATGATTTTGTCTCGAGTGGAGGAGAAGATATTTTTTGTGGGTATAGTTGAAATTATTTGATAAGGGTACGAGTCTTTCTAACAAATAGTCCTATATTAAAAATGTTAGATTGGATTGGATTATTTAGTTCAAATTGAAGCAATAATTCGAAATAAAACAAACTAGTAGAATATTCCTATTTAATCTAATCCAAATAAATAGTTTAGTCCAAAAAAATATTCCAAATGACTAATAGTCCATTGCAATTCAATTATACAAACAGACATGCTCCAATTCATTTGAAGAGAACTTGCTGAAAATATCAATTTACTTCCCAATTAATTTCAATTTTTTCTAAAATATATAAAAAAAACAAAACTTTCTTCATAACTATATAAACAAGTACATCCTCGTCATCATCAGCTCTAAATATATTCATGGGCAAATTGCAAGATTGTCCGCACATATTTACACTGAATTGTAATATAGACGCTAATATTTTAATTTTTTCAATGTCATAATTAATATTCTAAATTTTTGCAAATTTGTCCCCTTTGACCAAATCTTTGTCAAAAATAGTGCATATCGCACAAGTGTTTAAGTGATAAACTAGTCCATTTGTACACTAAAATCTATTGTCTCCAAACAGCGGGGTAAAACCGTTAGCACAATCGAGAAAAAACTGACTATTTCGCCCACTTAAACACCCTTATGATTGACCAATTTTGACTAAAATTGGGACAATATTGCAAAAATATCAAAACATTAACTATGACATTACAAAATTAAAATATTAGCGTCTATATTGCAACTCGGTATAAATATGAAGAGTCGGTTTTCCAAATATAGTCCACATTACTCATCTTAACATATTACTAACTACCAACTTAGAATTGAAACTTTCTCATCTTCTTCCAAGTTTTAATTCTGACTCGATAACAATAGAATTCAGTTTCTCTGCTTCTTGTTGTTGGTCCAAGGTCTCATAGAGTTGTGAATTCTTAGTCTCTAGAAGCCACATGCTCAATAGTCCACTGCAGATGGAAAGGATTCCAAAAATGAGGAAGGAAAGAGATGGGCTCACCCTGCCAAGAATAGGAGCAACAGAAGCCCTTATCATCGAGGATTGTCGTAATATAAAAACAATAAAGTTCCTTACATTGGTCGGGAAAAGCTCCACACACATGATATATAGCATATCGAATGCTCTTGAAACAACCATTAGCCTAACCACTTCAATACTTAGCCTAGCTACTCCTCCTTTCAAATCATCTCCCTTCTTTTTACGCCCACCTTTGGAGAAAATGATGCAAATGATAAACGAGAGTCCAGCAATGTAAGCTGACCAAGAGAAATGTGGGCGACGGTTTGTGAAGCTCAAAAATAGGCTCCCAATAAAAATGGTTGGATGGAATCTCCATGATGGCATTGATTATGACTGTTATGTAAAGACTGAAGTCCAAATTCTCCACATTAAGTTGGACTCCGTAGTATACACATTTGACTCCAAATCCGGCTAACAGGAGCGTGATCATTCTTTTAGCAGCCCATTTAGTAGACCAGAGGTTCATTGATTTTACCTATTCACCACCAGTTGTTTGCCCATAGGATGTCTCCGAGACTTAGATTTGAAGGTAGTTGATTCCTTCAATTTACTCTTGCATATCTATTAAGTATATCTAGAGCTTCTTTGCTTCTTCCTTTGAGAAAAGTAGCTAACGCGGTGACTCTGACACAAACTCTGGTAGGATAAGCAATCAAGGGGAGAGGGAGGAAGTCAAACGTGAAGACCAAGAATCTGTATTGGCCTACTTGGCCGTGCCACTTACGTCCAATTGCTTATGTGGAAAGTACAAGGCAGTAGATACCAATCCCGGATTGGGCAAACTCGTTTGCAAAGCAAACGTATATCCCATATATTTGGTGAGAGGGAGGTGAGGAAAGCGGTTTTGGAAGTTCGGATACTTGAGATGACCAATGTTTTACTTACCTAGGAGAGAACCAAATTGTTAATAACACAAAATACATGAATAGTAGAAGTATTTACTTACCTAGGAGAGAACCAACGAAGAAAAGGGAGGCCGAAAGCGCATCAAGAAACCTGCGATCACAAACAAGATCCCATTCAGCAACAGTTGAGGTTTTATTCCCACCAACCCACTCCCAACTACCTGCCACCAACCCACACACAGAACTAGACACCAAATCGCCACTTTTGCAGGTAGACACAGAACTTAACTCTCACACGGCCTGACATTGCATTCGCAGTAAATAAGCTCTCTCAGTTCATGCACCGTCCTACGACAGATCACTGGAATGCAACCAAAAGACTGTTACGATATCTTTACGGCACATCTGATCATGGCATAGTTCTTCACCGCAACCCAACACTATCTCTCCATGCCTTCTCCGATGCTGATTGGGCTGGCAACAAAGATGACTTCAGATCAACTAGTGCTTATATTGTTTATCTTGGTCGTAGTCCAATTTCTTGAAGCTCTAAGAAACAACGCACGGTTGCACACTCGTCAACTGAAGCTGAGTATCGTGCAGTAGCGGCAACTGCTGCTGAATTGCGCTGGATTTGTTCACTGCTTACCGAACTTGGAATACAGACTTCTCAAGCCCCGGTCATCTATTGTGACAATATTGGAGACACCCATCTCTGTTCCAACCCAGTTTTTCACTCTCGGATGAAGCATGTCGCTATTGATTTTCACTTCATCCGTGAACAAGTCCAAAGTGGTGCCCTTCGTGTCGCACATGTCTCCTCCGCAGATCAGCTAGCTGATGCGCTCACAACCACTCTCACGTGCTCAATTTCTTAATCTCAAGGACAATATTGGAATCTCCACTAGGAGCTCCAACTTAAGGGGGCATATAGAAGATTAACAGTCCACTAGCTTATTCACAGCAGTCTCCTAGCTACTACTAGCTTCATAGCAGTCCAAAGTTGCCCACTAACTTCATAGTTGCCCACTAGCTTCATAGGAGTCCACTAACATCTAGTTGTCTCCTGACCATTGTATATATATACTTATTGAGATTAATGGAATGATTATGCCATTGCAGCACTATTCTCTATATGATCTCCAAGCTGCAACTGGCTGAGCGTTGGTAAAAATAGTGACCAAAGTATTTTGGGCATCAAACAACCATGGGACTGAAACCAAGAACACATGTAATAATTGAGAGAATCCAAATGAGCCCACGTACTCTTCCACCACTTCATATCCACTGTTAACTCTAATTTTTGACTACTTGACTCCATTTTTACAATAAGCCCTTGTGTTTCTTCTTCTCCTTCCATCACATCAGTTATATCTAACTTTAATTTGCTTGTCTTGTTCTTGATGTTTCGTCTTCCATTAATTCTAATCTGTTTACTTGCATCTATATTAATTATACCTGTATAAATATACGATATCAGAGGGATTGCATATGAGATTATGTATTGTTACAAAAGTTTCCCACATGAATGAAATTATATATTGTTACAATAGTTTCCCACACAAATGGTCTGGTAGTTCAGAAATTATTAGATGGGATATAAGATGGTATTTCACAAGAATGATGTGGTTACGAATTTAATGGTTGGATAACAATGAGATGAGACTATTTCAAATGGGTATTGGCGGAAGTGTCTCTAATTAAATACTCCATTCGTGTAAGTTTACTCCTTTTCTCTTCTTTAGTTATATTAAGAGCTAAATTAGTCCCACAGATAAAATAAGAAAATAAAAATCACTTAATAAAGAAGAATGCTAGTGGAAAAACAAACAAATCTTGTTGCAATTAAGTTGGGAATGAACAAAGCTATTATGACAAGGGGTTTACTAGTATATATAGGGTTTATGTCTAAAGCATTAATAGTTATCACTATAGATATGAGAAAGAAGTTGATTAGATTTAAGAATGGCATGTTTTTAGATTTTTTTAAGGTGATATTTTTTAAGGTGATATTATCAAAACATATACGTCCACCGTAAACATCCATCTCTCTACCTTTGCCTGCCAAACTCCCTTCTTCCGGCCACCCACTCAATACCGGAAAAACTGGGAATATTTGAACTATTCCGAGCAATTGGATACATTACAAGCACCGTTCCGTTCTGAGTTCAGATATTGGGTACCGTGACATTCGTCACCGTCAGTGTCGGCAAATCATGGCAGATTTACAACGTAATTCCAACCAATCTCAGCTCAATTGTTTATAGATTATCATAAAAACTTGTACTTTACATTTGAAACTGATGTTAATTACATTTTTGCTCTTCAATTTTTCTATTTATGCAATGTGCTAAACTCAATCTGGTGCTTGTTGGTAAGTTTTTTTTATTTTTTATTTTTATGCAAATTTTGGTTAGTTTTGACAACTTATACTAGATGTGATGTTATATGTATGTTATTACATGAGCAATTGTGGAAGTAGGTAATTTATAAAGGCCTGTAGCAGTTTGCAACTTAACTAGCTTCTTTATAAAGTTTGGTGTTCAGTATGCTCAATTGTTAGAGGAGAAAGGTTTTGCTGGTCATTATGTAGCTTGTTTTTTTAGTACTTGCAAGGCTAATGTTTTACTAGGAATTGGGCTTTCAAAAACTTGGAGTTTGTTGTTTGAATTGAATAGTGCCATGTCCACTGAATTTGTGCACCAAATAGGCACCAAATGCAACGCTTTCCTATACAATGCAACTCCTTTCTATATATTCCACAAAAAATTGATGATGCTACTTTTTCCTAATTCCTATACCAAGTGTATAGAAAATAGTTGCACCCGTTGTACAGTGGACATAGACTTGGACGACTTGGTAGGCGACCTGGACGACTTTGTGATTGAGCAAATTTTCGGGTGCTGATGATACTAGGGAGAGCATAAACTAAGTAAAATATATTATGATAGAGAAATAAGTTGAAACTAGAATCAAACATTGAGAGTAGAATATAAAGATCTAAGGCTGAAGGATTTTTTTATTTTTAATTTATTAATACACCAAAAGAAAAGGGGATGAACTGGCCAGACACAAAGTATACTAAGAGGTAAGTAGCTCCCATGAAAATTATCACAGAATGGAGTTGAAGAATAAACACACATACACCCGCACAAGGTAGAAAAAAATAATCATCAAGAAAGAACAAAGCAGGGTAGAGAACTTAGGTACAAAAATGAAGAGGATAGAAATAAAAAGTATTCGAATGCTTGGTTCGAGATGATGAACAACATTTATCAATTATCCAACTATAAGAATTTATTTTTAAAAAAATTGAGTGGAGTCCACATTAAAGTAAGAAGTCAAAAGGCAAAAGTAAATTTGATTTGAAGCTGTACAGAAACATTACCATTGAATTTTAAAAAGCCATTGGCATTATTTTTCACTAAGTTGTAGCACTTACCATTTACCATTATTCGAAAAGGCGTTTGAGGCGCGCGCCTCAAGGAGGCGCGCGCCTCAAGGAGGCGCGCCTCGTAGCGAGGCGGGAGGAATTGGAGGCGAGGCTACCGCATCAGGGAGGAAAGTAAGGGCGTGCGCCTTTTTGGGCTGAGGCTTACGCCTCAGTGCGACACGCCTCGAGGCGTATCGAGGCTTGCGCAGCAGCTGCGAGACTTCTTCTTGCCACTGCCATAACCGAGAGGAGAAAGAAGAAGAGAAGAAGAGACGCGAGGAAGAAGAAGAGAAGAAGAGACGCGAGAGGAGAAAGAAGAAGAAGAAGAGACGCGAGAGGAGGGAGAGAAGAAGATCTGATATCTGATCTCAGATCATCAGATCTGATAAATAAAAATATCCTATAAAAAATTATAGTTAAGTACCCCATAGTTTTTATAACTTTTTAATTTAGTCCCCCATGTTTTTTGAAATTTTAAAATAGCCCCTAAAAAATTACATATAAATCCATATAGTTTTGTTTTATTCCATTTCAGCCTCTGAAGTTTTAGTTCTGCCCCTGTTTCTTCAAATTAAGTTAATAAATTAATTTGTAAATCAAAATCTTTTTGTAAAATCTCATAATAATTTATTTTTGGGGACTTTTAGGTCTTCAAATCGAGGCTTCCGCCTCACTCCGCCTCGAAGCTTACGCCTCGCCTTGTCCGGAGAAAAACGCTTCGTACCACTTTTAGCTTTTTCGAACCTTGACATTTACCATTGAACCTTACTACGAGAGGCTATTTTTTTTGTTCCTTCTCTTTTGGGTTTCTTAATTCTAATTGAGGTCAAAGGAATGTGTTGATTTTCTTTGTTGTTTATATCTTTATCTTAATAATGATTGTTTACTTGTTTTATAATAAATTATTGAAGTCTTAGTATTTAAATTTATGGTGTTGTATATATACAATATTAAAACTTAAGAAACTAAACATAAATATAAGAATTATATTGAATTAAACTAAATATTACAAAGGTATCACCATTTATATAATTTGAAGTTGGTACAAGTTCAAAAAATTACAAAGTTACAACTATAATAAAATTATCCATTTTGACTTGATCTTGTTCACTTCTTGTTGTGATTTGATATGCCACAACCTGTATTATGAATATGGTAAATCATTAGAAAAATAAATATATCAATATTCATATAAGTATTAAATATATATAATTTTATTCGTATAAAATTTACATTGTTAACGATTTGTCGACTTGTGGAAGACTAGTCGGGCGCCTTGTCGCCTAAGCGCTTATGCTCCCGGTTGTTGCCACGCCTCGACTTGTTGCCTTTATAACTATGCTTATAACTCATAAATTAAGCTGTTGTGACAGCATATTATTTAAGCTTTGAGTCAGGGTCTCTCTCTACTTGTCTTATAGCTAAATATTGACAATGATAGCTGTTAATGCTTGATTCTGTCCGCGCGTCCAATCAACTCGGCAGACGTGTACCTGCACAAAAGTTCCAATGGCTTGGGCCGTTTGTGGACTCCTCCAGTATAAGAGTAAGTAATAGGTTCAAGATGTGTTAACAATGGAGGTCAAATATTTAGTAGGGTAAAATCTCTCGTACCTTCATTGTTATTTGGATATTTATAGGATTCACTTGGCTGCTTACTACTCCTATTAGGAGTGCTCTGCCCAGAATCCTTATTGGACCCGGATTCAATTACCTTGAACCAATAGAAGTATTATCCAGTAAGGAACCACAAGAGCTTAGAATTCTGGCCCAAGCCTTTTCGGACTAGAGAGTCCTCTTATAATTCGCTAAGCATGATGGGTCTTTGGGCCGAGTCCAAGATGAGGAGCCTAGTCAGGCTCATAAAGATCTATATCCGAACATTGCCCCCTACTCCCTTAGTATAAGATATGTACTGAGGGAGTAAACTAGGAATTCAATCGACCCGTAAGCTCGGAGTTAGCGAAAGGAAATTGATCTTCTGGTGCTTATGATCATTTGCCCCGAATGGGTATACCCCTTGGGGTCCTTAAAAGCGTCTCCCCAAGGGTGGATGAAATCAGATTGAAACTTAGGTCCATTGCGTGGGCAGATCCTTTTGAATATGTGTATTTAGGCTCAATCTTTTTTCATTGAGGCCCATTGACCTTATCCTAGCATAAAACGGCCCAATAACAATTTTGAATTTAGGATGTGATAACAGCTGGCAGGAGTTGTGGCGGTTTAGTAATAATTATCCCGCCGTAACTACTCTGGTTGACCCCTGACCGTTAGATGATATCGATCTCAGCCATTGGATATTTACTCATATAGGGAAAATAAACCCAATCGTCATTTCCCACTAGTAAATCCATATTCTTCTGAGACAACAATCCTCCATTGCTAAGAAACCTCATCACATTGCTATACTGATCTAAAAATCGGTCGTCTTCTTCCTACCTAGAATATCCCAAGTAAGTTATTCGTCATCTTTCTTTTATTTCTCAATGGCTAGGGTTAAGAACGCGCAAGAAGCACGCGCTTCGTCTTCCCGGGTTGAAGATGAAGTTACCTTTGCTGAGGCCAGAATTCCTGAGGGTCAACCATGGAAACCAGTAATTGTCGAGCGAATGAGGGATGTAGAGGAATATAATAGGACCAAATATTTTTCCTTAGATTACAGGGTGGCTAATATCCCTTCTTCCATAAAAACTCCCTTTTTGACTTGTTGATGACGGAGTTTTACATTCCCGATTCGTACGAAATTAGGAGACCCGAAGTCTAGGAAAGGGTGTACTGGCAGCCCGAAGGGGGTGGATTCCTATCCATCGGCAACTGCTTCTCTTCGGGGTGCGATTCCCACTACGCCCTTTCGTTCTCGAGCTCCTACATACCGTCGGGCTTAGCTTGAGTCAATTATCCCCAAATTCTTTTATTCCTTTGAACAGTTTCATTGCTTTCTGCTCATCCGAGGACACAGTCCCAAGCTTAGACTTTTTTATCAATTTTTCTCCCTCATCGCCTGTAAAAAGAAGGGGTTTTACCAAATAATAAAGAACTCGGGTAGGGAAACCCTAATGGATACCCCCTCTAATAATAAAGGTTGGCACGGGGATTGGTTTTTTATTAAGGGGCTGGACACCGAGTAGGTAGGACCTTGGTCAAACCCGAACAAAGACCAACTGAATCCAAATCGAATTTCCCAAAGAAGGTTGGAGGCGTTCGAGGCTTTGTATTCCAACCGACCTTCGGTGAAGTGGAACCGGTTGCTCCTTAATGACCAGGACTGGTTACATTCACATAGCTGTAAGTCTCTTTATTTTTCCGAATGTGCTTTACTTGAGATCTGAAGAAATACTGAACCCATCTTATCTTCCGATTTTACAATGGCTGACTCAGGCAAGAACCTTGACAATGAAGTGATCCTAGAAGCCGCTGGAGTCCCGAGGGTCAAGCTTTCGGGTGCTGAAAAAGTTAGGATGGCCCGAAGTAAAAAGGCCGCTGGTTCCAAAGCTTCAACCACCCCGGCGGCAACTGCTGGAGGAGTATCCGGGTCTGGCCAACCCGAAGAACTGGTACAGATCGGGGAACCTCCAATTGCATCCGAGGCGCCCACGGCGAACAAATATGATGGTAAGCGGAAGAGGCTGGTGCGTCACTCCTCAGTCGAGGTAGGGGACGAAACAGTCCCTTTAATTAGGATCGAGCCCTCGCTGACAACTGGGGGATCTTCTAACGCAGCTCCGAGTGCTGGTGATCGAGAGAAGGAACTTACTGCGACAACCTCCTTTGATGTCGACTCCCCTGCATTGGAAGAGGGGGCATTATTGAAAAGACAAAAGGGGCCCTCCCCTCCCCCAATTACATCAGAACAGCCGAGGGCCGAAGATGTGGGGACATCGGTCAGAGGTTTGGGATCATCCATGATCCCCTTTGACACAGCTGAGGCCGATCAGGCTGATTTGAGGGCTTTAATGAAGATGTTGTTTTCTTTTCATGCTAAGGTTAGTAGGTTGTCTTTGATGAATTTTTATTGTGAAAAATATACCTCGATCATGTTTTAATGACTTTGTAATTTCCGAACATTGTCATGCAGCGAAACAACCTTCTCCTTCAGGTGTCGGACCAAGTGAAGATTTTGGAACGCGACCTGAAGAAGTCCTCCGAGGAGTGTGCTGAGGCGAAAGAGAAGCATTTAAAAGTCCGAACCCAGCTTCGTGCTCAGCATGATAGCTTCCACCTCATGAAGAAAGATTATGAGGTAATGCTATCGGAGAAAGTCAAGACTGACAAGGAGTTGGCCACATTGCGTGATCAGGCATTTGCTGCCGATATCCGAATGTCCGACATTGGAGCCCGAGCTGAGGAGGCAGTCAAACAAGCTGAAGCTGCTACAAAACGGGCTGAGGATGCGGAGGCCAGGAATAAGGAACTTGAGTTCCTCCTACAAAGGCAGAAGGAGCAAATTGACCAATCTAGCGATATGATTCGGGCCCAGACTTCGCAAATGAGGAACCTTAAGGATAACGTTCAAACGATCGTTGCCGGCTGGGCCTCGAGGGAAGCCAATTGGTTGAAAGGTCCGGTTGCCCCCACTTCTCCAGGCGTTCTTGCACCGAGTCTTCGTCAGAGGGTTATCGATGAGTACAAAGCCTCGGATCAATTTCACGAAGATGTACAAGACGCCGTGGTGAACGAGTTCAATGACGGCTTTGAGTTTGCCCGAGAACTGGTGTGAGGAAAGGGTCACGATCCTGATGCACTGGGGATTATCATTCCCGATAACTAATTTGTAAATTTGTTTAGTACTTTGTAGCCTTAACTTTTAAATGTTTGTAATTGTTAAATCTATCTTTTCTCATGAGTTAGCTCTCTTTATCTGCGTGCATGGCTGTTTACTGTTTATTTATACTTCTTCTCCCCCTACTAACCTTATTAAGCGAATTGCCGATAAGGTTAGCAGATGTATTTAAAGTGTATGTAGAAACAGAAAACACAGAGATAAGATATAAAAAGAGTTCTCATTAATTTCGAAAAGATAGCATAATCGGCCAACGTTCTGGCCTCAAAGGGAACTAAATAGACAAGACTTATAATTACTGATAGTATTTTCGGAGTCCAGCAGCATGCCATGTGATCGGGATAGCCTTTCCATCCATATGTTGAAGTTTGTAGGTCCCCGATCATAATACCTCGATAACCTTGTACGGTCCTTCCCAAGTTGGCATTAACTTTCCAGTTTTCCGAGGTGTCGAAGCTTCGGTTTGCCAAAGGACTAAATCCCCTACCTTAAATGTCCTATTTTTGACGTTTTTGTTGAAGTGTCGAGCTGTACGTTGTTGATAAATAGCTAGCCTTAAAACTACAGCATCACGCTCTTCTTCCAACAGATCTAGGTTTTCCCGAAGCCCCTCGTTATTGAGATTTTCGTCAAAGTTTTGGACTCGAGTGGAGGGTATCCCGATCTCAATAGGTATCAAGGCTTCGGTCCCATAAGAAAGTTTGAAGGGTGTTTCGCCTGTTGTGGTCCGAGGAGTTGTTCGGTAAGCCCAGAGGACATGTAGGAGCTCTTCGGGCCAAGCTCCCTTTGCTTCCTCAAGTCTTCGTTTTATACCATTTAGGAGCAACCTGTTTGTTACTTCCACTTGACCGTTTGCTTGAGGATGTGCTACCCAGGTCCGACGATGTTGGATGTTAAGTTCTGTCAAGAAGCCTTCAAACTCTTTCCCCACGAACTGGAGACCGTTATCTGAGACTAGGACCTTCGGTATGCCGAATCGGTAAACCACTTGCTCTTTAAGGAACTGAAGACATGTCTTTTCAGTAATCTTTGCCAGTGGTTTAGCTTTGACCCATTTGGTAAAGTAATCAATTGCTACGACTACGAACTTCACTTGACATTTACCCTGAGGGAGTGGTCCGAGGAGATCTATTCCCCAAACTGCAAAAGGTATTGGAGATAGTATGGGTGTAAGCTCTTTTGGAGGTTGGTGATGTACCGAAGCAAACAGTTGGCACTTATGACATTTTTTGACGAAGTCTTTGGCGTCCTAAAGCATGGTCGGCCAAAAATATCCTTGTCTTAATATCTTATGAGCCAATGTCTTTGCTCCTACATGATCTCCACAAATTCCTTCATGAACTTCTCAAAGCGCGTAATCGGATTCCCTCGGGCCAAGGCATCGAAGTAGAGGCGATGAGTAAGATTTTCTATATAATTTGTCCTCGATGAGGCAGTACTTCGTAGACTTGAATTTTATCCTTCGGGCCAAAGCTCTATCTTCGAGTAACTCATCACTTTTCAAGAATTTGAGTATGGGAGTCATCCAGGAATCTTCGGATTCAATATCCATCACTGTTTGGACTGTTGTGCTCGGTTCTTGCAAATTTTCCAAATAGACAGACCCTTCTAAATCTCCCTGATCGGTTGTTGCTAACTTTAAAAGTGCATCAGCCATTGTATTTTCGGATCTAATCACCCCGAAAATCTGATACTTAGGAAAATAGCCAAGAAGCGTCTGCACAAGCTGCAGATAGGCCTGAAGATGCGGTTCTCTGGCCTCATATTCGCCCAAGACTTGCTTCACCACTAGTTGGGAGTCACTGTACACTACCAGATTCTTCACCTCCAGACTTCGGGTCAATTTTAGTCCTGCTATAAGTGCCTCATACTCCGCAATATTGTTGGTGGCTGTGAACCCAAACCGGATAGACTATTGGACCTTAAATCCCTCAGGCGAGGTAAGAATCACTCCTGCTCTGCTGCGAGACCCGATTCTAGACTCGTCCACAAATAAAGTCATGCCGAGTCTGTTGCAGGATTAGATAATTCAGCCGGATCTTCTTCCTTTTCTTCGGGAAAGGAGCACTCGACGATAAAGTCGACAAGGGCTTGTGCTTTGATTGTTGTTCGAGGACGAAAGTCGATATTAAACTGACTTAACTCTACAGCCCACGCTGCTAACCTTCCTGAAGACTCGGGTCGATACAATACTTTCTGAAGGGGTTAATCTGTGAATACTGTAATTATTCTCCCCTGGAAGTAGTGCCGAAGTTTCTGACTAGAAATTATCAGTGCGTAAGCCAACTTCTCTAGGTTTGGATACCTGGTTTCCGCATCCCGAAGAGCATGGCTTACATAATAGACCGACTTCTGACCCTGTGAATCCTCTCTGATTAAGGCTGACCCGACGGCCAACTGTGTGGCAGATAGATATAATTGTAAATCCTCTTCGGGCAGAGCTTTGCTGAGGATTGGGGGAGAAGAGATATATCGTTTGATTTGTTCAAAGGCATCCTGGCATTCTTCCGTCCAAACAAATGTCTTTTGGTTCTGAGCCCCTTTCAGAGTATTAAAGAAAGGGAGACATTTCTCTGCTGAACTGGCTACAAACCTCCGAAGAGCAGCAAGTCTTCCAGTTAGCCTTTGAACGTCTTTAAAACTCCTTGGGGACTGCATCTCAAGGATAGCCGATATGTTTTCGGGATTTGCCTCTGTCCCTCTTCGGCTAACCATGTATCCCAAGAATTTGCCTGACCCGAGGCCAAAAGTGCACTTGGCGGAGTGAAGTCTCATGTTGTGGATTCTGACATTCCGAAAGCATTCTTCTAGATCTGATAGGTGGTCTTCTTCCCCCATGCTTCGAACGATCATATCATCCACATATACTTCCATATTTCTTCCGATCTGATCTCTGAATATACTGTTCATCATTCGTTGATAGGTTGCCCCGGTATTGATCAAACCGAAATACATGACTTTATAGGCGTAAATTGCTCGGTGTGATGAAGGATTTCTTCGGGATATCTGGTTTGTACATGGCAATTTGATTATACCCGGAGAAAGCATCCAGGAAGCTCATTAAAGTGTGTCCCGAAGTAGAATCGATTAACTGATCGATGTTCGGGAGAGGATAATAATCTTTTGGACAGGTCTTGTTTAAATCTGTGTAGTCCACACACATCCTCCACTTCCCGTTATGCTTTTTCACCAGTACCACGTTGGCGAGCCATTCTGGATAAGTTATTTCATAAATAAAGTTAGCAGCCAATAATTTTTCAATCTCTTCATCAATTACCTTCTGTCGTTCGGGAGCTATATTCCGCCTTTTCTGTTTAACGAGCTTATGGTTAGGGTTGACACTCAACTTATGTTCGGCCACGTCCCTGTCTATTCCCAGCATATCAACTGGCGTCCATGCAAAAATATCTGAGTATTCTCTTACCAATTCAATGAGTTTGGTTCTGACGTCTGTCTGCAAACCGGCACCAATCTGTATTGTTTTCGTGCTATCTTCTTGAAACAGCGGTATCTCCTCAGTTTCTTCAGCAGGCATTGCTATCAACTCCGAGCCTCCTTCATTGTAGTTTTATGTTTACTAACCCCTACGGAAGTCGCCTATATAGTCAGAAGATAACATCTTCGGGATATGTACTGATCGCCAGAAACTTCACCGATCTCATGCTCGGTTGGGAATTTCATCTTTAGGTAAGGGATCGAGGTGACTGCTTTTAGGGTCGACAGGGTTGTCCTTCCCATGATAGCATTGTAGTTACTTTCCACCTGGACCACGTAGAATCTTATCATAATAGAAGCCTGTTTAGGAGCTGTGCCGAAGATCGCTGATAATTTAATCGTCCCTGCTATTCGAACCGGGTTGTTCCCGAAATCGTATAACGAAGACTCATTGCAGATCTCCAGCTTCCTTCCCCCCAGATCCAGCCGATTGTATGCATGACTGAACTCCCGTTATCCACCAACATCCGTTTCAAATCCATGGTTCCAACTTGAGTCGTGATGACCAGGGCATCTTGATGCGGCATGACTATTCTCGGGGGGTAATCATCATCGGAGAAGGTTATGGGCTCGGTTAGGATGGCCTTAGACTGTCCAGTCAATTGATGAACTTCTCTGGTGAAGGCCTTTCTTTTCCTGTTAGACAAAGCGGATATCGGTCCTCCGGAGATAACATCTACCACTCCCCTTGCAGCTCCCGAAGGTGGTGGGGGTGCTATTCGATCGAAAGAGCTTGGTTTATATTGATCGGCTACGTAATAGTCCAGATTACCTTTTCGTACTTGCCTTTCCAAAAAATCCTTCAGCTGATAGCATTCTTCGGTATCATGACCTTTAGCTTCGTGGTAACTGCAGTATTTGTCTACGTTCTTCTGTCTGGCGAAAACTCGAATTTTCGGGGGTTTCTCATAAAAAGGTTGATTTTTGATTTACTTGATGATGACGGCTCTACTCAGGGTCAAAGGAGTGTAATCTTTGTCATTATCTCGACTTCCTCGATCCTTTGAGCCATCATTCTTGCGTTGACGATTATCATGAGAATCTTTCTTTCCATTCCCTTTGTTGTTGGTGTACTTCTTGTCGGCGTCTTCGCTTCGGGGATCTCTCTGGTGAAAATCACCTGTATTTTTTGAGGTACCCCGAAGATTAGCAAGCGCCTCTTCCAACTCAACAAACTTATCAACCTTGTCATAGGCTTCGGGCAAAGACTCGGGCGCTTTAGAGATGATTTCTTGGATCAATCTATTGGATTTGTCCACGTTTAATCCCATGGTTAAAAAGTGGATAACCTACTTTGGATCTATATCATTGACTTCAGATACGGCCTCTCGGAATCTCTTAATATATTGTCGAAGTGTCTCGTTCGGCCTCTGTTTAACCTGCATGATGGACGTGATCATCTTGGCACGCCTCTTATTACTGCCGAAGCGGGTGTGGAATTTTTCTTGCAGATCATCCCATGAATGTATAGATGCAGAAGGAAGGGAGATGATCCACTCTCGAGCAGTTTTCTTCAGGGTGGACAGGAATAGATGGCACATGGCTGCCTCATCATGACCATGAAAAAGCATGGTCTACTCGAAAGTGAAGGTATGGTCATGGGGGTCTCTAGTTCTGTCGTACATCTCCAAGTTTGAGGGAACTTTATTCTTTCTATCGATCTTTGCGTTAGCCAGGTCTTGGGTGAAAGGAGAGGCCCGAGGCTTCTTTGTTCCGGAAGGTTGATTTACAACCCTTCGGGGAGATGATTCTCCAGTGTGGCTCCTTCCAGGGCTTCGTCGGGAACTTTCGCGATGGTCTCTTCTTAATGGTGATCGGGCACGCTTTCTTAGATCCCTGGTATAGATGGATTCGGATTGGACCAGACTATCATCTCGATGCCGCCTATGGGGTCGGTCATCTCTTCGTCGGTGGGGTGTTGAGCGGGAGGCCGAGCCTCTCTCGCTCAACAAATTTTGCCCAGCCTCATTCAATTCCATGTATTGTTTATCAAGCTCTTCTTGCTGGAGATCGAGAGCTTTTTTCCGGTTAAGAATCTGCTGGAGGCGCTGCTCCCTTTCTACCACAGTCTCACGGAGTGATCGAGACTGGGTCGGTCCTTGTTGATCATGGTGACTTCGCTGTGATCGAGAAGTCGTCATGTGAATTGTTTTAATTGACAATTGAAATCGCTACAAAAGGGGCCCTCCTTCTAGCGCCAATGTTAACGCTTGATTCTGTCTGCGCGTCCAATCAACTCGGTGGACGTGTACCTGCACAAAAGTCCCAACGGCTTGGGCCGTTTGTGGACTCCTCCGGTGTAAGAGTAAGTAATAAGTTCAAGATGTGTTAACAATGGAGGTCAAATATTTAGTAAGGTAAAATCTCTCGTACCTTGACTTCATTGTTATTTGGATATTTATAGGATTCACTTGGCTGCTTACTACTCCTATTAGGAGTGCTCTGCCCATAATCCTTATTGGACCCGGATTCAATTACCTTGAACCAATAGAAGTATTATCCAGTAAGGAACCATATGGACTTAGAATTCTGGCTCAAGCCTTTTCGGACTAGAAAGTCCTCTTATAATTCGCTAAGCATGATGGGCCTTTGGGCTGAGCCCAAGATGAGGAGCCCAGTCAGGCTCATAAAGATTTATATCCGAACAATAGCATTTGCTAAGTATCTTGTAAATTGAGAAGGATATATTTTTGCTTGAACAGGTGGCAACATAGAGCAGGCATACTGTCGAGGTCGACCAGTTGCTTCTATTTGGAGAACACATTCTAAGTGTTGATGTCGAAGGCAATATCTTCACCTGGGCTTTTAAAGGAATTGATCAGAATCTTGCTCCAATTGGACACATCTTGCTAGAAGACAAATTAACTCTTAGCTTTATAATGCATCCAGATACTTACCTAAATAAGGTATCTGCCTAGCTTTTGTTTTCGGAATTATTCACTTACTCTTTGACAACATTCTGTTAAGATTTCTTCTCATTGAGCAGCATGTGTACAGTTACTTCTAGGGAGTCGAGGACGCACTTCAACTTTGGAATATTAGCACAAAGAAAATGCTTTTTGAGTTCAAAGGCTGGAAATCATCTATGCTGTTGTGTTTCTTCTCCGGCACTGGATGTTGTTGCAGTTGGCTGTTCTGATGGAAACATTCATGTACACAACATTCGTTATGACGAAGAAATAGTTAGTTTTACTCATTCTACTCGAGGTACTGTGACTGCCTTATCTTCTAGCACTGGTAAGAACTTGGAATTTATCATTACATGAGTATGAACAATGGTTATAGTTATGTATTGTGCTTATTTTTGGAGTCATCTACTCCTTTTCCAGCCACTTTTTTCTTGAGTAATGCTATCTCCATCCCAATTTAACTGACCCTTTTCACTTTCCACATAATTAGAAAGGAAGATTAATTAACAAGGCTTCAATTTTTCTTCCCATTACAGGCATTAAAATAAGTTTGGTAATTGCATTGGGGTCCACAAGTTTCTTACCCTCTTTCTAATATTTTCGAACTTTAGGGTAGTATAGTCGAATTAAACTACTACTTATAAAAAAAGTCGAACTGAACAAATAATGTATTGATATGTGGAATATTCACTTATTTTCGGACATCACAGAATGGAAAGATGATCTCTTAGACTGGGAGCGAGTAACTATTTTTCCTTTCTCTAGGACATTATCAAGGGTGGGTTTTAGTCAATGAGAAATGGTTGGTTCAAATGTATTCTTTCTGACTCAATGTGTTGCAAGAATTTGCTTGCAAGGGTTTTTGAGCCTGTTAGGACAGAAGGTCATTTTGATGGTCCGTCCATCTGCCAAGTTCGACAAGTTGTATGTAGGTAAAATGATGGTTTAGGAAAACACAACATATCCTCAAACTTCCAGTCAGTTTGAAACCTCATTTCTATTTTATTTTTTATAGGAAATATTGAACTGTTTATAGCCACAATTTAATCCACCATGTAGGTGAAGTCTAGTGATGACTTTGAAGGGTTAGGGGTTATACGGGGGAAGAGATTGCTTCTTCCATTATACCTTAAACTTTTCTAGTTTTCTAACTGATAAACTTGCCTGGACTCTTCTTTCTAGTACCTATTTTTATTAATTTATGTTTCATGCCATTCTTTCTTGAAGTTGATTCTAGCAATGAAAGACAATGCAGAGGACCTTTAGGATCTAACATGGAAGTGGATTAGTTTTTGATGCTTACAGTTAATTGCGGATGGATCTAATATTGGACAACCGCTTTTAGCGTCTGGAGGGTCATCTAGTGTCATAAGCATATGGAACCTTGAGAAGAGGAGACTTCAGTCCGTCATTAAAGAGGCCCATGATTCCTCCATTATTTCGTTGCACTTCTTTGCGAATGAGCCTGTGCCAATGAGTGCATATGTAGATAACTCTATAAAAGTAAGATGAAATTTATTTTCATTTTTTAGTTTAAGTTAACTTTTTAATGCTTTTATTTTAATTGGAAGTCCACGCATGCTACTCTTATGAGACTCATCCACCTGAAGCACACGATTTGATGAGACATGATGTTCCTGTCGAACTACTTCATAATCATATCTATGTTACCTTTTAGGCTAGATAAGGTTGTTTGTCATGAATTTGAAATGATTTCAGCAGACAATTAATATTTTTGGATTCTCCTTTTTTCCTCTCCTCACTATGGTTTAGCTAAAGTAGCCTTGATGTATCGATAATATTTCTTGTGATCTCCATACCCAAATTCGCAGCATTTAGAATTTAGAACTAATGAATCACTTTGGGGTTTTTACTGGATTAAACATTGTGTCTGGCATGATTTAATTGCTGCCAGAGTGGTGCGGGGTAGTATGGATGTCTATGGAGGTTGCAAGAATCTACTTTACCAGCCCAAATTCTTTAATACAGAGTTGCCTGATTAATGTGAAACGTGCAAGACTTCTTTCCTTTCAATTGATCCCCCGGCCATTATCCTTGTTTCTAAGGCTTTAATTTATTCGTGATTAGATTCTCAAATCTTTACATGCTTAGGCATGCGTGCCTAATTGAGTAAATTTAAGAAAGTTGAATTTCATTGTTTTCAACTTTTGAAATACAATATAATATTCTACAGTTATTACTTGTCTTTCCATTCATTGGTCGTCGTACCATGGAAATCATTCATCTTTTTTTTTTTGAAGAGTTTATAGTCTTTTGCCTAGTGCCTTGTATCAGTACCGTGACTACTGCTAGTTAATTTTGACACTATCCAATCATGGATTGTGCTGGGTTTCTATATAGGAATACATCTGATGGATGTCAATTGTCAAAATACTTTTGGGCCTTTCCCTAGAATACTGAATAACTAATGAGGCGGCCAATTTTTTTGTTGAATCCCAGTTTTGGGGAAAAAATGGGAATTCTAATTCGTTCATATAACCATTTTACTCCATCTGTCTTGGAATAAGTGTTCTCATTGACTTTTGGGATCAAATTGACCATTTTAAAAATTTACATTTTAGCATATTAATTTAGATATTCGATATCATGCACCTTGACGCTGGCGGTAAATTCCATTTTATTATGGTCATAGCCCCTCCCTCCGCATATATTTAAGAATAATAGTTCAATTTATTGATTCTAAAAATGGTGAATATTCCAATAAAAGTCAAATAGGGACATTTTCTATATTGAGGTGTTATGATTTGTATTCCTTGTTTTACGTTTTTCACCAAAATACTAAACTAACTAAAAACATCTTTCTCAATATCTTTTGTTTGTATAAAAATAAAAAATAAAAAGCAATATAAGCATATGTTTAGTTTTTGATTCATCATTCCACTGCAGGCATAGAATTGTCCATGCATCTATAAAAGGATTTTTACTTGACAGTCAGTTTAGTCAGCTTTAATCACTTGAAATGATGCTTGAGCACATTTACTTTGATTGCTATTTTCTTTCAAAATTTACTTTGATATGCTAAGTCACAGAACTCACTATGTATCCAAATTCTACCACATTTCAACATAAAGTGCTTTGTTGACATCTAAATCGTTCCTTTTTCTTTCTTGTTTGGTTTTCCCTTTCTTTTGATGGCTGAAGATGTGGATTTTCAACCCAACTGATGGCGATCCTCATCTTCTACGATTTCAATGCGGGCACAGTGCTCCTTGCTTTGCATAAGGTATGGTGATTACTGATTATTTATGAATTGTATTTGTGCTTGTGCAGTAACTTTTTCTTAATTAAGATCATAATTGATTATGTCCTTAATATTTCTCCTCCGGTCTGCAATTAAATGTTGTATAAGAATGGACGCCCATAGCCCCTTGTAATATGTTATCTTTGTTGGGAAATATCTCTTTCCCAGTTATTGAGAAATCAGTCTCCCACAAATATACCTAGATAAACATGTTATCAATTGTGTATGAGATGAAAAATATCCAAATACGAGACACCAATATTTTACGTGGAAAACCCTCTAAAACTAAGAGGTAAAAACCACGGGACAAACTCCGAATAATCCACTAGAACAAACTGAGAGAATACAAAGATATCCTAATTTGAGTACACACTCAAATTACTTCACCACAATAACTATGTGATAAAATCTCAAACAAAATAACTAAATGCTTGATCTTTCTTTCTCTCTCTACTCTCACTCTTCCTCTTGCTCTTAGGAAGAACTATTAAGTTTTTGGTGTGTCTTCATATTGTGAAGATGCATCCCTTTTATAGGCTCTCCATTAGCACACCAACTAAGAAAGTCTCTCCATTAGCACACCATCACATGGAAAGTTTCTCCATTAGCACACCATCACATGGAAATGTTCTCCATTAGCACATCATCACATGAAAAATTCTCCATCACATGGGTATAGGATAATAAACCCAACAATCTCCCCCGCCGAACCCATGAGAGGAGATAGTTACCGTGACCTAGTCACTTGGAGTTCATCCCGACCAGCTCCTTGCAAAATTCCTGCTTATCACGAGTTACAACTTTTGTTAACATGTCTGCGGGGTTTTCGTCGGTATGAACTTTTTCACTTTTATCAATTCCTTTTCCATCACTTCTCGAAGCCAGTGATAACGAACATCAATGTGCTTGGTGCGATTATGATACGTGGCGTTCTTGGTCAAGTTAATTGCACACTGACTATCACAATAAATCACATAATCATCCTGTGTCAAACCCAACTCTTGGAGAAATCGTTTCAACCATAACATCTCTTTGCTTGCTTCTGTAGCGGCAATGTATTCTGACTCGGTTGTAGACAGAGCAACACACTTTTGCAACTTAGACTGCCATGATACAGCTCCCCCTGCAAAAGTAAACAAATACCCCGAAGTAGACTTCTTCTCTTCAGAACCAGCAATGTCTGCATCTGTAAAGCCCTCCAAGACTGGACTCGAACCGCCAAAGCCTAAACACAAACTGGAAGTAGCTTTCAAGTATCTAAGAATCCACTTAACTGCTTCCCAATGTTCTCTACCAAGATTTGACAAATACCTGCTCACAACGCCAACTGCATAAGTAATATCTGGCCGAGTACAAACTATCGCATACATAAGACTCCCTACAGTAGAGGAGTAGGGAACTGCTGCCATAGCATCTCTCCCTTC
Source organism: Aralia elata (assembly GCA_034770075.1). Classification (NCBI taxonomy): domain Eukaryota; kingdom Viridiplantae; phylum Streptophyta; class Magnoliopsida; order Apiales; family Araliaceae; genus Aralia; species Aralia elata. The sequence goes on from CM068382.1 coordinate 24,592,045, forward strand.
CTTAGTAGGACACATACTCTTCGTCAACTTAATATGACCAGCCAGTGGTGTGCTAGCTGGCTTAGTATCACCTATGTTGAATCTTGTAAGCACCCGTTCAACATACTTCTCTTGTGACAACCACAACCTCTTGGTTTTCCTGTCACGAACAATCTTCATACCCAAAATCTGCTTAGTCGGGCCTAAGTCTTTCATATCAAAAGACTTGAACAACTCACCCTTGAGCCTGTGAATCATGTTAGCATCTTGCCCAACTATCAACATATCATCTACATATAGCAACAGAATAACGAAGTTACCATCTGGGAATTTTTTCACATACACACAGTGATCTGCAACTGTTCTACTATAACCTTGATCCACCATAAATGAATCAAATTTCATGTACCACTGTCTTGGGGCTTGTTTCAGGCCGTACAAACTTTTCTTCAACCTGCAAACCAAGTGTTCTTTCCCTTTAACTTCAAATCCCTCTGGCTGCTCCATATAGATTTCCTCCTTCAAATCACCGTGAAGAAATGCAGTTTTCACATCTAGTTGCTCAAGCTCAAGATCCATACTAGCTACTAACCCCAACACTACTCGAATAGAAGTCATCTTCACAACCGGAGAAAAAATCTCATCGAAGTCAATACCTTGTTTTTGAGCAAAACCTTTGACAACTAGTCGAGCCTTGTACTTCACTAGTTTTTCACCATCCTTCTTAAGTTTGAACAACCATTTATTTTTCAATGCTTTTTTGCCCTTCGAAAGTATAGTCAACTCATAAGTATGATTCTTGTGCAAAGAATTCATCTCATCCCGCATAGCTCTCAGCCAATTGTTCTTCTCCTTATGAGTCTTGACTTCTTGAAAATTCGCTGGCTCTCCCTCTTCAGCAACTAAAAGATATTCAGATGAAGGATACCTGACTGATGGCACACGTTCTCTCGTGGATCTTCTTAGCTAAGGTTCTTCAATATTAGGTTGCTCCCCCTGATCAACACTCTCTGCATCTAACCCATCCCTATCGTGCAAATCTGTATCAGTCATATCTTCATTCTGACCTCCTTCTCCAACTGTGGCATTCTGTAATGGTGAAGGAACTTCGTTGAGGTCTGGAACTCTAGTATCTCTGGGCTGTGAAACATTATCAAATTCCTCATAGTTCTAGTGCTCATGAAACACCACATCTCTGCTTCTGAATAATTTCCTCTGCACTGGATCCCATAACCGGTATCCAAACTCTGCATCTCCATAGCCAACAAAAACACATGGAGTAGACTTGTCATCAAGCTTCGATCTTGGTTTCTTGGGGATATGTGCAAAAGCCTTGCACCCAAATATCATCAAGTAAGAATATGACACATCCTTACCATTCCAAATCTCCTCTGGAATCTAGAAATTCAAAGGCGCTGATGGAGATCTATTAATCAGATAGCAAGCAGTACGAACAGCTTCACTCCAAAATGACTTAGGCAATTTAGCCGTTCTCAACATGCATCGTACTCTCTCAATAATAGTACAGTTTATTCTCTCAGCCACACCATTATGTTGTGGGGTACCAGGAACAGTCTGCTCATGCCGAATGCCATTTTTACTGCAATAATCAGCAAACTCCTTTGAAGTGTATTCCCCTCCGTTGTCGCCGCGAAGGCACTTCAATAATTTTCTAGTCTCCCTTTCAACCATAGCATGAAAACTCTAAAAATGCTGGAATACCTGGTCTTTTGTTCTCAATAAATATACCCACACTTTTCGTGAAGCATCATCAATAAAGGTAACAAAATACCTATTTCCACCCAAAGACTCAACCTCAATGGGTCCATATACATCAGAATATACTCTCTCTAGTAACTCTGATTTTCTTTTAGCTAAACTACTAAAAGAAACTTTATGTTGTTTCCCAAACAAACAATAATCACAAGGGCTTAAAATAGTACCTTTAGCAAAAGGAATGAGTGACCTTTTTGCTAATAATTGCAACCTTTTCTCACTCATGTGGCCAAGCCTCTTATGCCATAAGTTTGGCGAAGAGTCATCCTCAGCTGCATTCAACTCACTGGAACGCACATTCACATGAGTCTTGTACAACGAGCAACAAGCAGCACCTCTTGCTACCACCATAGAGCCCTTGGTAAGCTTCCACTTTCCACTGCCAAAGTGATTCTCATAGCCTTCTCTGTCTAAGGCCATACCAGAAATCAAGTTAAGGCGCAAATCAGGAACGTGTCTAACATCCCTCAAGGTAATAGTGCAACCAACACCTGTCTGAATACAAACATCTCTAATTCCAATGATCTTGGACTGATCAGTATTCCCCATTCTTACATACCCAAAGTCTCCAGCTTTGTAAGTTGTGAAAAATTCCTTCTTGGGTGTAGCATGATACGAAGCACCAGTATCCACCACCCAATCAACTTTCTGATCATCAACATGCAAGCATTCTTCTTCCTCAAATGAAAGAATCACGACATCTTCGGTGACCGTGGTTGCAGTGTTCTTCTCCTCAGCCTTTCCTTGCTCACCATTTTTCTGCTTGTCTAACCAGCTCTTACAATTTCTTCTGTAATGACCTTCCTTATTACAATAGAAGCATCTATACGTATCGCCTTGTCTGGTCTTTAACTTGCTCCGGTGATTTTTGCTTTTGCTACGACTATTAACTCCTTAGTGAGATCCCCTGAAATTGCTTCTGACTATGTTCTCTGCAACAAGAACATGTGTCTCAAAATTTACGCCTTGCTCCTTTCGCCTTGTCTCCTCACTATGAAGGCTGTCCTTGACCATCTGCATGGTCATCTTTCCTTCTGGAGCTGAATTGCTTAGAGACACTACCAAAGTTTCCCAAATGTTTAGCAACGAACTGAGAAGCAAAAGAGCTTGAATCTCATCATCAAGATTCAACTTCATGGTGGACAATTGGTTCACCAAGCCTTGGAACTCACTCATATGCTCCGACACACTGCTCCCATCTTTGTTCTTCAAGTTCACAATTTTTCGAATCACAAAAGTTTTATTTTGTGCATTCTTTTTCTCGTACATAGACTCTAGTGTTGTCCATAGAGTATGAGCATTCGTCTCCTGCGAAACATGGTGGAACACACTTTGATCAATCCACTGTCGGATGTGACTAATAGTCTTTCTGTTCATCTTTTTCTAATCAGTATCAGATTTATCTGTGGGCTTCTTTCCCTCGAGCTCCAACGGATCATGCAAATCTTTGCAGTAAAGGATATCCTCCATTCTGAGCTTCCAAATCGAAAAATTTGAAGAAGTCAATTTATGCCTCCGACTGATTCCTCAATAAAATTAAGCAAATAACCTTAGCTTTTAAAGGATCGTACCAGTTGGACAGGTAAGTGTAAGTCGGGTGGGAGTCTCTCTGTGCTTTTACAACGGTGACTAATTAAATAACCGCCTTTCTTAAAGGCTCTGCCTTTTGAACCACTTTTCTAGACACCAACGGTATGTATCAATAGCTCTTGATACCAATTGTTGGGAAATATCTCCTTCCCAGTTGTTGAGAAATCAGTCTCCCACAAATATACCTAGATAAACATGTTATCAATTGTGTATGAGATGAAAAATATCCAAACACGAGACACCAATATTTTACGTGAAAAACCCTCTAAAACTAAGAGGTAAAAACCACGAGACAAACTCCGAATAATCCACTAGAATAAACTGAGAGAATACAAAGATATTCTAATTTGAGTACACACTCAAATTACTTCACCACAATAACAATGTGATAAAATCTCAAACAAAATAACTAAATGCTTGATCTTTCTTTCTCTCTCTACTCTCGCTCTTCCTCTTGCTCTTAGGAAGAACTATTAAGTTTTTGGTGTGTCTTCATATTGTGAAGAAGCATCCCTTTTATAGGCTCTCCATTAGCACACCAACTAAGAAAGTCTCTCCATTAGCACACCATCACATGGAAAGTTTACCCATTAGCACACCATCACATGGAAAGGTTCTCCATTAGCACATCATCACATGAAAATTTCTCCATCACATGGGTGTAGGATAATAAACCCAACAATCTTCTGTGATAATTACACTGTTATGATTCTTATAAAGAAAATTACTTTTTGATGTATAACGTTTGACTCATTGACTTGGTGAATAGTAGCATTAATTTCTAGTTCATCTTAGCAGCCAGACGAGAATATCTTAACTGTTTTTTTTATATATAAAAAAAAATCGTTTTTGCCTCTAGGTTTTGCTTCCCATTATGAAATTACTAGTGCTCAACTGTATCCTAGATGCTAGGTGTTATTGTTGCATTTCCAAATGATTTTCTCTTTAGCTTTGAAATATTATCCTAATCTGCAGGTTCTATGCTAATGGGAGATGCATTCTATCTGCTTGACAGGATTGAGCATTTCGCTTCTCCATTATCCAGGTTTATTGCCTCTCAAAATTGTATTATTAGACCTTTATTTCTCTGTGTTAGTTTTTGTTCAGTTCTATAGCCAAACTATTCTTGTCCTGATTCTTTTGTAAATATTTGTTTTATTTATCATTTTTTGTTATCAGGATCAGCAAAGTAGAGAGCTATCTCAACATCATGTATCAAAAAGAGCTAAAAAGCTCAAGCTGAAGGTATGAGGAGTTATGGATAACAGTTTCTATCTCATGTGTATGATTTTGTCGATCATTTCTTAAAGCATCACAATTTAGTTGGATAGAGCTGCATCTTTCTTGCCTTTTTAATATATTTTATTTTACCTTTAATGGAAATAGTTATTGGAATACTTCCATTTATAAATCAAAGTATGCCTCTTCGAAGAATTTATTCTTTTTCTTTTGTTTTTGTATTTTTTATTCGAATTAGTACTTCTGTTTTCCTCCGGTATGCTGCTCCATCATCTTCTATCCTGAGCCTAAGTAGTTGAAGGGGCCAAGTTGCATAATCGTTTTGGCTTTCTAATTATACTTCGCTTGCTTGCACGACCGCCACTCCACTCCTCTTCGCTTGAAAAAAAAGATTCTATTACAGCCAACAGGGAGGATGGCACTACTGGCAAAGACCGTCCTCCACGGACCCAGAATCGTTTTGCAAACTCAAAAGCGCCAATTCGAGAGATAAAGACTTCATTGGTGATATTATATAGAACACCAAGGTCTGACCCGCGAGTCAAAGACCCTTTTTCATTTCCAGGATCTCTCACCCGTTCAGGGTACCCAACGATTATTCCATCCTTCCATAGAAGAATTAAATATTAAAAGGATGAGAAGGCAGATCAATTAGTCCACATGACCCAAATCACCCAATGATTTTGGGATCATCAACTAGTTGGAGATGGTCCTCAACAATATAAATTCTATGACTTGTCTTGTTACTAGTGTCAAAAAGGAATAAAAAAGATCATAAGCGTGCCAAAACTTTTTCAACATCAATGTTGATGGTTGAAAAATCTACATCTTTTGCCTGCCAAAACGAGATATTATACGACTCCTACATCGACTCCTACATTTACAACTTTGGAAGGCCTTTTTTCTCATTCCTTTATTCGTGAGTGTCAATATATTATAATCTTTTCTTGATATATGCTTGTCTCAATATTTTATCCATTCTGGGCTTTCTGGTCAGGAGTGTAGCTCTATTCTCCCACCCTTGTGGTTATTATTTGTTTTGCCTTTTCTCTTACCGTTCGTTTTTTTAGTTCGATGGATTTTTTTGGGGGGTTGCTTTCGAATCAAATCATACGTTTGACTAATATTTGGCTTATTTACAACAATTTGGCATTATTTTTGTTAGTCCTTGTGTTTCTAGGTCCCGTACGTGTTGCCTTGCCACTCTTTCAGCAAGGTTAGTTATAGTGACTTGTGTTATTGACGTGCTTTCAAATTTCTAATGTGAAAAACATCAAATAGAAAAAGAAAGTGAGAATGAGAACATTAAACAGGCAGTGCATTGCTTCAAATTTCACCCTTCAATTTCACTTACAAATCGCAAGGCTACATGTCTACTAAACAATTGCTTTTGCTAGCCCCATTTTATTTTTGTGGGTATTTCATGCAATCTATTTTTTCCATTCATAAAATAATGTAATATAGTTCTTGTTATTTTTTAAAAACCAATAATAGCTGAAATTAGGGTACGCGATTGGTGCAACGTAGTTACATGTCATTCGGATACTGCACAGGCATATGTATGGAATTGGAGGCTTCAAAATTTTGTGCTGGGTGAGCGCATACTAACACCATGTCCTGACAATCAGACACCAGTAAAAGTAATATCTCAGTCTATTCAGTCATATATAATGGCACACTTTCATTGCTTTAGTAGAATGATTTCAAGGGTTGCACTGTACCTTTGTATTTCATCCCAAGGCAAATCAAGGAGGAAATACTTCTGTTTTTGGGATATGATCATCACAAATATTGTCACCAATGAGGAAAGCAACTTGCTGTGCTTTCTATCCATTTCTTGGGCCTCATGGCCCAAAGTCAGTGCCCTGGGTTTGGAGGACCTTGAGGCACATTATTTTCCTAGTGCATAGTTTTTCTGAGGTTACATTTGAATTGTGCGATTGATGACAACATACTTTTTATGTCATGGTAGGCCTGCACCATTAGTACATGTGGGAATTTTGCTGTTTTGGGGACAGCAGCTGGATGGATTAAGCGACTAGGAGAAGTTGTTGGCATAACCTGTGATTCAACAAATACCCTGATGATAAGTGCTGGATATCATGGGGACATAAAGGTAAATAAATTAATGTCATAATGTTTATTGAAGTTCACCCTGCTATTATCTGATATTTGTATCAACTCAGTTCTCGTAATGTGGAATTGGTCCTTGTCGGTGTCAGAAACAGCGGTTGGCAAGTTCTTTATTTTGACCTTTGTACTATTTTGGTTTTCATATCATAAATCAAAGTGAAAATGGTTTATGGTAATCCTTCTATAAATGAAGGGAATTATACTGGTTGCATATGGCAACATTTTAAACCATTGATTTGAAATTCTCAATCCCTCCCTTAAATCATGTTCGCACTAGTAGATGAATCTATAAGACTGAAAGCAGAGTATAAGTACTTTTTCTTAATTTGTTTTTTATTTTTTAGACAAAATAAATTTAAAAATAGAAGAGAGAAATTACAAGCAGAGGGTGGACAAGGTGTCCACCCTAAGAGGAAATAAAAAAAGAAATATTTGAGAATAAAAGCTCTCCAATCCAATCTCTACTAATATAAGTCAATTAAGACACACCCATGACAAAAGTCTAACAGAGGCAAGAAATGATCATATGTCACTGCAAAGCGAACAATAAAAAGTTGTCTCTAAAAAGTGGAATATTGTGCTCATTCTAGCTTCCCGAAGGACAAAATAGGTTGCATACCTCCATAGCATAATCAACCTTCCTCCCTCCAAAGCCTCAGAACTGAATAAGCAACACATCCCCAACCTGAAGTTGGACACACCCACTCCTCCCCCAATATTGTCTTAAAATTTTCTATAATAGAAAGGCTAGAATTGTATAACCTTAAAAGTCACCTTGTTTTGTCCTTGATACATTGAACTCTCTTTATGGTATCTATTCCACTCTTAATAGCATATATATATATATATATATATATATATATTAATTTCTTTTCCCAATTGAACCTTCTTCTGAATTTTGTTAGAATAGACAGGAAATATGTATGATGCATATGCCATCTTAATAGAGGCATAATTCAAACCTTGTGCAGTGACGTGATGTTCTCAATAAATCAAAATGCTCTAAGCTTATTTTTCTCCTTTACCAACCGTATCAGAAGGGTTGGTGGATTTGAAATACTTAAATAGGATTTAACTTTTCTTGTTCTGTTTCATTCATCACATTCCATCTCATATGTAGCTTGTTCTCAAGTAATTTCTGGGTTAATGTTGACTAGGAATTGGGTTTTAAGAAAACTTGGACTTTGTTGTTTGAATGGAATAATGCTTTGTCCACCAAATTTGTGCACCAAATACAACCTTCACATATACAATAACTCTTTTCTATATACTTCCTCTATTCCAAAATATAAGATTATTATTGACTTTTTGAAGTACATTTTCAAACTCAAAATTGACATGAATTCTTTCAGTTTTAATCAATACAATGATAAAAATTGTATACTATCTAGAAAACATTACTCAGTGTAATATTTATTTTTTCATAATGTTTAACAAATCATTTCAATTTTAAGTTTGAAAATGTCTCAAATTGACTTTCAAAAGTCAAATAACGATCTTGTAATTTGGAACTTTGGAACGGAGGTTATTTTACAAAAAATTGACGATGCAACTTTTTCCTATTGCATCCGTAGTACACAAGGTACCAATTCAGTGAACAAAATTGGTGGACACTGAATTATTCCTCTGAATGAAAGGGGGAAATATATTTTATATAAAAGGGTTCTATGTTTAGACTAGAGTTAAAATTGGCACTCTTCATAATGGTGGCCCCGTAGTATCGAGATATGGCTTCTAACGTAGTGATAGTTCTCTAGTTCTGAACTGAAGAAGAGTAATACAGCAACAGTTGATTAACAAAATACCCTGCAAGACTTTTTTGATGAGTAATTAATTAAAAATGCACTAGAAGTGAATGATAAATAGTGCTTATATCTTAACTATTCTAAATTTCAGGTTAGGACTAACAAAATACTCCGCAAGGTTTTGTTAATAGATTGATTTATTGGAAAATTTTATTTATCTATTTTTATTTTTTGCATTTCATTTGTTTTTCAATATTCTAGTATTCTAACATGGAAACTATATATGAAGGCCCTCAACTGCTAAAGAAGATATGGCCTCTTGCTTCTTATCGTGATTACAGATTTGCTTCGTATGGGAATGATATTGCAGTTTATAAGCGGGCTCATCAGGTTCATCCCTACAGGCTTGTTTGTAGACTTCAAGAAAATTTACCTGTTGTGGTTCTGCAATTTATCAACATATGTCAACATGTCTTGTGTGAACCTATTGATATAACAAACTCAAAAGCAGTTTGAATATTTACGAGGGAGACTATTTATATATAACTCAAACTGTGTATCATGTCTTCTGCACCTTTTATTGTGTGGCCTATTTGAAATAGAGTTTTTCATGTATAATATTTGAATAATAATAATAATAAATTATAGTAGTAGTAATAATAGTAATTAAATATGTGCCGTATCCCCGCGCACCCAAATCTCCGCTTTTTGAAAGTTGACAAATTTTTGTATCCCTGTATTGCGCACCAGAATCCCCACACCCGAATCCTTGCTTCTTAGATGTGCTATGAGTCATCAAATTGCGAAAATAATTTTTTTTATTTATTCTCTCCATCCCAAATTGAGAGTCTGCTCAAAAGCCAAAATATATATGGAAAATTTAATTTAAATATAAATATAGTTGATATTAAAATTTATTAAAGTAAAAGGAGATTAAATGTGTTGCATTTTGTGACATCCCAAAAAAGGAAAGACAGACTCTCTCACAATTTGAGTAGTATATGTTTATGTCATGACATGCATACTTATATAGTGCCATGCAGTGTTATGTGGTTTTGGCAAACAAACACACAAGTGGCTCTCTAGAGCACTAGTTTCACATACTTCTCAAGTCGTCGCCTAGAAAACGCTTAGGCATCCAAGCGGTTCGGAAGTTACAAGGAGTTGTCACGACTTGGAGAATGCTGCAAAAGCGAGCGCTTTGGCTAGGTAGTCATCGCTTTGAGTCGCCTAGGCGACGCCTTGGACGTCCACCAAGGAAGGCGTACACTTAAGCATCTATCTGCATTGAATGGGTTTTGTTTTGAACCCTAAGAGAGAGAATGAGCTGTCCGCTACCTAGCTAACGAGCTTCGAATTAAACCTAGAGAGAGATTTCGCTGCTCATGTAAAACCTTAGGGACGGTGGTAGTTTAAGAAGAAGAGAGATAAAGTTGAATGGGTTTTCTTGTTGTAACCCATTACCAAGACCCAGAAGTTAAAACATGTGGCCCATGTTATTATTCCTAGCAGTTAAAACATTAAACATGTGGCCCATAATATTATTCCATTCATGTAAATGAGACACGTGGTAAACTCAGCAGATTCCACTCAACCAAACTAGTTGTATACTACTAAATGGTAGTAAGTATAATAAATTATGTATATAGTAAATTACATCACATAGTTTATATTAATAGTATATTATATTCATGATAAATAAATATTAATATTATATCGGTAGTTCAGTATTTTAGTTCAGTAGCATAATAAATTAGTATTATATTTTTTTTGTTATGTATTATGTTTTACTATATTAGTATAATATAACATCTTACTTATATTATAATATATTTAATTTATTATTTATGAAATTAAATATTATTTAATATAATCAATAATAATTTTAACTTAATTTTAATATTTTAATAAGTAATTTAATTTTTTATTTTACTATTGAAATTAAATTTGTCTATTGATCTACTGCGTATTTTTGTTTTAGTATATGTTTGAGTTTATAACTTGTTCTGTAATATTAATTGTATATACTTGGTATATATAATATACTTGACTAATTTTTTTATGTTTAGTGTATCTTTGAATTTGAAATATCTAAATGTGTATATATATATATAGAGCTTTTCTCCTATAAGTACCTAAAGTAAGGACCTAAAGTAAGGACCAATTTTTTATTTTTATTTTTTGCTTTTTTTTTTAGAACAACTAAAAATAAATAAATAAATAATTATGGAACTGAAATTTTTACATAATACAGTGTTTTGGGCGTGATTTGGATACATATAACAAAACATGTATGTACAGTCTGCGCAGACTGTACATACATGTTTTGTTATATGTATCCAAATCACGCCCAAAACACTGTATTATGTAAAAATTTCAGTTTCATAATTATTTATTTATTTATTTTTAGTTGTTCTAAAAAAAAAAGCAAAAAATAAAAATAAAAAAATTAGTCCTTATTTTAGGTCCTTATTTTGAGTCCTTATAAGAGAAAAGCTCTATATATATATATATATATATATATATATATATATATATATATATATATATGTGTGTGTGTGTGTGTGTGTGTGTGTGTATTTCATGTATAAAATCCACATTGTAAATAATATATTGCTTTATGGACGACCAGTAGGGCGCCTAGTTGACTAGTCGCTTAAGTGGTCGGCCACCGACTCGACTTAGCGCCTTAACAACCAGAGGCGGAACTAGGGGGCGAGAGGGGGTCATATGACCCCCCTAGGTTGGAATTTCTGGCAGCCTTGGCCGCGGTCAGGAAGGCGCTCTCATGGAATCGTAGGCTTGTGCAGTAAACATGTCGGGCTCGTCATTTTCCTCATCTGGGTACTCTGTTCTGAATTTTGCCTGGAATTTTTTCCTGAAATCTTGAAACTTCGGCGAGTTTTCCGGGAAGTAAGTCTTTAGTCCGATGAGACCTTGCGATTGAGTACATTTTGGTGGGACTGATGGAATGGAAGAGATCAGAAATTTTGTTTGTTGTGATCCAGGCATAACCGTCTCCAGTAATTTTTAATTTCTTTGTTGTTTGATACAGCCGGAATCCGGATTCTAGAGATGTATGGACTATAAAGACCCTACATTTCTTTTTCTTGAGTTCCTGAAGCTGTTTATTGAAAGAATTAAGAGAAAAAGATGCGATTGGGATGTATAGGTTAGTTCACCACCAATTTGTTGAAATGCCTGAGAGAGTTGAGAGACGAATAATGAAGGAATGGAGAGAAAATGGAGGTTCCCGTATATGAGAGTAACTTTACGGAATCCCCAAGATTGTACAATTGCAGCGATGGCATTCATTTGTACACGCTGGCTGGGAAAGGCTTGAACAAGGAAGGAATCTGTTACCCACGGCGGAGTTGTATCAGCAAGAGAGAGAAAAATTGGTGTATCATGTCATGCTTCACTAGCCGCCTCGGCAATAGCTGATGCTTCTTCCCATGTATGAGCTCCCACAATGGCTTTCACACCATGTGTATCAATGGCTATTGTCGTCGTCGGTTGCCGCCATTGTAGCTCGTATTGCCGCCGTCATAATTTTGCAAGTATATTTTGACCCCCCTCTCAAAAGTTTCTGGTTCCACCACTGTTAACAACTATGGGTTTTGCAGATAATATTCATCTCATCAAGCATATCATTCTCTGGTTACATCACAGTATTTATAGACTCCCTAAGGGTTAACAAAAGACTCTTTACCCTTCTCACTGACTGCTACTAGAACATATTTAGAAATCAAACCACCTCTATACCCGCCTTTATTTACTATAAGCACCTCTTATAACACACAAATTAAGTTGTTGTGACAGCATATTCATTTTAGCTTCGAGTCAGGGTCTCTCTGCTTGTCTTGTGGCTAAATATTGACAACTAGTTGTGGGACCCGTGCCTCCGGCACTATTTGGACGGTGAGATCATGTGCAATGCACGGTCTAGTTTGAATAACGATTTGTATAATTTGTTAAAATTTCAATCCATGTACGAACTCATAGCCCGTCCAAAGTTTGGTCATATATACCTTGCCCATGCCTCCGGCACTACACTTGTATTTTGGACAGTTAGATCTATCCCAACTTTTAAAACCCTTAAAGTTTTACGCATCTCTTGGATGTGGTCACGCTGAAATTGGCTGCCAAAGCCAACTGGATATCATTACCAAGAACATAAATCAGAACCATTAATGTTGTGTTTGGTTGGTAGGAATGGAATGGAATGAGCTGGGAATGGAATGACCATTCCTTCTGGAATGACTAAAAACATGTTTGGTTAGTCAGTTGGAATGAGCATTCCATTCCTTTAGTTGTTCCATTCCTATCTGAAATATTATTTTTCATTCCTTTCTAAATAGGTGGGTTTATTTTATTCCTTTCTGTGTCGTTCATTTTATTATTGGTAAACAGCTTATCTGAAATATAATAAGCTTATTAGTAAACAACTTATTATTAGTAAACAACTTATTACTCAAACAGCTTATTATTAGTAAATAACTTATTTAAACAACTTATTATTGATAAACAACTTATTATTCAAACAGCTTATTATTGATAAACAACTTATTATTCAAAGAGCTTATTATTGGCAACAGCTTATTATTGGTAAATAACTTATTTAAATAGCTTATTGGTAAACAACTTATTATTTAAATCGCTTATTGGTAAACAACTTATTATTTAAACAGCTTATTGGTAAACAACTTATTATTTAAACAACTTATTATTGGTAAACAACTTATTATTTAAACAGCTTATTGATAAACAACTTATTAATAATTAACAACTGATTATTTAAATAGCTTATTGGCAAACAACTTATTATTGGTAAACAACTTATTATTTAAACAGCTTATTAGTAAACAAGTTATTATTGGTAAACAACTTATTATTGGTAAACAACTTATTATTGGCAAACAACTTATTGGTAACCAACTTATTATTTAAATAACTTATTGGTAAATAACTTATTAGTTAAACAGCTTATTGGTAAACAACTTATTATTTAAATAGCTTATTAGTGATAAATAGTTTATTAATAGTAAATAACTTATTATTTAAACAACTTATTGGTAAATAGCTTATTATTGATAAACAACTTATTTAAATAGCTTATTAGTCCTTATTATTGGTAAACAACTTATTATTTAAACAACTTATTATTTGAACAACTTATTGGTAAACGGCTTATTTAAACAGCTTATTGATAAATAACTTATTGTTTATTATTGGTAAACGGCTTATTGAAATAACTTATTAGTAAACAACTTATTGTTTATTATTAGTTTTTATTATTGTTCATCAATGCTTTTTTTTTAAAAAAAAAAAAAATTTATGCATGAAAGTGTTTATTTAAATTTTAAATGCATAAAAATATAAAAAAAATATTTTTCTAGTGAAGATGTTCTTTTAGTTCTATTTAATTTATTTTTTTCATTCATTTTTATAAGTTAGTAGTATATAAAAAATGAAAAAAAATTATTTCACATTCTATTCATAATGTAATTAATGTAAACCAAACACCTAAAGTAGAATGGTGATTCTATTCCTGACGAAATAAATGAACAAACCAAACATAAAAATGAGAATGACCATTCCATTCTCATTCCATTCCATTCCTTAAGCCATTTCATTCCTTAAGTCATTCCATTCCATACATGCCAAGGAATGGGAACCAAACACACTATAAATGTCTATCTTATGGGAATGAATGTTACATCATTTAAAACTAACATGACATTAGATATAGGGAAAAAAAGTGTATTACATCTAAAATACACAAAGGAAACAAGTGTACATGAAAAGGGACTATCATGGTTTCAGCGGTCAAAGAAAGCATAAGCATAAGTATTTCTTAATTACATTGGCAAAGGTAAAAATAGTGTTTTGGTAAGCAGCAAGAATTCTTAAAAGTATCACTTAAAAAAATTTCTAAACAGCAAATGATGTTATAAAAAGAAATGAAATATTTGTAGAAAGAAACAAATCACCTAGCCAAGTAACCTCTCAGTATTGAATATGCACACAATCCCCAAATTGATATCCAAGAGGTGTAGATAGAGAAATTGTTGAGCTTGAAGAAAATGAAGGCTGACCTCACAGCTAGTATGATTGGTATTCAGGAGTAGTTAGCTGCAACATTTTTCAAACCAATGTAAAAAAACAAAAAAGTGTACTCTTCCAACTTGGGAATCCCACATATTTTACTGATCAAAATTCAAGCAAGGCAACCTTCAGTGATGATATATAAAGGCATTTTTATTTCTTTGATTATATTGAAAATTTTCATTTCTTTGATTATAGTGTAGTCGCCAGAGTTTCATGAAAATTGGAAATTAGCAAAAGATTTACTCCAAATAATGTCTTTCAACTATAAACCAAAATGGGTTTCATTCAAATGTTCAATTGAGTTTGTTAATATACAAAGAAACATGATATCTGGAACACCCTTCTTTTCCATCACTGCACGTGCCAACTCCTCAACATTGCTATTTGAACTCTATCAAGACACAGTATAACAATTGATATCAATATCTAACACGTACACATAAGAACAATATTCTTAACCTAAATAATATACTCAAAATAATTTAAAATCATCAGTTAGATTTGACAAATTAGTTTTCTACAACTCAAAATTGTCCTGAAGATGTTATTATACTGTATTACTGTAACCTC
This sequence comes from Aralia elata, assembly GCA_034770075.1. NCBI lineage: Eukaryota > Viridiplantae > Streptophyta > Magnoliopsida > Apiales > Araliaceae > Aralia > Aralia elata. The sequence continues at coordinate 24,607,188 of CM068382.1, forward strand.
AATAGCTCCAAAAATTTTTGTATATTTTATTTTTGCTTTTATTTTATATTTTTCCTTATCAGTTGTTGTCCATCCTGATTCCAGACCTCAAATCAACGTAAACTTTAGGAAGTTATTTCAGCGTTCAGTCCAAGTCATCCTAGAACATAACCTTGTATTCTCACTGTAGACACCCAAATTTTGCACTTCGTATACTAACCCTGATAGGAGGGCAAATTCGGCAGATGAACCAGCCTGTGAGAGCGAGGGATGGAAAAGTACGAACACTCGACGCCACCGCAACGATTTGCAAATCAAAACCAACGTGACAGCAGGGCCGTCCGAAATGAGCATGCCCGAATGATGTGGCACGTCTCCCAGTGATTCCCGGACTGCAAAATACAAGCCTGTCAGCGAAAACCGACGTCACGACACGAGAATCGAGGCGTGACACAAAAAACGAGAAAGTCAAACCAGCCAGCTGCGGATTGATCTGCGGCCAATAGTGCGCCTTTTGAAAACACGGAACTCGAAACACGGAAACCAGGAAATCAGCTGAGTGCGATGGGAGGCGGCCAGCCAGCCGCAGATCAATCTGCGGCTGCCCTAGACCAGCCTATTTCAGCTCAGTTTCTTCATTTCATCCAGGAGGTTGAGCAGGCGGAGAGAGGAGAAGAATAACAGCAGCAGCAGCTCGGAAATTGGAAGAAATATAGCATAAATTTGCAAGAAAAATAGAGAGAAAAGAGAGAAAAGAAGGGAGGAATTATATCTTTTGTGTAAGATTATATATCATATATCTTCTATTCTACTCAATACATAAATTCATACCTATTGTGAGGATTAATTGCAAGGTGAAAAGACTATTTCTATAGCAATTTTTGTATATCATTTTGTTAATCTTCTTGTCAATTGGGTTATGTGAAATGTAGTTTTTCTTGTATATTGTTGTGGATCCATGGATTGAGGACTATTAGTGAAGGTTCCAATTGGAACGAAATTTTCCCTAATGGCCCGATGATATCCATTTGATGATTTTTAGCCCGTTATAGTGATGTAGCAATTTCGGATGTGAGCCTAGGAACGCGACCCCGTGGTCCAAATCCGATGATGGACATTTTTGGATGTATGTAATCGGGTAGATGCATTCGTCATTGTAAATATGTAATCGTCGGGCCTTAAAACGATACCAAGTCGGAGGTCGGGTTTAAGGCCCCGTAATAGTGAAATATGTGATTGTGGGCGTTGGGGTTATTCGGATGGCTTACATGCCCATGAATAGATCCACGCATTTTAATACTTGATTTGATTTATGATACGAAATTGATTTCAAAGCTAAATGATAAGATTTTCATAAAATCAATCAAACTAGGCTATTAGTATCACGAGGTTAATAAATGGGAAGTGCTAACGAATGTCGATTTCTATTTCAACGAGAAAGCTAAAGAAAATCGTTTTCAAACATCACAAGAAATGGTTTTGTGAAATAAATGACGTTTTATTAAACCGTTTTGCATAGGGTTAAAGAGAGTCTAGAAGTTGCCCATCATTTGAGTTACAAAGGCAACGTATAGATCTCGATTCCTATTTTGACGAAGGTTTAGAAAACTCTTGTTTTTGCCAAAACGACACCTAATGAAAATCTCATAGTTTTTGACAATTAAAATCAAACCTTTCTCATAAAACTTTCTCGTGTATGCCGAAGGAACATTCTAAAGCATTCTCAAAAGAAAACACGACGTTGTATAAAAACCCAAATGTTTTCTTCATGCAAACTCACCACGACATTCATATAGGCACACACATACACACGCGTACATACACATACACATTCAAGAATTAAAGGATAGAAAAAGCATCAAGATTGCGGTAACCGTGTTTCACGGAAGTCGGGGGGTGCCTAACACCTTCCCCTCGCTTAAGCAAGCCCCCGAACTCTATGAATCTCGGTTTGCAGACCAATTAATTCGGAGTCACATATGAGCCAGCGATTTATAAAAAATAAAAATTCGGATGAGTTGGTACATCCATTTCAAAATATACCAACTGGCGACTCTGGTTAATTGGCTCATCATAAAAAATGATCTTTCAAAACCCCGTCGACATCAATGCCGACCTTTTCCAAAAATCATTCAATCAAAGGCTAAAATCGGAAAAGGACAATATCGCGAAGGAAGACGAAAACCGGCGTCGACAGCTGGCGACTCTGCTGGGGACCATTAGAGGGCTTAAGCCGCGTTTAAATCTTGATGCTATCATATCCTTCAAAAATTCATGAATATGTGTGTGCATACGATATTTTGATCATTTTTACTTTTGTTGTGTGAATGTGTGTTTTGTCCAATAAGTGAATGATTGAATGGGATTGATTTAATTTAAAGTAAAATCATTTGCATACGGTGAGGACGATGAATGTGAATGTATGTTGAGAGAGTACCTCCTCTTGAGGCGAACCTGTCGGTTGCTTATTACTGGACTCGAAGGGGCTGCTCCCCGGAGATGGCTCAGGAAACGCACCACCCAAATCCGCTCCAATCGAAAGGACTCAGACGAGTAGATTGCGAAGATTTGGGGACCTTCATGCCGAAAAGCCCGTGAGAGTAACCCTAGGATAGGTCAGCCTCAGATTAACCCAACACAGGAAAAGTCTCTTCATGCCTTTTTACGTTCGCACATATAAATGTCATGATCCCATTCAAAATTCATATATGCCTCCCCTTCTGTCAAAAGAAATTACTAACCTCTATGTTTTGCAGGGAACAGCTGGGAAAGCATAATAAAGTCGTGTTTCAGCATTTGTTATTGCATTAAAGGACTACTAACTTTCTGTTTTACAGGGAAAGATTAAAAAACCCAAAAACACAAAAATTACAGCCTAAGCATGCATCCACATTTTTTTCTTCCCTAGGACTAAACTTCGAACCATTGTCTCTGTAGGATTGCTCCTCAAACCCGTTCGCAGTCTAAAAGGGCCCAAGACTCTACATCTGAAATGGCTGATCTTCCATCTACTAATCCTGGTTCCATATCTTGTGAGGAATTTGATGATTTCAAGAAACAGATGTTGGAGATGGCCATAATGCTGAAGGAACAATTGCTACCTAGACAGGGTCCACCTAAAGAGGATCCACCCCAACCTAAGGGCGAACCCGTCGTCCCAAAGGTCATTCCTATACCCAACCAGACAGCGATTACTATCCCGGAGGAAGGAGACACTGACGACCTTCGGAAGAAAATGAAACAAATGGAGGAGACCATCCAATCTCTAAAAGGCATAGGCTCCCTAGGCAGGGTTAATTATTCAGATCTATGTGTCTTCCCCGGAACCAGATACCCGGAGAAATTTAAAATTCCCGAATTTGAGAAATACAATGGGAGTGGGGATCCTTATACACATCTGAAAATATACATCGGGGAGCTTGGATCTTATGCCGAAGACGAAGGTCTAAGAATGCAATTATTCCAAAAGAGCCTGACGGGAGAAGCAAGAATTTGGTATGCCCGTCTTGACAATGCCCGGATCCACAATTGGGAGGAGTTGGCCCATACCTTCTTAACACAATATAGCTTTCAGGCACAAATGGCCCCTAATAGATATCAAATGACGAAGATCAAGAAGCAACCAAGGGAATCTTTCAGGGATTATGCACAACGATGGAGGGGTATGGCTGCCCAGGTGAATCCTCCAATGAGCGAGTCGGAGATGGTGATGACCTTCGTGGATATTCAAGAGGCTCCTTATTATGAGCGGGTTATATCGGGGATTGGTAGGCCTTTTGCCGAAATGATTAAACACGGAGAAATGGTGGACATGGGATTGAAATCGGGCAAGATCCGGGATTTCACGGCTTTGGAAACAGCTGCAGAGCAAATACAGAGTGGAAACTATGGCAGCACTTCCCGAAGGGTCCAAAAGAAAAGGGAGGAAGATGTGTCCCTCATCCTGCAGGGATCGTCTAGAAAGACAGGGAACAATCCTCCAGTACAGGTGCAGAGAGTGGGGCCATCCCGACAGCCTAACTTCACTGATCAGAGGCGGATGGGCGAAGGAGATTCGAGGCTTCGAAAAATCGAGTATTCACCCCACTCGGGGATCCTCTTGAGCAGGTTTTGGCAGTATTGATAGCCCAAAGGAAAATAGTCGATTTGGCACCCCCGAGTGACCCGAATGGAAGGAGATTTGACCCAAGCAAGCGATGCGCATACCACTCAGGTTCCCCCGGTCATGATACGCAGAAATGTTGGACGCTGAAACACAAAATTCAGGATTTGATTGATAGTGGGGAAATCGTGGTGGAACAGCCAGGGTCACCAAATGTTAAATCCTCTACCTAAGCATGATTGGGAAGGGGGTGAATCCAGAAGTATGGCAGTGAATCCCGGCCAGTAGAAGATCAATGGGGTTTAAAATTCTGAATTTTATTTCAAATCCCTGCACGCTCATGTCATTTTGTCATGTTATCCAAAAAGAAGATCATGTGCTGAAATATTTTATATATATGACAAGCATTTTTTGTTTTATGGCAGTACCCCGAATTGAGGCATTCTAGCCTGACAAGCAATAGGCCAAATTTGAAGGAGTATCACGATTTTGGTATAAAGCTAGATTTCGATCTGATGGGGATCGAGCAGGACGAGACAGATATCGACAATACGCCTGGCGAGATCAAAGGATGGGTCGAGGGTAAACCCAAACCCAGTTTAGACCAAACCATCGCCATCAAACATAAGAGCCCCTAACGATCACAAAGAACCCGAAGTAGGGGCAAATTCGACCACAAAAATATATATATATATATATATATATATAATTTCAAAAATCAAAAATCCCCCAAACCTTTCAACAAGTCAAAGGACCGGATCTTTTGTCAGCCCAGCGAGATACCGATGCAACCAGTATGAGGGAGATCATAAGAAAAGCAACTTAACACTGGGGCATTTGTCACTACCCAGGAAATAATGACGTGCAAATTGGCACCCATGCAACAATCCCATCAACATGCACCATCATCATCAAATGCTACCTCATGTCAATTCAATCTTCAACGGTACGATCATCTGGCATTTGCCAAGCATAGTTTTCCCGGGATACGATGATCCGCGTGAAAGGGGATTTTATTTGGCTTGATAGGAATCGGATTAATTCTGACAAGCAACCGTGGAGCACGATCGTGAGTATGATTAGACGAAGAAGGCTATTCAACCTTTTGATCAGGTACAAAGCCTTAATTCAAAGCAACGTTTGCGACAGAATCGACCTCATGTGACAGCCTTCACTTTGCATTTGCACAAACTTTCAGTTGTGGGGTATAAAACTATGACGACGTTGATGACAATTAAGACGTAATCAGACAGTCAATGATTATCAAGCTAATATCAAGAAGTCAGACGATAAATGATTATCAGGCTAATGTCTCGAATCGTGGCCTGGGTTATTCGAGTAATTAAGCCCGAGGGGTGTCTCTACACCTGGTGCCCTAAAGCCATCTGGTTTGGGAGTCGCTGGCCCAACACTAGTTACATGGGTAACTCAGAGCCTAAGAAAACGAGCATTACAGTAGAGGTGGCCCGAGGAGATTCGAATCGTGGCATGGGCTACTCGAGTAATTAAGCCTAAGGGGTGTCTCTACATCTGGTACCCTAAAACTGTCTGGTTTGGGAGTCACCGGCCTAACACTCGCTACATGGGTAACTCAAGCCTAAGAAAACGAATTTTGCGCAAGGTCAAGCAAGGAATGAATGGTGCAAACCACCAGCTTGTCTCGAACCGTGGCCTTTGTTACTCGAGTAAATAAACCCGAAGGGGTGTCTGCACACCTAATGCCCCAAAACCGTCTGGTTCGGGAGTCATTGGTCCAAAACTCGTTAAATGGGTAACTTTGAGTAGCCTAAGAAAACGAGACAAGTGAAGTGGGCTAATAAAAAGAAAGGATAATACGAAAAAACTCTCGGCCTTAAACAAAAAGTCAGGAAAGAGAAACCCCTACTGAATGATGCATCGCACAGTGCATTTGTCATATGACGTCAATCCTGCTAAGGACGTTGTCGAGAATGGAGACAGAGTGCCTTTGATGAGGGAAGGTAGTTCTTTTGAATTCGACCTCACTCATGTACAATGACCATGAATGCTTGAAGGTGTTCTTACGATTTCATAACTCGTCAAATAGAAAATCATCAACTCACGAGGGATTAAAAAAAAAAAAAAAAAAAACTTCTTCCAATCTAGTACATTCATGGTTCACAACTTGCTAGATTGTGCGATCAATAGATATTCAATTTTATGTGCTTTAACTGCATTTTTGTCGAGATTATAATATCTTTGTGTTGAACTAACACTAACGGCCCGAGCCTTCAAGTTTTGACATTTGTTAGTCATCTGATATGCAGGATCTTGCAGAGCTGTGGATAACTCAGCACGATCAACACCGCGAGTTCTCGATAGAAATTCTTGGTAGCGACACGCACCAAGGCAGGGGCAGTTAAGAATCGTGAAATGGAAGGAAGCTGAGGCTGCACAGAACTCCTCGTCATTGGGCTTCTCCCCAATCCTGACTATCACTGCCTCGACATCCAAATGATCCACGTGCATGAGCATATACAAGGATGATATAATGCGGGACAACAGCATATCGGCCAGCAGAAATGATCAAAAGGCTAAGGAGCCCAACATAGCTGTCGATCATTACAGAGAGCGAAACAGACTGCCTCAACTCGATGAAATGAAGACGACCAAGAACAGGCAGAGTACCAAACCAATGTTGAAGTCTAGAAACTACATGTCACGACAAGGCGGGAACCAATCAAATGTTGGCAAACAATGACGACGGTCGAATCGTATCATTTGATTGAACAGGGGTCAATTCTATCTAAACATATGTGTGCACATGCATCTGTCCATAACATATCTGCCATATCATGCATAACATCTGTTGCATGCATACATGTACGATCAAAATGAAAATCTTCAAGGGAAAGTACAAGCACGTCGCTTTCAACCTCACGAATGATCAGACTGTTATGGCTTTTGCGGCATGGTATGTGGACGATGTTGGTGGGAGATCCAGGACATGAAGCCGATCACACATCCCATTTCAAAAAAATCACTCAAATCCAATCAACGACCCCTGGGAAGGGCTGGTATCCAACCAATCAACGACCCTTGGGAAGGGCTGGTATCCAACCAATCAGTGACCCTTGGGAAGGGCTGGTATCCAAACAAGAACTAACACCCTGGGAAGGGCTGAGATCCAAACACTAACACCCTGGGAAGGGCTGATATCCAAACAATAACACCTTGGGAAGGGCTGATATCCAAACAACTAACACCCTGGGAAGGGCTGATATCCAAACAATAACACCTTGGGAAGGGCTGATATCCAAACAACTAACACCTTGGGAAGGGCTGATATCCAAACAACTAACACCCTGGGAAGGGCTGAGATCCAAACACTAACACCCTGGGAAGGGCTGATATCCAAACAATAACACCTTGGGAAGGACTGATATCCAAACAACTAACACCTTGGGAAGGGCTGAGATCCAAACACTAACACCTTGGGAAGGGCTGATATCCAAACAACTAACACATTGGGAAGGGCTGATATCCAAACAACTAACACCATGGGAAGGGCTGAGATCCAAACACTAACACCCTGGGAAGGGCTGAGATCCAAACCACTAACACCCTGGGAAGGGCTGAGATCCAAACCACTAACACCCTGGGAAGGGCTGAGATCCAAACCACTAACACCTTGGGAAGGGCTGATATCCAAACTACTAACACCCTGAGAAGGGCTGATATCCAAACCACTAACACCCTGGGAAGGGCTGAGATCCAAACCACTAACACCTTGGGAAGGGCTGATATCCAAACTACTAACACCCTGGGAAGGTCTGAAATCCAAACCACTAACACCCTGGGAAGGGCTGAGATCCAAACCACTAACACCTTGGGAAGGGCTGATATCCAAACAACTAACACCTTGGGAAGGGCTGATATCCAAACAACTAACACCCTGGGAAGGGCTGAGATCCAAACCACTAACACCCTGGGAAGGGCTGAGATCCAAGACAATCGACCGGCGACGATAACCGGCGATTGCGAGATGGGTGATCGGCGACGAAACCCGGCCCCGACGAGACGATCGACCGGCGACGATAACCGGCGATTGCGAAATGGGTGACCGGCGACGAAACCCGGCCCCGACGAGACGATCGACCGGCGACGATAACCGGCGATTACGAGATGGGTGACCGGCGACGAAACCCGGCCCCGACAAGACGATCGACCGGCGGCGATAACCGGCGATTACGAGATGGGTGACCGGCGACGAAACCCAGCCCCGACGAGACGATCGACCGGCGACGAGACCCGGCGATCACGAGACGAGCGACCGGATACGAGACCCGGCACTCACGAGACGATCATCCGCATTGACACTCTTTCACGAATGTTTTTCATGCCCTACATCTTGCGTTACATCATAAGTTGTGTGTTTTGCATCATGTATGTATTGTCATTCTTTCATGCATCGGGTGTCTATTTCTTTATCCTGTTCATTTCATTTAACATTTCATAAACATGATAAAGAGGGGCAGCTGTAGACACCCAAATTTTGTACTTCGTATACTAACCTTGATAGGAGGGCAAATTCGGCAGATGAACCAGCCTGTGAGAGCGAGGGATGGAAAAGTACGAACACTCGACGCCACCGCAACGATTTGCAAATCAAAACCAACGTGACAGCAGGGCCTTCCGAAATGAGCATGCCCGAATGATGTGGCACGTCTCCCAGTGATTCCCGGACCGCAAAATACAAGCCTGTCAGCGAAAACCGACGTCACGACACGAGAATCGAGGCATGGCACGAAAAACAAGAAAGTTAAGCCAGCTAGCCGCGGATTGATCTGCGGCCAATAGTGCGCCTTTTGAAAACACGGAACTCGAAACACGGAAACCAGGAAATCAGCTGAGTGCGATGGGAGGCGGCCAGCCAGCCGCAGATCAATCTGCGGCTGCCCTAAACCAGCTTATTTCAGCTCAGTTTCTTCATTTCATCCAGGGGGTTGAGCAGGGGGAGAGAGGAGAAGGATAACAGCAGCAGCAGCTCGGAAATTGGAAGAAATATAGCATAAATTTGCAAGGAAAATAGAGAGAAAAGGGAGAAAAGAAGTGAGGAATTATATCTTTTGTGTAAGATTATATATCATATATCTTCTATTCTACTCAATACATAAATTCATACCTATTGTGAGGATTAATTGCAAGGTGAAAAGACTATTTCTATAGCAATTTTTGTATATCATTTTGTTAATCTTCTTGTCAATTGGGTTATGTGAAATGTAGTTTTTCTTGTATATTGTTGTGGATTCATGGATTGAGGACTATTAGTGAAGGTTCCAATTGGAACGAAATTCTCCCTAATGGCCCGATGATATCCATTTGATGATTTTTAGCCCGTTATAGTGATCTAGCAATTTCGGATGTGAGCCTAGGAACGCGACCCCGTGGTCCAAATCCGATGATGGACATTTTTAGATGTATGTAATCGGGTAGATGCATTCGTCATTGTAAATACGTAATCGTCGGGCCTTAAAACGATACCAAGTCGGAGGTCGGGTTTAAGGCCCCGTAATAGTGAAATATGTGATTGTGGGCGTTGGGGTTATTCGGATGGCTTACATGCCCATGAATAGCTCCACGCATTGTAATACTTGATTTGATCTATGATACGAAATTGATTTCAAAGCTAAATGATAAGATTTTCATAAAATCAATCAAGTTAGGCTATTAGTATCACGAGGTTAATAAATGGGAAGTGCTAAAGAATGTCGATTTCTATTTCAACGAGAAAGCTAAAGAAAAATCGTTTTCAAACATCACAAGAAATGGTTTTGTGAAATAAATGACGTTTTATTAAACCGTTGTGCATAGGGTTAAAGAGAGTCTAGAAGTTGCCCATCATTTGAGTTACAAAGGCAACGTATGGATCTCGATTCCTATTTTGACGAAGGTTTAGAAAACTCTTGTTTTTGCCAAAACGACACCTAATGAAAATCTCATAGTTTTTGATAATTAAAATCAAACCTTTCTCATAAAACTTTCTCGTGTATGCCGAAGGGACATTCTAAAGCATTCTCAAAAGAAAACACGACGTTGTATAAAAACCCAAATGTTTTCTTCATGCAAACTCACCACGACATTCATATAGGCACACACATACACACGCGCACATACACATACACATTTAAGAATTAAAGGATAGAAAAAGCATCAAGATTGCGGTAATCGTGTTTCACGGAAGTCGGGGGGTGCCTAACACCTTCCCCTCGCTTAAGCAAGCCCCCGAACTCTATGAATCTCGGTTTGCAGACCAATTAATTCGGAGTCACATATGAGCCAGCGATTTATAAAAAATGAAAATTCGGATGAGTTGGTACATCCATTTCAAAATATACCAACTAGCGACTCTGGTTAATTGGCTCATCATAAAAAACGATCTTTCAAAACCCCGTCGACATCAATGCCGACCTTTTCCAAAAATCATTCAATCAAAGGCTAAAATCGAAAAAGGACAATATCGCGAAGGAAGACGAAAACCGGCGTCGACACTCACACAGCATATGCAAGCATGTACAAAGTTAAGGTTTGAAAGAGTAAAGCCAGAGTACCAAATAAAGAAACTAATGATAGCATCAGCATTTTTTAATTTTCTTTAGGATAGAAGATAGCATTTTCTCTTCAAAATGGCAAATTCATTGAAAATTCTGTTTATACAAACAACAAATGGATAACAGAATGCCATTCTCTCCCCTGGATATATCATATGCAAAAAAATAATTAAAAAAATCACTTTGGACTATCTCCATCATACTACTCTTTCATATTTTTCTTCTATTTATTCTTAAGTTATACAATCTTCTATTAGAGAAAGGAAAAAAAACCAAGGAAATAGAGAGAATATTACTCCTGGTCTCTATGGAAAAATAGCCTTACATAACATAGTTAATGGTCAAGATCATACCTATATACAGTGAGATTGGGTACATCTTTTTTTTTCAAATTTGGGATCTCATTTGGGACGGAGGGATACGCCAAAATCTTAACACGCCAAAACCAAGCCTAACCGTTGGCATACATAACACCGCAACGCCAATTTGTCACATAATTAAAGCCCTAAAATCAAATAAACTCGAGTGTAACTATTCATTACTGATCAAAAACCGGAACTTAAATAAACAATAACAACAAAAAAAAGTTACCAGTCTTGCGAGGATTGACTGCTCGCTTGTAAGGCTGAGACTGAGACTGAGCGGGGGCGTCCTTGGCCTCGCGGGAGCCCTCTTGGCCAAATTGGTATGGTGACGCTTTCCCTGGGTGTGAGCCAAGTAATTGCCCTCGTTGTTGTGGAGTGTCAAACAAAGCTTGCACTCGTAGTTGTATGTACTAATTCAGATACAAAGAGATATAAGGGGTGAGAAGTAATCAATTGAAATTCAGCCTTACATAGAATTGAGTTCCCGTGGTTCAATTTCCAGAAGTTCAACACTCATTGTTATTCCTCAAACAATCCAAAATAACATTAAAAAAATCTAGAGCCACACAACAGTGAATAAATCTAGATCTCTTCACCTGCAAATTCAAATTCAAATACAACTTCTATATTACTCAAATAGCAAAATCTATAAGTTTCAATGATTAATTATATTAATAAATTGTTATAAGAAAGTGAAACAGATATTGAACCCCCCAAACAAACAAATACCATCATAACAAATTATAAAAAGTTTATAAAAATATACAAAGTTGACTATGTTTTACCAAAAAGTAACGCACTTAATAAACAAAGCAAGTTTCAAAGATCAAAACCCTAAACAATTAAGAACAAAACCCAAACTTTAACATTCGTATCTCAATTATGAACACTCAGAGCCTCAGATCGTTGAAGACCACCAAATACTACAAAAAACAGCGGTCAACAATAAAGTCCAGAATCAATTAAGATATATACATACACACATGAACATAGTATAAATTAAGATTACAGAAATTTACAGACAAAGGAATCTATGGTCTGAAAACCCTTACCCCGATTAGGCTTGTAAGAAATTGAAGAGAAAACCTCAACATATTCTAAGGAATCAGAGAGTCAAAAATTCAAATTATATTTTTATAGAATACTCCAAATAACTTGTATTTCCTCTCTCAATTAACCAAACCCAGTGGAGATACAATTAACCATATAACAGATCAATTAAATTCAACTTCAATACTCCAACTTCATGAACTTTAAAGATTAACTAAGGAACATGATTGATTGAACAGGAGAGAGAGAGAGAGAAAGAGAGAGAGAGCTGACCTGGGTCGTTCAGTTTACAGATGAAAAGAGATCGATTGGGTCGATTCCAGTAAATCTTTGAGAGGTAGAGGGTATTTTAGGGAGAAGGGGATTGAATTTGAAGGAAGGGGCCATGACCATGGTTATGCATGAAGAAGAAAAGTAAGGTTTCTGCATATGGAGCTGCACCTGAGGGTTGAGGAAGAGGTCGTACAAAGATTTAGGGTTGGATCATGTTGATGCGGTAGGATGGCGGCGAGGCGGTGATGAGGATTAGTTGATTTTGAGAAGATGGAAGAGTGGGGAAGGGGAAGAAACTGAAAGTGGAAGAAGAAGAGAAGGAGGAAATATGAAGAGACATAGACGGAAGGTAATGAAGGGTGGGATTTATCCCAAAGATTGAACGGTCCAGATGATTTTTGAGAGTGAGCGGGAAAACAAATTTTTTTCAAATTCATTTGTATTTTGTTATATAGATTGTAGCATTTGCCAAAGTATCGTGTAAATTGAGAAGGATATATTTTTGCTTGAACAGGTGGCAACATGGAGCAGGCATACTGTCAAGGTCAACCAGTTGCTTCTATTTGGAGAACACATTCTAAGTGTTGATGTCGAAGGCAATATCTTCACCTGGGCTTTTAAAGGAATTGATCAGAATCTTGCTCAAATTGGACACATGTTGCTAGAAGACTAGTTTACTCCTAGCTGTATAATGCATCCAGATACTTACCTAAATAAGGTATCTGCCTAGCTTTTGTTTTAGGAATTATTCAGTTACTCTTTGACAATTCTGTTAAGATTTTTTCTCATTGAGCAGCATGTGTACAGGTACTTCTAGGGAGTCAAGAGGGTGCGCTTCAACTTTGGAACAATAGCACAAAGAAAATGCTTTTTGAGTTCAAAGGCTGGAAATCATCTATATGCTGTTGTTTTTCTTCTCCAGCACTGGATTTTGTTGCAGTTGGCTGTTCTGATAGAAAGATTCACGTTCACAACATTCGTTATGACAAAGAAATAGTTAGTTTTATTTATTCTACTCGAGGTGCTGTGACTGCCTTGTCTTTCAGCACCGATAAGAAGTTATCGTTGCTTGAGTATGAACAATGGTTAGAGTTACATATTGTGCTTATTTTGGAGTTATCTACTCCTTTTCTAGCAACTTTTTTCTTGAGTAATTCTACCTCCATCCCAATCACTTGCCACATAATTAGAGTAGAAGATTAATTAACAAGACTTCAATTTTTCTTACCATTACATGCGTTAAATAATTTTGGTAATTGCATTGGGGTCCACAAGTTTCTTACCCACTTTCTAATATTTTTGAACTTAAGGGTAGTATAGTCGAATTAAACAACTACTACTTATCCAAAAAACTAAAAAAAAGTCGAATTGAACAAATAATGAATTGATATGTGGAATATTCACTTATTTTCGGACATCACAGAATGGAAAGATGATCTCTTAAACTGGGAGAGACTATTTTTCCTTTTTCTAGGACTTTATCAAGGGTGAGGTTTAGTCAAAGAGAAATGGTTGGTTCAAATGTATTCTCTCTGACTATGTGTTGCAAGAATTTACTTGGAAGGGTTTTTGAGCCTGTTAGGACAGAAGGTCATTGATGGTCAGTCCATCTGCCAGGTTCCAAAAGTTGTATGTAGGTAAAATGATGGTTTAGGAAAACACAGCATACCTTCAAACTTCCAGTAAGTTTGAAACTTCAGTTCTATTATTTTTAGGAAATATTGAACTGTTTATAACCCCAATGTAATCCACCATGCAGATGATGTCCCGGTATGACTTTGAAGGGTTAGCGATTATACGGGAGAAGAAATTGCCTCTTCCATTATACCTTAAACTTTTCTAGCTTTCTAACTGATAAACTTGCCTCGACTCTTCTTTCTAGTACCTAGTTTTATTAATTTATTTTCTTTATATTTCCTGTCGTTCTTTCTTGAAGTTGATTCTAGCAGTGAAAGACGATGCAAAGGACCTTTAGGATCTAACACAAAAGGGGATTAGTTTTTGATGCTTACAATTAATTTTTGTGAAATACATGCACTAATTCTAGTTCTTATGCTGTTTTAGATGGACGACTGCTTTTAGCGTCTGGAGGGTCATCTGGTATCATAAGCATATGGAACGTTGAGAAGAGGAGGCTTCAGTCTGTCTTTAAAGAGTCCCATGATTCCTCCATTATTTCGTTGCACTTATTTGCAAGTGAGCCTGTGCTAATGAGTGCATCTGTAGCTAACTCTATAAAAGTAAGATGAAATTTATGTTTATTTTGTTGTTTTAAGTTAACTTTTTAATGTGTTTATTTTAATCAAAAGTCAATTAGATAGAATATCATAAGATTAAAATAATTTTCTTGGTGAGTGGAAATTTTAGATGTTAACGTGAAATATCAATATTGTCAATTGGAAAATTGCCTTCCATGCTTGCTACTCTCAAATCTTAAGAGACTTATCCATCTGAAGCACACGATTTGATGAGACATGGTGTTCCTGTCGAACGATTTCATAATCATATCAGGCTATAGGTTAGTAATCTATGTTAACTTTTAGGCTAGATTAGGTTCTTAGATGAGTAAGAAACAAATGAGTATTTTCCATTTCACTACATGGATAGTTTAATGGATTAGGGTGTTTGTTAAAACATTGATTGTGGTCTAGTCTGAAGCCTCCTATTTCACTATATTGTGTTAGTGAAAATTTGTATTTAGTATAAATTATTAATCTTGGATTCATATTTGGTTGTGATCTTGAATAAGTAAGAAAATATTTACAAGTAGGTGAATATATAATTATATTTCCTCAAGTAGGTGGATATATTATTACCTGTTGGGTCCTGGGTTCGGGAGACCCGACCCCACATGGAGGATCCGACCCTATGTGGAGGTCTTAGTTGGGTGGGGCAATCCAGTTAAGGAATGTAACTTTCTAATTGGATTGACTTACAACTCAACCAGTATGGTTGGAATGATTTGATTGATGGTGACATGTCAGTATACTGTCCAAGTGGGGTCCAGGCATAATGAGTGGGAAATAAGGTATAAGTACAAGGCTTCCTTCTCCATTTTAAAGGTAATGCAAATTCTAACACTGAGTTAAAAACCTCCATTGTTATTAAAACCTTGAGACAGCCTGTACTAATTCTCACGCTTGAGTTATCCCCCGGCGGCAACACCGGCCGGAACTTTGAGTGTGATCTCGTTATTGTGCAGGATTAACGCGTTCTTGGTGATTGAAGCGCGTGGTCAAATCTTGGCGTTAACATTGGCGCTAGAAGGAGGGCCTTTAGTGTTAGTTCTCAATCACTGTTAGAGAGGGAATAGTTATGGTGAATACAACTTTTAATGCAGAAGAAGGGTCAGCTAATTCTCATACACCAACTCGTAGGTCGGTCCTTGACCGACTCAGGTCGTCGACAAGGGAGAGGTTGGGGCTGCGAGGTCAGCCTAGGGCGCCCTTGCAAGTCCAGTCTGCCCCGGTTCGTTGTCGCTTGTTTCACACTAATCAGCAGACGCCGGAGCCATCAACACATATGGCTGGTAACCCAGCCCGAACCCTTGTCTATTCAGGCAGTAATGCCGATCATGGGGATAAGCGACAGTGGATCCTGACCTAGCGCAGGACGAAGGATCAGGAGATAATGGAGGCCTTACGCCAGTAACAACGTGAAATAGCTGAGTGCTTAGCTAGAATGGAAGGAGGAGAAGAGGTCTCTTCGAGCCGACCCCATGGCCGACAACACACCGATCAGAACCAGTCCAGGACAAATCGTTCGGACGGTTCCGAACCAGTTCGGAACAGGCCCCATAGCCGCTCTCTAGTTCGGAGTAGGCACCATAGCCGCTCTCCAGTTCGGAGCAGGCACCATAGCCGCTCTCCAGTTCAGAGTAGGTGTTATAGCCGCTCCCCCGTCCGTGGCAGGCACCGAAGCCGCTCGTAGGATGAGAGCAAGCTAAATAGTCGCTCCCCGATCCGCATCAGGCGTCAGAGTCCTTTGCGGCAGATAAGCAGGCGACAGAGTCGCTCCCCCGACCGTAGAAGGCAAAGGAGCCGCTCACAGGACAGAAGCAGACCCATGAGCCGCATTCTAGATCGGAACAGGAGAATAGGTCGTTCTCGGGATGATGATGTTATTGAAAGAAGGGGATCCAGACCGGATGGCAGGCCTAGGTCGCCACCCCGAAGGAATGAAACCGATCCCCTTGTTAGACGATTGGCTGAGCTAGAAGAAAAATTAGCCGCAGTTGTTCAGGCCAAGGAGTTGCCGAACGTCACAAACTCACCTTTCACCAGGGAAATCGAGCAGGTCAAGGCAGACAAAACTAAAAAAATGCCCCCTTTGGACTCTTATGACGGTACTAGCGATCCCTATGATCATACACATGGGTATAACCAAATAATGAATTATTATGATCATCCGGAAGCTGTCAAGTGCCACATGTTCGTTACCACACTGAAGCTGGTGGCTCAGGAATGGATGACGTCCCTTCCCTCGAACTCTGTCAGATCGTGGCAGGACTTAAGTGATAAGTTTCATGCACGATTCGGGAGCAACAAGAAGAGAGGAAAGCTGACTACGACTTTGACCCAAGTAAAGCAGAGATCGGGAGAAAGTTTGGGTGAGTACGCGAAAAGATTCCGTGACATGGCTGGTACCGTGACTAGTCTGAATGTACAGCAGGCAGTCGGGTTCTTCACTACAGGCCTAGATGCTACGAAGTCGAAAGATTTGTGGAAAGATCTTATCCTGAATCCACCGATGGACCTGGCTGAAGCATATGGTCGGGCCAAAGGGCTTATCACAATAGAGGAAGCCTACAAAAGCTTAAATCCTCAAGATCGATCTGATGAGAAATCAAAAGAGAAGGATAGGAGTTACGTTCCTCGGTCCGATAATCAGCCGAAGCGCAATTTTTATGGAGGAGGTGGTTCGGGAAATGGTCAGGAAGGGGTTAATTCTGGAAATGGCAGGCCACCCTTCCCGAAGAAGAATGTGAACAAGGTCTATACCCCTCTCACTAAGGATCGGGCGAGGATTCTTGAAGAGATTAGAAATCAACCCTCATTTGAACCTTGTCCGACCACAACTCAATCCCATAGGGGCAACCCTAACCGTTATTGTGAGTATCATCAAACTTCTGGTCACGATACGGAGGATTGCTATAACTTGAAAGATCTGATAGAGAAGAAAATCCAGAACGGTGAATTGGTGCAGTATGTCGTGGGTCGACGGGATTCCGGTTCGGATGGCCGAAGAGAGTCGAACCGCGATAGACGTCTTGAAGCACCACCCCCACCGAACCCTCCACGAAATTGTGTTGACATCATCACTGGGAGGCATTCGGAAAGAAAGTCGGGAAGAAGAGACGGGGACTGATGGATGTCGTGTTGTCGGTTTCGGAACGACCTTCGGCGAGAGATCGGCAGTTTCCCAATACGGTGATATCTTTTACCGATGAGGATTACCCATCGGAGCCCATCGATCCACATGAAGGGGAGTTGGCCATCACAGCTCAGGTCGGGTCCATGGATATGAAACGAATAATGATCGATAATGGCTCTTCGGTCGACATATTGTACACTCATGTATACAATAGGTTGGACCTAGGGGAGTGAAGATGGAGGTGGGTTAGGAATCCCCTTTGTACGGCTTCAGCAATGATCCAGTTCGGGTTGCTGGGACTGTTGAACTTCCGGTAATCTTCGGTACGGCACCGAGACAGGTAGAAGTCAAAGTCAAATTTTTTGTGGTCCAAATAGATTCGGCCTACAACGTTATCTTGGGTAGACCCACTTTGGCGACACTACAGGCGATCACCTCAATAAGTCACTTCAAGATGAAATTCCCAACTTCGGAGGGAGTCGGTGAGGTAAAGGGTGACTTGGACATGGCACGTAGGTGCTATCGGAATTCATTGATATCTTCCGCAGTTGGAGTCAGCAAGCAAAAGCAGACGATGGCTATAGAGATTGAGCCATTCACCGAGGGAAATTCCGAACCCTTAGCTCTGTCGGCTGAGGAGACAGAAGAGGTAGAGCTGGTTATAGGAAAAGGCGATAAGATGGTCAAGATAGGCTCGGGACTGGTAGAGCCATTTCGAACAAACTTAATAGAATTGCTTCGGGTATACGCAGACATATTTGCATGGGAGCCTACTGATATGCCCGGAGTCGATAAGTCGGTGGCGGTCCACAAATTGTGTGTAGACCCATCTAAGAAGCCTATTCGTCAGAAGAGAAGGATCTTCGCTCCTGACAGACAAAAGATCATTGACGATGAAATAGCCAAATTGTTAAAAGCGGATTTCATCTATGAAATTAATTATCCAGAGTGGTTAGCAAACGTGGTCTTAGTACGAAAACAGAATGGTAAATGGCGGGTCTGTATAGATTACACCGACCTGAATAAAGCATGTCCGAAGGACTTTTACCCTCTCCCGCACATTGACCAGCTAATTGATGTTACCTCTGGGTTCAATATGCTCAGCTTCATGGATGCTTTTTCGGGATACCACCAGATTTCTATGGATAAGGACATCCCGAAGACAGCGTTCATTACGCATCGGGTAATATACGCTTATAAGAAAATGACGTTTGGATTGCTGAATGTGGGGGCTACATATCAAAGGATGATGAACTATGTGTTCGCCAAGTTATTGGGCCGAAGCATGGAGGTATATGTGGACGATATGATCGTTAAAAGCATGGGAGTTCGAAACCACCTGGATGATTTGGAGAATTGCTTCGAGTCGGTAAGAAAGTATAAGCTTCGACTGAACCCGTCCAAGTGTACCTTTGGCCTCGGTTCTGGCAAGTTTCTGGGGTATTTGCTTAGCAAGAGAGAGATTGAAGCTAACCCAGAAAAAATCAAAGCCATTATGGACATGAAGTCTCCCCAGTCTTTCAAAGATATTCAGCGTTTGACTAGTAGGATTGCGGCACTTCGGAGATTTATGTCAAAGTCGGCAGAACGGTGTTTACCCTTCTTCAACACTTTGAAAGGGCTAAAGAATAAGAAGACCTTCTAGTGGACTTCAGAGTGTGAAGATGCATTCCAAGGGATTAAAAGGTACCTATCCTCAGCCCCGCTCTTGGTAAAACCTATCCCTTCAGAACCCTTATATATGTATCTGGCGGCGAGCTCAATGGCAGTAGGGGCGGTTTTAGTTCGGGAGATAGGGGCAGGCAGTGCCCAGTCTACTATGTTAGCCATATCCTTCGGGATGCTGAAACCCGATATCTCAACTTGGAAAAATTTGCCTACGCATTTGTAATAGCCAGTAGGAAGCTTAGACACTATTTTCAAGGCAGATTGGTGGTAGTGTATACTGATCAGCCTTTGAAGAAAGTCATGAATAAGCCAGATTTGTCAGGACGCCTTTCTACTTGGGCGATGGAGTTAACTCAGTTCGTCATAAAGTATCATCCTCGGACTGCCATAAAGGGTCAGGTGTTGGCTGACTTCATAATGGAATGTTCGTTTACCGAACCCGATACAGATGCTAATGACCTGATTGTGAGTTCGTTATCAGATGCTCAGACGGGTCGTACATCGTGGACGCTTTATGTGGACAGTTCGACTTCGGATGTCAATGGAGCAGGAGTTATTTTGATTAGCCCGGAAGGATTTAAGGTCCAGCAGGCCATTCGCTTTGGGTTTAAGGCAACAAATAATGAGGCAGAATACGAAGCTATTTTGGCTGGGTTGCGATTGGCAAAAAGTCTGGAAGTACAGCACTTGGTCATCTTCAGCGATTCCCAACTAGTGGTCAAACAAATATTAGGGGAATATGAGGCTCGTGAGGATAGGATGACGAAGTATTTGACTGCAGTTAAAGATCGACTGCATTATTTTGAATATCATAGCGTACAAGGAGTTGGTCGGGAAAACAACACCATAGCCGATGCGTTAGCCAGACTGGCAACAACAGAGGTTACCTTCTTTAGCGGGTCGATATACCTGGAGGTTTTGGATGACCCTAGTATTAAGAGATCAGAAGTGTTTCCGATAGAGAGGATGGATTGTTGGTTCACACTATATATTTCTTATCTGGTCGATGGCGTCCTTCCTTCGGATCGGATAGAAGCTAAAAAGATCAAACACCGAAGCTCCTTCTTCATCTTGATCGATGGAGACTTATACCGAAGGGCATTTTCTTCATCATTGCAGAAGTGTTTGACTCCTTCCAAAGCTGATTACGCACTTCGAGAAGTTCATGAGGGTATATGTGGAGACCACATGGGCTCTAAGGCGCTGGCTTTCAAAATTTTAAGACAGGCTAACTACTGGCCGGCCATCTTCCAAGAAGCCAAGGAATATGTGAAGAAGTGCCCCAAGTGTCAATTGAATGGAACGATCCCTCATCAACCTCCCGAAGAGCTGTTCTCGGTCTTATCACCCATTCCGTTTGCCATATGGGGAATTGATATTTTAGGACCATTGCGGAAGGCTAAGGGACAGGTCAGTTTTGTTATCGTGGCTATTGACTATATGACTAAATAGGTAGAAGCCAAGCCTCTCCGAACGATCACGGAACAGGAGTGCTTAAAGTTTCTCAAAGAGTTTGTTGTCTATCGCTTTGGGATTCCGATGGTACTCGTTTCCGACAATGGGAGGCAGTTTGTAGGTGCGAAATTTGAGGAGTTTCTCGCAGATTTGGGGATTCAACACCGAAAGACTTCCGTAGCTCATCCTTAGTCAAACGGGCAGGTTGAAGTCACCAATAGAACTCTTCTCAATGGGATAAAAAGGAGATTGGACAAAGCCAAAGGGAAATGACCCGAAGAATTGCTTAGCGTGTTGTGGGCTTATCGGACAACGACCAGAACGACCACGGGTGATTCCCCGTTCCGACTTGCTTATGGGACCGATGCACTTGTTCCAGTCGAAATAGGGTCTCCATCGCTTCGGGTCAGTCAGTATCAGGAACTATACAATGATGAGGGACTTCGCTTTAACCTAGATCTGCTAGATGAGATTCGGGAGTCGGCATTGATAAAGTTAGCAGCTTATCAAAGGAGAACCGCCAAGCATTATAACAAAGGGGTGAAACTCAGAAGATTCGAAATTGGCGATTTAGTGCTTCGGGAAACAGCTGCATCAACCCCCCAGAATTCAGGCAAACTTATGCCGAATTGGGAAGGACCTTATGAAGTCATTGAGGCACCCAAGCCAGGAACTTACCGGCTTCGGGCTATGGATGGTTCAGATATTAAGAATACATGGTACGATGGGAGACTTAAGAGATATTATCAGTAAGTCATGTTATTTCTTATTACCGATAATGTAAATTTGCATGTTTTATCAATATGAAATAACATTAGATTGTGTAATAGAAAGCTTTGAATTGTTTCATTAATACTTAATGTTGTTACAAATTGTACTACCTACATTCGGAGATAAAAAAGTAAACAAAAAGCAGAAATTATCCTATTGGGTCGGTGGTGGAGGTTGTTCTTCGACTTCTTCTTCGTCATCCGAAGAATCGAGGATGGAGATGTCTAATCCTGCCGCCTTCATCTTCTCCTTAATCTTTTCCTTATGGCTCTGATAGCCTTCGGAGAACTGAAGGATAACCTTGTCTGACAGCTCGGGAGATGCCTTGTATTCCTTGATTATTTGGAGTTTGACCGCTTCGGTCATAGGAGGTCCTTGGTTCTGAAGATCGGCATGCTCTTTCTCCAAGGTGTTGAAGGCTTGGATCATGTCTTTCAGTTTAAAATGTGTCTTCTCCATCTGTTCTTCAAGGGCAGCAATCGCCTTCTTCTGATCGGCGTCGTTTTCCTTCAGTAAGACCCGCTCCTCCATCAGACGATCATTTTGCTTCTCATGTTTAGTGATTTCATGTTGAAGGATGCTTATCTGATTCCGAAGCTGATAATTCTCTCGGTTGGCTTCAGTGAGTTTGTCTTGAGTGCCGGCATGAAGGTCTTTCTCTTTCTCTAAGTCAGACTCCAAAGTCCAAATGTCGCGTTTCAGGAATTCGTTTTCTGCCCCGATCTCCTTGTTCTTTTTTGATAAATTGAGCAATGATGGGAGAGATCGGGCGAACACCGAGTTAGCCTGTAAAAAGTTGTGGGTCAAATGCGAAATTAAGTAAAAAAGTAACAGGTGTTAGGGGTACAGAATAAAGTGTTACATGGAATTGAAGCCTTGTGAAATCATCCAGGTACTGGTTTGGAGAGTAGTTCTTAAACCGGTCGTTATCGGCAATCAGGATGAAGCGTTCGAGAAGGTCATATGGGAAGGGATCAGACGAACTCTGAGGCCATAAAGTTCGCGGCTTCGACATGTTGCTGGAGGAAGGGCCTGAAGTTGGGAGTTCGGATGAACATGCTTCACCTTGTTGAGTGGGGGCGGGTGGAGGGGCCGAAGACGAGGAAGCTTCTCTGTGTGGCTTTTTGGTAAGAGGTTCTAGTGCTTCATCTTCGGTCTCTTCCTCGTCAATGATCCCTAGAGTTCGTTCGGGAAGAGGCGCAAGTATCGTCTTAGGTTTGGGCGGGACCTTCTTGCGGAGTTGTTTCTTCTTTATCAGCGCCATTTTCTCCGATCGGCTCATCTCCAGAGTACTCTTCTTAGTTTGAGCCATGGGAATGGCTGTGATCGGGCGGGCGGCTATAGGCACTTGGCTTGAAGGTCTGGCCTCTGGAATACCTTCGAGATCGGTGAAGTTCGGCTCGTTGAGCAGAGGAATTATTCGACCGATATCGACTGGCACAACTGGTTTGATAAGTGTCACTGCAATGTAGAAGTTAAAGGTCAGTTCACCCTAAAGAAGTATAAAAGCAGTAAAAATTCCGATTGAAGATTAGGAGGGGATTCTTACGTCCGTGATTGTATAGCCATGCTTGGTTGCCCAGAAGCTCAAAGTCCCATTCTTCTTCGGGCATCCTGCTGACAAACTGTTTGAACTCTTCAAGACGATCAGCAGGGAACGCCTCAATATTGTTGGTATTTTTGGAGAAGCCGATCCAATCTGAGATCAGGTAGGTATCGGGACCCTTGATATAAAACCATTGGGAATGCCATCCTTTGTTGCTGGTAGGGGTCTTCATCAGAGATCGTTTTTGAGCTCCTTTGACGGGCAATTTACTGATCTGCCGAAATCCCGATTCTCGAGATCGGATCACCGTAAATAGGGCGAAGAAGAAGTCTAGGGTCGGTTCGACTTTACAATCATGGCAGAAGGCTATGAAACAGACCAGATGGATGAAGGAGTTGGGAACGAACTGGGCTAGCCCGACCCCGACGACACTAAGGAAAGTGAGCATGAAGGGGTTAAGGGGGAATCGAAGCCCATACTTTAGGGCTTGGGTAGATACAGCGGTCCAGCCATTGGGGCGACGGTACATTCTCTCATCAAGGTTGGTTGTGCGTATCTAGTAGGATATGGGAATCTGGTACAGTTCTCGGATGGTCGCTAGGTCTTTGGCTTGGATGGAAGACTTGGTGTTTATATGGGTAAAAGACTTATCTGTGGAATATTCTTCGAGCATTTTCATATTTTCGAGTTCGGCTTCGGTTCGAGGTGATGGTGAAGAGAAAGGGTTGCTGGGGAAGTCTAAGCTTGTGATAGGATCCTGGGATGAAGTGCTAAATCCAAGGGAGGTGGAATTGGTCCCTGCGGCGGTGGTGATGACGGTTGTGGCAGCAGTGGTAGTGACTGTAGTGGCTTCAGTCGTCACAGCTATGATTGGAATTGGAAGTTCTTTAGCGGTTGCTGCGGAGGCGGTAGTTTTAGATGGATTGGATGAGCTTGAAGCATCAGTGGTTGCCATTGTTGGGTAGGGAAGAAAGTTCGAGGAGTCGATTAACCGGTGAGAGGGTGGAGATGGCAGAGAAGCTTAAAAGAATTTGAAAAATTAGAGATGGAAGTGGCGGCCAATTTTTAGGGATGATTTAACTTTATTGAAAGTGACCCTTTGAATCCGGCACGACTCCCCTAGACGGCGCCACTTCATTAAATATGGTGGGCCCTTTAATGGCACGTGGGAGTTGGGTTAATAATGGCAGTAATGGTTTGAGGCGGTTACGTATTTAAAGGGTTGTTTGGCTCATCATTTGAGTAGATTAAATTCATTTTTCTTGTACTCCTTTATTATAATTCTTTTTTAATAAATGAGTAGGGGGTAATGTTGGGTCCTGGGTTTGAGAGACCCGACCCCACATGGAGGATTCGACCCTATGTGGAGGTCTTAGTTGGATGGGGCAATCCAGTTAAGGAATGTAACTTTCTAACTGGATTGACTTACAACTCAACCAGTATGGTTGGAATGATTTGATTGATGGTGGCATGTCAGTATACTGTCCAAGTGGGGTCCAGGCATAATGAGTGGGAAATAAGGTATAAGTACAAGGCTTCCTTCTCCATTTCAAAGGTAATGCAAATTCTAACACTGAGCTAAAAACCTCCATTGTTATTAAAACCTTGAGACAGCCTGTACTAATTCTCACGCCTGAGCTATCCCCCGGCGGCAACACCGGCCGAAACTCTGAGTGTGATCTCGTTATTGTGCAGGATTAACGCGTTCTTGGTGATTGAAGTGCGTGATCAAATCTTGGCGTTAACATTACCCTTAGTGAGGGGAATAATTTACTTGGAGCAGCAAGTAATACTATTGCTTTATATGATGTAGAAAGCAAATAGAATCGAAATTTGTTGTTAAAATATCAAATTGTGGCCACTTCCAAAATTGCTTAGTTCATTATGTTGTGATAATGGAATTGTTTTTGTATAGAGCATATGAGATTACCTTTAATGGTAAGTCTTGACATGTTGGTCATAGACATAATTTTTGTTAGACAATTGATACAAGAAGGTATCATAATATTTATCTACAAGGAAGTCAAGTGACGACTTGGCTTATCTTGTTACTAACGAGAGCTTAGTAAGTTTGACTACTTGTGATATGGAACTTAAACCGCTTGGAGTCAGGGGTGATGGGAACCCAACCTATTCCTAGGTTACCCCCTAGTTTATAGGTTTAATGGGAAAAACAAGTCACAGTGGAGCCGCTTCTTATAGAGGGTTGTGGTTTACTCTCTTAGAGGTTCATAAAACAGGATATTGCGCATGGCCATAATGGCACAATGCTTTGAGAATATTCACTGTGGTAGGAGGATTTTGTGTGTGACAATTCCGGTTATGTCATTTAGGAGTAGAGGTTTAATATACGGACACCATCAACTTCGACATTACTTTGAGTTGTTTACACTATGAGAAGGTTCAATGTTCGTCACACCTTCTTTTATGCATACAAGTCTTAGAGTTGTTTGATAGAAAAGTGTTTGGAAGAAAATTAGTTTTTCCAAACAAGTGGGTGATTGTTATATATTGCACCTTATTTTATACTTTTGTGACTTATTATTTGTCATATTTGAGTTTGATAAAACTCATTTGTGGACATAATTTAGTAAGTATAAAAGGTATAACTTAGTGTCCTCTATGTGGAGAATAAGAGTAATTCATTTGATTCAAGTTGGAATCATATGACTTGTGTTTATCAATGACTTGAGTGAAACATTTGATAAGGTGCAAGTTGTTTGTAAAAACTAGTTTGCCTTGGTTCCATATTAATTAAATAAAAGATTATTAGTTGCTTTATAAGCATAAGTGGTGTAATCTTATTTAATTATATGAAACAAAAGAAAAGAAATCCAATATATTTTGGATTTGACAACTAGTTAATTTAAATCTTTTAATGTGACTCCATTTTTTTCTATTTAAATTATATTATTATTAATAATTTGTAACTTACATCATTATGACTAATGTGTAACTTACAACATTATATTTATAATAATGTGTAATTAAAATAGAATTAATAATAGTTGTAACGATTATATATGTATACATACTTATATATATGTGTGTGTGTGTGTAGATATATGAAGAGATACATATATGAGAAATGGAGATCACTTACATTACAAGAAGAAAACTTGCACATGAAATTTTCTCTTCTCTCACTTAGATTTTTCTATAAACGTATAATTATCACAAAGAAATATTCGACTGGAATATTTTTGTGAATTGCTATCACAAAATTGTTCAACTCCGAAACTTGGCATATATCCTGGAGGTATATCCCCTGTAACTCATAGCAAACCATTCGTGGTAGGGGTGATAAAGACCATAAGGACAGGGATCACTCGTGTCATGTTTTTTGACTAATTTCCGATTATGACTCTACGAAGCTATGGTTCTAACAACACTTTGACAATTCTGTTAAGATTTTTTCTCATTGAGCAGCATGTGTACAGGTACTTCTAGGGAGTCGAGGGTGCGCTTCAACTTTGGAACAATAGCACAAAGAAAATGTTTTTGAATTCAAAGGCTGGAAATCATCTATATGTTGTTGTGTTTCTTCTCCAGCACTGAATGTTGTAGGGAGAGGAGGGAAAAAGGTGTAATGGTTAAAGGGGCTAGGGTTTTAAGAGTGTCTGCAAGAGTGTGTTTATTTTGTCAGAGGTACATGCCGGCGCCATTTAGCAACGGATGTAAGTTACATTTATTTATATAGCTTTTGTTTTATTTTGTTTTGTTTTTTATTGGAATTTAAATATCTGAATTAACCAAATGGAAAGATGCATTTCAAGGTTAACCATAATGGTTTGAAATTTAGACCAGATAATTGAGTGGCCGTGATAAATTTAGAGAACTGATATCAATCAATACCTCAATACCTATATATAAAAAACCGATCAACAATCCTAAATTGAGTTAATCTTTAATTAATTATTAATTATAATAAGTTAACTTGAATAGTCATGAGTTAACTCGGACGATCATTACCAATTTCTTAATTCCTATATCTAAAAGCATATCAATCAATACCTCGATACTTGTATATAAAAATCCAATCAACAATCCTAAATTGAGTTAATTTTTAATTAATTATCAATTATAATAAGTTAACTTGGATGGTCATGAGTTAACTTGAACGATTTTTATCAATTCTTTAATTCCTATATCTAAAAGTACGACATCTAATTGAATTTTAGTTCGAAATTCATCTTCGGGACATGAGTTCCTAAATTGAGTTAATCTTTAATTAATTATCAATTATAATAAGTTAACTTGGATGGTCATGAGTTAACTTGAACGGATATTATCAATTCCTTAATTCCTATATCTAAAAATAGGACATCTAATTGAATTTTAGTTCAAAATTCACCTTCTGGACATGAGGGGTCTAGGTAATTTATCCTAACTTGCTCTACTGCCTTCTGAACATGTCTTCATAACATGTTGTCAACAAGAATTGAACCATCAACTTCTATATTAATAGAAGTGAGTCATACCATTGGACCAAGTGATTATCAATGATGTCCAAATATATTAATATATGGTGAGACATTCATATTATTCATAAATTTCGTGGTCAGTGCATAAATGAACTAACGAAATGTATGACTAACTAAAAGGCTATTATAAGAATAATAGAATAATAAAGAGAGTTTTGGTTCTAATTAAATTATAGCATTAATTAGATTCTAGGTGCATAAAAAGTGTGTTGGTTATATAAATTTTAGGAGCATAAAAAAGAGTTTTGATTCTATCTAAATTCTAGGACTATTATTGAATTATTGTTGTGGACGACTTAATTTGAGTTTACATTTTTATTAAAAAAAAAAGATGAAAATGTAAAAAATATAAGTGGGTCAAGCTTAAACTCGACTCGAGTTTGATTCGAGTCAACTCGTTTAAGTCTGACTCGCGAGCTCATTTACTAAACGACCCAAATTCATATACTAGATTGAAAGCTCATTTAATGCCCAACTCGAGTCATTTAAATTTTAAACGAATTTGAACTTGATAAGCCAAAGTTTGACTTGACTCATTTATAACTCTGATTTTGAAGCAAGTCTCCTCATCAATTAAAGTAATAAACTTGTACCACAAGTCTATAATACTATAAAATAAAAATAAAAACAAAAAACTAAGGGTTTCCACCATGAACATTTGAGTGGTGTCTGGTTTCTTGGCTCCCATCCCAAGACTCGATGCAAATATATATATAGGGCTTTTCAAATGCAGGTGGTACGCATGCGAGATTTTAAAATATTCCATTAGCAGACTGGTTATGTAGAAAAGAGGTAGCCTCCCACTCACTTGATCAAAGATAAAAAAATGAGGAAAACAAAAAAAAGGCTAACGCCACTCACCCCACTTGGCTGATTTCTCTCTCTTATGTATATATTTGTTTCATCAGTGTATTAGTATGCCCAGATTGATTTATTTATTATAATTTATTTTATTTTTATGTTAACAACATTAATAAAATTTTTATTAAAAATAACACTTTACTAATTTAAAAAAAAACTGCTAAACAGAGAAGAAATCTAAGTACTATTTAATACAATAATAAACCATAAAAAGATTAGCAATCACCGCAACATGTTTTCAAAATAAAAATAATACAATAAGTTTAACTAGCATTCATTTAAAGATGTCTTCAAAACACTTTTAACAAAATAACATAGCAGCTTTGATGTCCATACTTGTAACAGTATAAACACCTCCAATAATTGCATAAATTGCACTCAAAATTATATATATATATATATATATATATATATATATAAGTCAAGTACTAGAAATATAGAGTTTTGTACCCCAAAAAAATGTGGAATAAATTACCAGTGGATGAATAATTTTCATTATTATGACTTACATCACTAGAATGTTCTTTGCCATCAGTTGATCTACATGAATGATTTTCATTGTTAAAACTTGCATCACTATCATAATCTTTACCGACATAAAGTAAAAAAAATATACGATAATTTAAATAAAATAAATGATAATTTCTTACCGATTTGTAAGTATTGGACAGTTTCTTTTATCATGTGCTTGTCCAACTTTACCACAGTCGTACACTACTAGAACCAATTACTTGATTAGATTTCACCCCACTTTATCTTTGATTAAGTGAGTGGGATGCTTTTTTGTTTTCCTCATTTTTTTTATCTTTGATCAAGTGAGTGGGATGCTACCTCTTTTCTGTATAACCAGTCTGCTAATGGAATATTTTAAAATCCCGCATACGTACCACCCGCATTTAAAAGGCCCTATATATATATAAAATTTATTTTCAATATCAAATATCAAAAGCACTATAAAGGTAAGGAACCAAAGGATCTAACAGGGGTAACACATATCACAAGCACTATATAGGGTTCAAAAAAAGTTATAAAAAGGAGATGATAAGAAGCAAACTATAGTTTGATGGTAAAACAGAATAGACGAGCCATTTATTGTGCCAAGGGAAGGGAGGGAGCCAGAGGAGTTGTTTTTGGGAGTTGATAGGGGGTGTGCTCATACGCACTGGTTGGGGCGCTGGAAGGTAACCTTGTAATATTTTTAGAAATTATATTGAGGGTAAATTGTAGTATTTCCCATGTTCCACAATATAAGATCATTATTGACTTTCTAAATTCAATTTATAATATTTTCAAACTCAAAATTAATACGAATTTATTTAGCTTTAATAAATGGTGATGAATATTATAAATTAACTAAAAAATACTATTAATTTGAATTTTAAGTTTTAAAATGAGTCAAATTGACTTTCATAATTCAATATTTATATTATAATTTTGTGCGACAGGAGTTATTTATTTTAACAATTAAAATATGTTCCCTTATCCTCTCATTCTAACTCACAAACTTGTGAAAATCCAATTAAATTTAATCTTGTTAACGCCTGATTCTGTTCGCGCGTCCAATTAACTCGTCGGACGTATACCTTCACAAAAGTCCCAACGGCTTGGGCCGTTTGTGGACTCCTCCGGTGTAAGAGTAAGTAACAGGTTCAAGATGTGTTAACAATGGAGGTCAAATATTTAGTAGAGTAAAATATGTCATACCTTGCCTTCATTGTTATTTGGGTATTTATAGGATTCACTTGGCTAATTACTACTCCTATTAGGAGTGTTCTGCCTAGAATCCTTATTGGACCCGGATTCAATTACCTTGAGCTAATGGAAGTATTATCTAGTAAGAAACCACATGGACTTAGAATTCCTGCCCAAGCTTTTTTCGGACTAGAGAGTCCTCTTGTAACTCATTGAGCATGATGGGCCTTTGAGCCGAGCCCAAGATGAGGAGCCCGATCAACCCATGAGAATATATATCCGAACATTGCCCCCTACTCCCCTAGTATGAGACATGTACTGGGGGAGTAAACTGGAGACTCTAGCAGTCCGAGAACTCGAATTACTGAGAGGAAATCGATCTCCTCGGGATCCCGAAGGTGTTAAACCGAGGGCACTTCCTCTTCAGGTGCCCGAAAGCGTTGACCCGAAGAGAGATGCTCCTAAAGACTCTTGAAGGCGACAGACCGAGGGTATTCCCTCTTCAAGCGCTTTTTTGTATTGTCGCCGAAGAGGGATGCCCCTTGGGATCTTTGAGGGTGTCTTCCCCGAGGGCGAATAAAATTGACTCAAAATTGGACCTGTTTCTACGGACAGATCTTGCGGTGTGTGCGTAATTAGGCCCAAGCTTTTTACTCTAAGGCCCAACAATTTTGCCCTAGCATAACCGGCCCAATATGAACAATTGAATTTTGAATTTCGAAAATGGAATTGAGGGAACAGCTGGCACGCAGCATGGCATTCCAACCACAACTGTTCCCGCCGCTTCTACTCCAATAGAACCCCATCTGTTAGATAGGAATGATCTAGGCCGTTGAATATTTACTTATGTAGATAGGGTAAATTCAATCGCCATTTTCACCAGTAAATTAACTATTCCTCAGAGAAACTACTCCCCCATTCTCAAAGAAACTTCTTCGCCGCCGTTCTTGATCTAGGAATCGTCCGTTCATCTGATTTCCTGAACACCTCAAGTAAGTCGTCCATCGCTCTTTTTTCATTTCTCAATCGCTAGGGTTAAGAACACTCAAGGAGCACGTGCTTCGTCTTCCCATGTTGAAGACGAAGTTACCGTTGCAGAGGCCGAAATTCCTGAGGGCCTACCATGGAAGCCAGTAATCGTAGAACGAATGAGGGATGTAGAGGAATATAATAGGACCAAATATTTTTCCTTAGACTATAAAATAGCTAATATCCCTTCTTCCATAAAAACTCCCTTTTTTGACTTGTTGATGATGGAGTTTTACATTCCCGATTCATACGAAATTAGGACACCTGAAGTCCAGGAGAGAGTGTACTGGCAACCCGAAGGGGATGGATGCCCATCCATCGGCAACTACTTCTCTTCGAGGTGCGATTCTCACTTCGCCCCTTCGTCCTTGAGCTCCTACACACCATCGGGCTCAGCTTGAGTCAACTGTCCCCAAATTCTTTTATTCACTTAAACAGTTTTATTGCTTTCTGCTCGTCTGAGGATACAGTCTCGAGCTTAGACTTTTTTTATCAATTCTTTTCCCTCACCGCCTGTAAAGAAAAGGGATTTTATCAGATAATAAAGAACCCGGGTAGGGAGACCCTAATGGATACCCCCTCTAGTAACAAAGGATGGCATGGGAATTGGTTTTCATTAAGGGCCCGGACACTGAGCTGGTAGGACCTTGGTCAAACCCGAACAAAGACCAACTGAACCCAAATCGGATTTCCCGAAGAAGGTTGGAGGCATTCGAGGCTTTGTATTCCAAGCGACCTTCAGTGAAGTGGAACCGGTTGCTCCTTAATGACAAAGACTGGTTACATACACATAGTTGTAAGTCCTTTTATTTTCCCGAATGTGCCTTACTTGAGATCTAATGGAGTACTAAATTCAACTTGACTTTTGATTTTACAGTGGCTGACTCCGGCAAGAATCCCGACAATGAAGCAATCCTAGAAGCTACTGGAATCCCAAGGGTCAGGCTCTCTGGCGATGAAAAAGTCAGAATGGCCCGAAGCAAGAAGGTCATGGGTACCAAAGCTTCAACTGCACCCGGTGCAACTGTTGAAGGGGCATCGCCCCGACGACTGGAGGATCCTCTAACGCTGCCCCGGATGTTGGCGATCGGGAGAGGGAACTCGCCGCCACTGCTTCCTTTAATGCTGAATCCCCTTCCTTAGGGGAAGGAGGATTATTGAAGAAATAGAAGGGGCCTTCCCCGCCCCCAATTATAACAAAACTGTGACGCCCCCAAAATAGGTTCATTCAACCCATTTTGAGTCGTTAATAACATTCCACAAAATACAAATATAAATATGAATTTTTCCATTTACAACTAATAAGTGTTGTGCAAAATACAACAACACAATACAAATACATCTTAAATTCTCAATACACTTATTGTCACACTAATAGTAAGGTATTGAGACACTTCTATTATCTTGGACCATCACTCCATTCCCCGGCTAGTCCCCGCTACACTCTCTTTTCCTGAGGAGAATAATGGAACAAAAAGGAAAAGAGTGAGCACAAATAGCCCAGTAAGAAATATCATGACTAAGATAATGAAGAATAAAAATTATCTTTAGTCTTCAACAATAATAAATCAGAGATATTTTAATTGTTCAATAACAACAACTGTAGCGGAACGAACAATCCATTAGAAGAGGCAAGTAGATTATAATATCTACCATCTTCTATAAGTTAAAGGATCACCACCAATATTTTATCCCTGTAACACCAATCAACAATTCCTGTTTATGAATATCCAAATCAACAGTTTATATTCAACAGCCTCTCTTTGCACTACATGCCAAAGATATTTATTTGTAACATCACCGGTCATGATCATGCCAAACGCCAGTTCATCTTTGCACTACGGGCCAAAGAGAACTTTCATCATACGCCTTTATTTGTAACACCAAAAGTCATGATTATACCAATACACAGTTTGGTCAAAATCATGTCACGCCAGTTCATCTTTGCACTACGGGTCAAAGAGAACTATCACCACAATTTAAGTATGAGGATGAGGATGATGACAATGATACAGTGAGATTAAGGATAAGAAAAGCTTTATAATTTAACCAGTATCAAAGGTTGACCAAATTGCCAACACGATGACCAAATTGTGGAGTCAAATTCAAGAATGATATTCAAGAAATTTTTTCATGCTTCAACTATGACGTATAAAATGAAATAGAAAGATTCAAGTGAAAAGATATTAGATGAAGCACAAACTATTAAGGATATTCTACTAATTTTCAGGGATTCTCTCCATTTAAAAAAATAAAGTTTTGGAAACAAACAAAGATTTCTTATCATAAATGGAGAAATGTGAAAGAAAAAGATATCCCTTAAAGAGTACAAAAGAAATGATACGTTATACGAGTATAACAGAATATATGAAACTGCAAATGGATTTTCACCCGTCATGCGATAATCCGCGTAGACAGATTATTTCCACAACAGGTTAATAAGTAATTAATACAAAGGGTTATTCACCAAGTACGACACTCGTACATACAGGTTATTCCCACAGAGTAATAAGGAATGAATACAGAAGGGTATTCACCAGGTACGACACTCGTACATGCAGGTTATTCCCACAGAGTAATAAGGAATGAATATAGAAGGGTATTCACCAGGTACGACACCCGTACATACAGGTTATTCCCACAGAGTAATAAGGAATGAATACAAAAGGATATTCACCAGGCATGCGTCATACCGCACGGACAGGTTATCCCCAGAAATTAATATAGAATGAATAACAACCTTTATGAGTATAATATCACTTACGAACATGAAAGCAAATGATATTATTTATGAGTATTAAAGAAATGATATTCCCTACCTTAGTTAACAAGTGACTGGATGTTACTTTCTATGAAGCTTACTAACTTGGATAATATTAGTATTCTCACAAATACTCACAATAGCCTAGCACACTTAGAGAACTTAAGAAATTTAGAGAGAGAGAGAGTATATGCAAGGAAGGTGTGAAGATTTCTTAAGATAATCCTTCTTATTTATAGGAAAACCAAGTTTCATTAATTGCACAAAAAGGGTTTAACTTATTACACTTTAGTACCTCTATCTTTGCCTCTATTTTTTAATATAATCCCTCAAGTATTATCAATCTTGCATAACATCCCCTAATAGTTCCCACATGTGAACCAATAGTTCCATCATGTGAACCAATAGTTCACATCATGTGAATTTCAAATTTCAATTAGGTACCCCTAAGTTAGACTCCACTTTTAATCCGTCAATAATGCTAAAATATCATAACAATAATATGAGTTACAGTGTCATGATAAATAATAAAAAGTACCATGTAGATGCTATTGTATAATACTGTGCAATTGTTACTTTATCAATTATTGAATCAATAATTTAAAATATTGTGCAACACCGTGTGCTTGTGAAATACCGCGTACTACTGTGGAATAACGCGTTTTACTATTCTTTTTATTACCGGGTATTTCAATAGTTGCCGGTGATAATACTGTTGACAAAATACTGTCGTTTTCAGTATCCAACAACGGGGCCCACTATCGTTGACACTATTATCATTGTAGGGCCCACTAATATTTTGTTATTTCGGCGTCGTACGTTACCGAATATAAAATTGGTTATTTCGACGATGCCATCGTACTTTACCGAATATAATATTCTCCGACAGAAAGAATATTATCCGTCAGAAGGAATATTCCCCGACATACAGGTTTGACTTTTTTTGTATAAATGAATAGTATATTCGTATGAATAGTACTTTCGTATTTATACCGTATAATTTCGTATCCACCTCATATAAACGTTATGACGTAATTCAAAGATCGAAGAAAATATAAAAGCGTTTTTAGCGTGAATAGTCTCCCGTGAATAGTGATCGCGTGAATAGTGATTTAGCGTTATTACTAGACTTCTCAATTTTTCACATTTCACTAGTAACTTTATCATTATCGATTTAACACCTTTCTATTTAAAATAATAATGAGAAGAAAAATAAATTCTCTTTGTTAAAATTATCGGGGTCTTACAAAAACAGTCGAGGACCGAAGCTATGGGGACATCGGCTGAGGGTTTGGGATGGTCGATGATCCCTTTTGACACAGCTGGGGCCGATCAGGCTGATTTAAGGACTCTGATGGAGATGTTGTTTTCTTTCCATGCTCAGGTTAGCGAGTTTTCTTGATGAGTACGTCCAATCATTATTTACTGTGATTTGATTCTCGAACACTGCCCTGCAGGGAAATGGTCTTCTCCTACAGGTCTCTGACCGGGTGAAGGTTTTGGAGTGTGATTTGAATAAATCGTCCGGTGAGTGTGCCAAGGCGAAGGAGTCTTATGCGAAGGCCTGCGCTCAACTTCATACTCAGCATGACGCCTTCCATATTATGAAGAATGATTATGAGGTGATGCGGGTGGAGAAGACCAAATTCGATAAGGAGTTAGCCGCATTGCGCGATCGGGCGTTCACCGCTGACATCCGAATGTTCAAGATCGAAGCTCGAGCCGAGGAGGCCGTTAAATAGGCCGAGGCTGCTACAAAATGAGCCGAGGATGCAGAAGCCAAGAGCAGGGAACTAGAGTTCCTCCTCCAAAGGCAAAAGGAACAACTCGACCAATCGGGGGATTTGATTCGGGCCCAAACCGATCAGATGAGGAATCTCAAAGATAATGTCCAGACGATCGTTATTGGCTGGGCTTTGAAGGAAGCCGATTGGTTGAAAGGTCCGATTGCCCCCGCTTCGCCAGGCATTCTAACTCTAAGTCTTCAGCAAAGGGTCATTGATGAGTACAAAACTTCGGATCAATTCCATGAAGATGTAAAAGATGCCATAGTGAATGAGTTTAATGACGACTTTGAATACGCCCAAGAACTAGTGCGGGAAAAGGCCATGATCCCGATGCGCTGGGAATTATCATTCCCGAAGACTAATTTTGTAAATTTATTGAATATTTTGTAACCTCAACTTTCATTAAATGTTTGTAGATATTAAGTCTTATCTTTTCTCATGAGTTAACTCTTATTATCTGTGTGCATGGTTGTTTATTTATACTTCTTCTCCCCCCGCTGACCTTATTAGGCGAATTGTCGATGGGGTTAGCAGAGATATTTAAAGTGTATGTAGAAATAGTAGACACGAAGATGAAATATAATAAGAGTTCTCATTTATTTCGAAAAGGTAACATAGTCGGCCGACATTCTGGCCTGAAGTGAAGTTAAGCAAATAAAACTTATAATCAGTGATAGTATTTTCGGAGCGGAGCAGCATGCCATGTGTTCGGGATATCCTTTCCATCCATTTGTTGAAGTTTATAGGTTCCCGATCCTAATAACTCGGTAACTCTGTATGGTCCTTCCCAAGTGGGAATTAATTTTCTAGTGTCCCGAGGTGTAGAAGC
The DNA here is from genome assembly GCA_034770075.1 of Aralia elata. NCBI lineage: Eukaryota > Viridiplantae > Streptophyta > Magnoliopsida > Apiales > Araliaceae > Aralia > Aralia elata. The sequence continues at coordinate 24,643,782 of CM068382.1, forward strand.
TTCGGCTTGCCGGAGGACTAGATCCCCTATCTTAAATGCCCTATTCTTGACATTTTTGTTGAAGTGTCGAGCTGTACGTTGTTGATAAGTGGCCAATATGAGAACTGCGGCGTCGCGCTCTTCTTCCAACAGATCTAAGTTATCCCGAAGCCCCTCACTATTGAGAATTTCGTCAAAGTTCTGGACTCAGGAAGAGGGTATCCCAATCTCAATAGGTATCAAGGCTTCGGTCCCATAAGAAAGTTTGAAGGGGGTTTCACCCGTTGTAGTCCGAGGAGTTGTTCGGTAAGCCCAGAGGACATGCATGAGCTCTTCGGGCCAAGCTCCCTTTGCTTCCTTAAGTCTCCGTTTTATACCATTGAGTAGCAATCTGTTTGTCACTTCCACTTGACCATTCACTTGAGGATGGGCTACCGAGGTCCGACGATGTTGGATATGAAGTTCTATCAAGAAACCTTCGAACTCTTTCCCCACGAACTAAAAACCGTTATCTGAAACTAGGACCTTTGGAATGCCGAACCGATAAACCACCTGCTCTTTAAGGAACTGAAGGCATGTCTTCTCGATAATCTTGGCCAGTGGTTTGGCTTTAACCCATTTAGTAAAATAGTCGATTGTCACGACCACAAACTTTACTTGACCTTTGCCCTGAGGGAGTGGTCCCAGAAGATCTATCCCCCAAACTACGAAAGGTATGGGAGATAGTATGGGAGTAAGCTCTTCGGGAGGTTGGTGATGTACCGAAACAAACAGCTGACACTTATGACACTTTTTGACGAAGTCTTTGGCGTCCTGAAGTATGGTCGGCCAAAAATATCCTTCTCTTAATATCTTATATGCCAATGTCTTTGCTCCTACATGATCTCTACAGATTCCTTCATTAACTTCCCGAAGTGCGTAGTCAGACTCTCTCGGTCCAAGGCACCGGAGTAGGGGCGACGAGTAGGATTTTCTGTATAATTTATCCTTCATGAGACAGTATTTTGTAGATTTGAATTTTATCCTTCGGGCCAAAGCTCTATCCTCGGGTAACTCGTCACTTTTCAAGAATTTGAGTATGGGAGTCATCTAGGAATCTTCGGATTCAATATCCATCACTGTTTGGACTGTTGTGCTCGATTTTTGCAAATTTTCCAAATAGACAAATCCTTCTAAATCTCCCTGATCGGTTGTTGCTAACTTTGAAAGTGCATCGGCCATTGTGTTTTCGGATCTAACCACCCCGACAATTTGATACTTAGGAAAGTGAGTAAGGAGTGTATGCACAAGCTGAAGATAGGCCTGAAGGTGCACTTCTCTGGCCTCATATTCCCCCAAAACTTGCTTCACCACAAGCTGGGAGTCGCTGTAAACTACCAGATTCTTCACCTCCAGACTTCGGGCCAGCTTTAGTCCTGCTATAAGTGCTTCATATTCTACAATGTTGTTGGTGGCTGTGAAAACCGGATAGACTGCTCGACCTTTAATCCCTCGGGCGAGATAAGAATCACTCCTGCTCTGCTGCGAGACCCGATGCTAGACCCGTCCATAAATAAAGTCCATGCCGAGTCTGTTGCAGGATTAGGTAATTCAGCCAGATCTTCTTCCTTTTCTTCGGGAAAGGAGCACTCGACGATAAAGTCGACAAGGGCCTGTGCTTTGATTGTTGTTCGAGGATGAAAGTCGATATTAAACTGACTTAACTCTACAGCCCACGCTGCTAACCTTCCTGAAGACTCGGGTCGATACAATACTTTTCGAAGGGGTTGATATATGAATACTGTGATTGTTCTCCCCTGGAAGTAGTGCCGAAGTTTCCGACTAGAAATGATCAATGCGTAAGCCAACTTCTCTAAGTTTGGATACCTGGTTTCTGCATCCCGAAGAGCATGGCTTACGTAGTAGACCGGCTTCTGACCCTGTGAATCCTCCCTGATTAAGGCTGACCCGACGGCCAACTGTGTGGCAGATAGATATAACTGTAAATCCTCTTCGGGGAGAGCTTTGTTGAGGATCGGGGGAGAAGAGATGTATCGTTTGATTTGTTCAAAGGCATCCTGGCATTCTTCCGTCCATACGAATGTCTTTTGGTTCTGAGCCCCCTTTCAGCATATTGAAGAAAGGGAGACGTTTCTCTGCTGAACGGGCTACAAACCTCCGAAGAGCAGCAAGTCTTCCAGTTAACCTTTGAACGTCTTTAAAACTCCTTGGGGACTGCATCTCAAGGATAGCCGATATTTTTTCGGGATTTGCCTCTATCCCTCTTCGACTAACCATGTATCCCAAGAATTTGCCTGACCCGAGACCAAAAGTGCACTTGGCGGGGTTAAGTCTCATGTTGTAGATTCTGACATTCCAAAAGCATTCTTCCAGATCTGACAGGTGGTCTTCTTCCCCCATGCTTCGGACGATCATATCATCCACACAGACTTCCATATTTCTTCCGATCTGATCTCTGAATACACTGTTCATCATCCGTTGATAAGTTGCCCCGACATTGATCAGACTGAATGACATGACTTTGTAGGCGTAGATTGCTCGGGGTGTGATGAAGGATGTCTTCGGTATATCTGGTTTGTACATGGCAATTTGATGGAGTATACTATTAGTAATATATTTTTAGGAATAAAACACTAAAAATATTAATAACATTCAATCGGTCCATAAAATCAAAATAAAAAATTGCATTAACATTCATTAAATTAGTTAGTGGACAATTTGTTAAAGAAAAATCTAAAATAATTTGTACCTAATAAAATTTGTTTACTATATTAAAACAAGATGAATATTGAATGTAATTTTTAATCGTCAATGAGAGTATGTAAGTAAAAATATTATTCAACACTACTTCTTACTCATTTAACTATGATTTTTTGAATAAATTATTCAGACACATTCAGAATTAGAGTTAAACTCATTCAAAAATAAATAACCCGGAGAAAGCATCCAGGAAGCTCATTAAGATGTGTCCTGAAGTAGAATCGATTAACTGATCGATGTTCGAGAGAGGATAATAATCTTTTGGACAGGCCTTGTTTAAATCTGTGTAGTCCACACACATCCTCCACTCCTCGTCATGCTTTTTCACCAGTACCACATTGGCGAGTCATTCTGGATAAGTTATTTCATAAATAAAGTTAGCAGCCAATAATTTTTCAATCTCTTCATTAATTACCTTCTGTCGTTCAGGAGTTATATTCCGCCTTTTCTGTTTAACGGGCTTATAGTTAGGGTTGACACTCAACTTGTGTTCGGCCACATCCTTGTCTATTCCCGGCATATCAGCTGGCGTCCATGCAAAGATATCTGAGTATTCTCTTACCAATTCAATGAGTTTTGTTCTGACGTCCGTCTGTAAATCGGAACCAATCTGTATTGTTTTCGTGTTGTCTTCTTCAAACAGCGGTATCTCCTCAGTTTCTTCAGCAGACGTTGCTATCGGCTCCGAGCCTCCTTCCGTAAAGGGTTCTAGCTCAATCTTCATTGTAGTTTTCTGTTTACTAACCCCTACGGAAGTCGCCTGAATAGTCTGAAGATAACATCTTCGGGATAGGTCCTGATCGCCAGCAACTTCACCAATCCCATGCTCGGTTGGGAATTTCATCTTTAGGTGAGGGATCGAGGTGACTGCTTTTAGGGCCGACAGGGTTGTTCTTCCTAGGATAGCATTGTAATTATTTTCTACCTGGACCACGTAGAATCTTATCATGATGGAGGCCTGTTTCAGAGTTGTGCCGAAGATCGCTGGTAATTCAATCGTCCCTGTTATTCGAACCGGGTTGTTCCCGAAGCCGTATAACAGAGACTCGTTGCAGATCTCCAGCTTCCTTCCCCCCAGATCCAGCCGATTATACGCATGACTGTAAAGTACGTCGACTGAACTCCTGTAATCTACCAGCATCCGTTTTAAATCCATGGTTCCAACTTGAGTCGTGATGACCAGAGCGTCCTGATGCGGTGTAACTGTTTCCGGGGGATAATCCTCATCGGAGAAGGTTATAGGTTCGGTTGTGGTAGTCTGAAACTGTCCAGATAATTGGTGGACTTCTCTACCGAAGGCTTTTCTTTTTCTGTTAGACAAAGCCGATATCGGTCCACTAGAGATAACATTTACAACTCCCTTTTCGGCTCCCGAAGGTGGTGGTGGTGCTATCCGGTCAAAAGGACTTGGTTTATACTGATTAGCAATATAACAGTCCAGATTACCGTTTCGCACTTGCTTTTCCAAAAAATCCTTCAACTGATAGCATTCCTCAGTGTCGTTCCCCTTGGCTTCATGGTAATTACAATATCTATCTCCGTTCTTCTATCTGGCGAAGACTCGGATCTTCGGGGGCTTCTCATAAAAAGGCTGATTTTTGATTTCCTTGATAATAACGGCTCTACTCAAGGTTAGGGGAGTATAATCTTTGTCATTGTTCCTATTGCCTCGGTCCTTCGAGCCATTATTCTTCTGTTGTCGATTGTTATGAGAGTCCTTTTTGCCATTACCTTTGTTGTTAGTGTACTTTTTATCGACGTCTTCGCCTCGGGGGTCTCTCTGGTGAAAATCACCTGTACTTTTCGAGGTACCCCAAAGATTGGCAAGCACCTCTTCCAGTTTAATGAACTTGTCAACTTTATCGTAGGCTTCGGGCAAAGACTCGGGTGCCCTAGAGATGATTTCTTCGATCAACCTACTGGATTTGTCCACGTTTAATCACATGGTTAAAAAGTGGATAAACTGCTTCGGATCTATGTCATTGACTTCAGATACGGCCTCCCGAAATCTCTTAATATATTGCTGAAGCGTCTCGTTCGGCCTCTGCTTAACCTGCATGAGGGACGTGATCATCTTGGCACGCCTCTTGTTACTACCGAAGTGGGTGTGGAATTGCTCTTGAAAATCATCCCATGAGCGTATAGATGCAGAGGGAAGGGAGATGACCCACTCTCGAGCGGTTTTCTTTAAGGTGGACAGGAATAGATGGCACATGGCCGCGTCGTCATGACCATAGAAAAGCATGGCTTGTTCGAAAGTGAAGGTATGGTCATGGGGATCCCCGGTTCTGTCGTACATCTCCAAGTTCAAAAGAACTTTATTCTTTCTATCAATCTTTGCGTTAGCCAGGTCTCTGGTGAAAGGAGAGGCCCGGGGCTTTTTTGCTCCTGGAGGTTGATTCACAACCCTTCGGGGAGATGATTCTCCGGTGTGGCTCCTTCCAGGGCTTCATCGGGAACCTTCGTGACGATCTCTTCTTGATGGTGACCGGGCTCGCTTTCTTAGATCCCTGGTATAGATGGATTCGGATTGGACCAGACTATTTCCTCGATGTCGCCTATGAGGACGGTCATCTCTTCGTCGGTGGGATGTTGAGCGGGAGGTCGAGCCTCTCTCGCTTAACAGATTCTGCCCAGCTTCATTGAGTTCCATATATTGTTTATCAAGCTCTTCTTGCTGGAGATCGAGAGCCTTTTTCCGGTCAAGAATCTGCTGGAGGCGCTGCTCCCTTTCTACCACCGTCTCACGGCGTGATCGAGACTGGGTTGGTCCTTGTTGATCATGGTGACTTCACTGTGATCGAGAAGTCGTCATGTAAATTGTTTTGATTTGACAATTAAAATCGCTACTAAGGCCCTCCTTCTAGCGCCAATGTTTACGCCTGATTCTGTCCGCGCGTCTAATTAACTCGCCGGACGTATACCTGCACAAAAGTCCCAACGGCTTGGGCCGTTTGTGGACTCATCCGGTGTAAGAGTAAGTAACAGGTTCAAGATGTGTTAACAATGGAGGTCAAATATTTAGTAGAGTAAAATATGTCATATCTTGCCTTCATTGTTATTTGGGTATTTATAGGATTCACTTGGCTAATTACTACTCCTATTAGGAGTGTTCTGCCCAGAATCCTTATTGGACCGGGATTCAATTACCTTGAGCTAATGGAAGTATTATCTAGTAAGAAACCACATGGACTTAGAATTTCTGCCCAAGCTTTTTTCGGACTAGAGAGTCCTCTTGTAACTCATTGAGCATGATGGGCCTTTGAGCCGAGCCAAAGATGAGGAGCCCGATCAAGCCCATGAGAATATATATCCGAACAAATCTCATAAACACAAATTCAAATTCATATATCCCTCCCTTCGACATTTCTTCCCTTCAAATATAAATGTTAAAATAATTACTACGAGAAAGAAGGAGAATAATAACAAAAACTTAGCAAGGATTGAGTGCACCAGAGGTACCACTTCCAGATGGATAGCTAAGCTCCCACTTTTAGATGGGGATGAGAAAGGCTGCATCAAACCTTTTATTACACGACCAACATCATAGTAAGTGCATTGTAGGACATGAAAACTAAATTTCTACCAACTTATTTCAAAAATAAAAATGTCAGAAAAAATTATTAAGAGAAAAAAAGGGAAATTATTAACAAAAACTTAAAGGGGACTTTTACACCACAAGTACCTGATGGGGATGAATTCTTACTATGTGTCAAGGAGAGTTCTTTGGTTGAAGAAAAAAAATGAAATGAAGAGAAGAGAAAGGAAGGGAATAACTCAAAAGAAAAAGAAATTTTAAAGCTAAATAAGCCTAAAATTATCTTATTTTATTTTCTTTCTTAACTTGAACTCCAAGACATACTTCTATTTTGTTGTTTTTTCTCTCTCTCTCTCTCTTCCCTAACTTTCCTTTCTTTTATCTTCAATTTAAAACTCTAAGATAGGGTGTTAATCAAAACTTTGGATGAAAATGAATTGGTACCTAAACCGTTTCACCAAAAAAAAATATCAAGAAAAAAAAATAGACGTTTGAAGTTAAAAATACAGGAAGAAACACTAACAGGGGCGGACCTATAGTATGGGCAACATAGGCAGCTGCCTATGCTCAAATTTGTTGCCTATATTTAATTTATTTTTATTTTTTTATAAGTATAGTTACAGGGGCAAATATATAACTTAATAAACTTAAGGGGGCAGATTAATAGAAGAGCTAAACTTGGAGGGAACAAATAAACAATTTCATAAACTAATTTTAACTACAAGACAAGTCCGCCCTACTCTATAAGTGAATTTGGTTTAAGGCTTTGAGCATTTGGGAAATATCATGACAAGTGAAGTAAGTTTCTAAAATGTATCTAAATATTTTTTATTTTGAAATTCCCTTTTTAGATTGAATTATGAATATTTATTTGTTGTATATTATAGAATTCTATTTGTGTTGCATAAAATATTTGGTCTCAATTTGAGTTGTTTTATATTTGTATTTTGATTAATTTAGGCATTCATGACATGCGATCAAAATTCAAACGTTCCAAAAATGAATCATCAACATCACAATCTATCTAAGTTGATGAATTCTATGTACGTTGTATAAAATAATTAGTGTCAAAGGGGTTGTTGACTTGTTTATATATATAATATTATTACTTGTTATATTAACAATATTGTAACCAAATACATGTTTTACATATGCAATCGACTGAAAAATACAAAATTATCTAAAAAAATTGGCTCGTGGGGCGCAGCCCCCGAACCCCCGCCAAATCCACTCGAAGACTAAAATCTGCCCCTGAACACTAAGAACTAGGGTCTCCAAAAGTCTCAAACCTAAACATTTCAAAAAATAAAAAATGAACAAGACATTTGAAGCTAAAAAACAGGAACGAACATAAAAAAAATAACAAAATGAAAACAAGAACTAGAGTCGCAAGAAATCTCAGCAATAGATCCAGATGAAGCTGGCCCTGAAACATTTAAAATTTGAGGTTTTCGAAAATACATATTAAGAAGAAAAAAAAAATAAAGCACATAAAAGGAAGGTTACTTGGACTCTTGGTTTCTATTTCGGGAGTAATAACACCAGCATTAGACTCATCAGACATTTTCTAGAAATTTAAAAGAAAAAAAAAATCAAAAGGTAGACATATTTTTACTTTTTAAACATAAAAATGATAAGAACAAAAAAAAATGAGTAGAAGATGGTGGAGGAAAGAGGAGGAGGAAAATACCATCACTGGTACCGGTGTGCAGTGTTGTCACAGGGTTGGGAATATGAGAAAAAGAGAGGGGATAGGGATTATATTTGTGCTCTCAATCAATATCAAATAGATAAGTCTACATACACTACTCCAAACACTACATTTTAAAATTGATCGAAAAAGAGATAATATACAAACTATATTTTCTGTGACAAAATTCTTGCAGTATCTTGTAAATGTTATATAAAATTTAGTTTTCATCCAATTCTTATCAACTATATTTTTCTGGAAAGGTCTCAACATTTTCTAAAACTTTTGTTCAAGTTTTCGCTAACTTTATCGTCTGGTATGTCAAAATCGAACTTTTCTGTAACTGGTCCGAAACTTGCATAACAGATTTTCACCAGCAAATTTGTATTTTGAAACATTGATAATTGATGATTTTAAATCTGATTTGAGTATTTGTTGAAACTAAATCGAAACTATTAAAGTCTAGTTTTTCATACTCCCTCCGTCCCAAATTAATTGCTCAGTTTTGACTTTTTAAAATCAAATTGACCATTTTTAGAATTAATAATTAAACAATATAAATATATTTTTAAAATTATAAAAATTAGAGTTAGTAATAAATTGTATATATTTTTTTTGTATATACTATTATTATATTTGAGAAACAAGTGCAAATGTAGGGTGCTATAACCAAGATAGTGGACTGATGTCTTAAATATATTTTGTTAAGTTGTAGTTTTTAAGAATTGCTTAACTTTTGTTATTTATTTTAAGGAGTTCATAAATATGTAAGTGTATGAATAACATATGAGTTATTTTAGTTACAAAAATAAGATTATATTATTGTGACGTTTAATATTTAGTAAGGTGTGGGACATTAGTGTTTTGTAAGGTTTATAAATTTATTTATCATTTGTAATATATTAAAGTAGTTTGTTTACATTTTGAAGATGTTCCAATAATATTGAGTTGACTAATGTATAAGTTTTATGTATCATTTTTGTATGATGTCAGTTTTTAGTTGAATTTATATATATTTTGAGCGTATTGTAAGATATCTAATGTGAATGGATTTAATCACATGCTTGACACTCCCTATGTAGTGTAAATAGTGTAGGCGTGTCACCAATATTAAACCTGTATAAGTTATTTGATGAATACTTATTTCTGGATAACTAAAAAGGGGAGATATCATGTAAGTGAGATGCACATTTTAATATGACTCTCATGTAAGTTGTTCTCTTATATACGTGTAAAATATGATTTTATATATTTTGTGAGTTGTAGGAGTATAAATAACTTAAAGTAAGTGTGAGTAAGTTTGTGTAAATACAATATGATTCAAAAATACATTATTTTAATTTTTAGTAAGCTATTTTGTGAGAATTTTTATCATATTGTAAGTTGTAATAGTAAGTTTTAAGTTATGAGTAATATTTGGAAAATATTTTTTTTTAATATGTTGTGACCATCTTATAGTATTATTTTTTTATATTTATGGTAAACTTATATACCTTGTAAGTGAGGAGAACAAGTAAGTTGTAGACTGATACTTTGGAGTGCATATTATTATAGTAAGCTATAAGAATATCTTATTTCTATTTTTTTTTCATGATAGAATTTAAGATAAACTCTTGCACTTGATTCATGATATTCTAAATAATTTATTTATCCTTAGTCGGTCTTTTCAATTTTGTTTTATTGTTTATATCCGTATATGAGCCTTTTATTCACTGTCAATCCTCTTCTATTCCTCCGGGCATGTAATGAGTTTTAGATCGGGTTGATTTTGCACGTGGGAGCTGCATTGCTGAAATTAGCTATTACTTCATCTTTAATTAGTGAGTTATTAGGCATAATTAATTTAAATTTGTCTTCAATTTGGACCCTTGTTTGGAAAATTTGATGTTAATGAGATTTTTGTTTGTCTCAATACCTTCATTGTGATTTTGATAGTACGTGTTAGGCAAGTGATAGGCTCTCTAGGCAGTGGGATGTTACGTAACAACTCGATTTCACGTCATAACATATGAAATATTCAGACGTGTATATAAAAATTTAGACTATTATCATTAATATTTTTAGTGTTAACCTTTTGGACAAATCTGTAATGAGCGAATATGACCCAAAAAAATACTATTAAAAAATACATTAGACTTTATTGTATTATAATTTGATTTGAACTCAATATTTAAGTACGTGAGTGGCACGTAAATATTTATAGCTCTGTGGAGACTCTAGTTGTTTCAAGTTTAACGTATTGTATAGTTTGTTTGTTTGTTTATCCAACTCATATGTTCAGAATTTCCATCCATTGACAAATAGATAAAGGATGAAAACATCAAATCGTAACTCTCTTATCATGGCAGCAGAAAAGTGAAAGAGCTAGCAGAAAGGAACTTTTCAATTTTCACTCAAGTGGATAAAACTGATACCTTGATATATACAAAGCCTAGCTATGTAAAAAGAGCTTTTCAATTTTCACTCAAGTGGAAAATTGATACCTTGATATATATAGAAAGCCTAGCTATGTGGTCTAAATAACACAAAGTTGGGATCCTTGTGAATTTTTCTTTGGTACATCATAGTGGTTTGATGTACCAAACATCATAATAGTTTTACTTTTAACTAATAATAATAACTTGAACATGTGTTTACATGAAAGTGGTAGTTTACCCTTATATAAATGACATGGGACCACACAAAACAAGTTAGAATAAAAGAACGAAAAAAAAAGAAGAAGAAAGAATGCAACTTGGAATAGGTTATTAATTTGTTTATTTAGTACTCCCTCCTTCCCAAATTAATTGCTCAATTTTGACCATTTTAAGTCAAATTGACTATTTTTAGAACTATTTTTTTTTATTATTTTTGCTAAAATATAAGTGAAGAGATTATAACCAAAAGAAAGTATATACAATTTATTACTAACTCCAATTTTTATAATTTTAGAAATATATTTATATATGCTTAATTATTAATTCTAAAAATAGTCAATTTGACTTAAAATGGTCAAAATTGAGCAATTAATTTAGGACGGAGTGATATTATGTAGGCTGGTGTGAACATTATATATTATAATTAAAACCTTCAACAACTAATTTGAATTTTAGAAAATAAATTCAAAGTATTCATTTTATCATCACAAATCTCACTCTTTTTATATTATTCTCTCATATCAACAAGTTGGTGAAATGAAAGAAAAATCAAACAAAAGTGAAAGGAAAAAAACACAACTAGATGAAATAGATAAAAATCAAGCAAGTGCTTTTGTCTTTATTAAAGATAGTTAGATAAAATTTCTCTATTTTCGTACCAGAGGAGAATCAAATAAACTGTTGATAGTTAGAACAATCTCTTTAAATAATGTTTTGTTGGCTCCACATACAGACTCAATAATTTACGTAAAGAGAAATATTAAAATTGAAAAGCTGAAGCTTTTTTTTCTTTTCTTTTTTCTGTTTAATATAGAACAGAAGGAGTAATTTGAATTTCCAAGACTGAGCAAAGAGTACATCAGGTCAAATATTAGATGAGATAGAAAATATAAGACAATAAATTTAATTTGGAAAATACTATTTTCATGCGTATTTTTTAAATTTTTATATGATTTTCTCACATTAAGATGAGACTCACTTTTTTTTAAAAGAATGTGAGACCCACTTTATTTTCATATGACATGGCACAATGTGAAAATATCAAAATACATGTGAAAATATGAGTTTCTTTTAATTTCTTATACATCCTTAAATAAATAAAAATAAATTAAACTCACTTCCAAACTCATCGGAGTCGGGTTCCCCCACAAAATCTTCGTGGGCCCTGCTTCCTCTATTTTAAAATATAATTGTGAATATAATATCTTCGTTTTAAATTATATGATAATTATTTCTTTAAAAGTCAATTTGAAACAATTTTTAAATTTAAAATTGACATTATTCATTGAAGTTTATTAAAAACAATAAATATTATAACTATATAGTAGTACTTTTTAGGTAGTTATGATATTCATAATTGTATTGACATATATTAAATAAATTCATGTTAATTTTGAGGTTGAAATTTTTTGATATTAACTTTTAAAAAGTCAATATTAAGTTTATAATTTACAAAAGAGGGAGTATAATTTTACCATAAAAAATAAAACTATAAATATATGTAAGTGTAAAAAAATTAATAAATTCTAAAAAATTATTTATGTTATATATAAAATTATAGTATAAATTCACCTCACATTTCGAGGGTGAGAGTGAGTGTGAGGCGAATTCGTATTGTCAAAAGGGGTAAATTGTCATCCCCAGAGTCCAGAGGATTACTACAACTGGATAAATTGTCATTGCCCAAGAAGTAGCACCTGTCTAATTGAATTGCATTCTTTGACTAGAGAAAGTACCAAAAATGCAAATTAAAATTTTCTCTAAAATTAGACACCTCAATAATTCACGTAATAAAATTGATCTCTAATATGAGAAGTATGAGCAACACAAGATGAAAAATGTCATTTTATTATGTAATAAAAAGAATTTTATAATAAAATTAGAGTCTTTTTTTTAGTACTATTAATTCATTACAACTCTATGAGAACGGAGGTTTGAACCTGCAACCAAATGGTTATATGATCTTATAACCATGAGACCAACACATCAATGACAATTTTTTTTATATGTTTGGTTAGGCAATGATAACATAATAAAGTCAACTTGAATATATTTTGTTATTTCATATAACTATTAATTGAGATTTCTTTTTATAAAACAAAATGTTAGCAAATGAGATTCTTTAATTATAATAGAAAGGAATAAATAATTTATAGATTTTATTTTGTTCTTGAGTTTATGATAAAAATAATGAACTTAAGTTTATATTTGAATAATTATTAATGTAAGCTTACATTTATTATGGGTTGTTTGTATGTAGAAGGTATAATAGAAATTATAGAAAATTTATTTATGCTATTTATTTTTCCATTTATTTACCTTTAAATGAAAACTTTTGGCAAAAACAATGGTTCTCACTGATTCATAAAACTTAATTTAACATGTTTTTAAGTATTTGCAAGTAATAATTACATTATTCGTAATAAAATATTTATAAATACTTAAAATATCTTTTCAACTAAAATCGCTCGTTATCTATCTATTTATAGGAAAATGATATACATGTTGACAAATATTTGACGAATTTGGATTGCGACCAACGTTGAAGTGTATACGATAAGATAGAATAAGTTAGGCTTAAATATAATTTACTATCCTAAACTATAGGCCATATTCCACTTCGGTGATCCACCTTTAAAACTTTTCAATTAGATGATTGAACTATTAATTTTTTTCAATTGCGTTCAATTAAGTATGCCACGTCATAAATTGCTGACATGGCAGTCTGGGTAGGCCATAGCGTAGCTGATGTGTAACTAAAAAAGAGTTTTTTAATTTTTGATTACACATTTAAAGGGCAAATTCGTCAAACTACTTTATATTAAACATTAATACTAATCAAAAACAATGGAGATGAGATCCTCCGTCGGATCAATCAGTTAACATAGCCATTAACAAAGAACAACCACAAAGATCAGAGCCACCGGGATCTAAACCGCCACCACGATCCAAATCAATTACTGGCAAATAGCTACCACCAACACCAAGCTCCCACCATATCCATATCATTATCCAACGGTGGAGGTAGATTTAGATCGAACGAAAAAGGTTTGTGGAACGACGTCGTGTCACAATCGTCCACCACAGAAGACGACGAATCGCAATCGCTATGAAAATCATCTACCTGAATCGACGGTTTGAACCTGTGTTGAGGTTTGATCCGCTGTGACATCGGTGGATTTGACGCCCTTGGCCCACAGGAGGACTCGACGATGCTGCTCAGGCTGCTCGACGCCGGTCGAGAAATGTAAAATGGTTGGATAAAATTGTCTTGGCTCGTTTGCTGGCGATCCTGTGCCGATTGGTTCCGCCGCCGCCGGCGACTTTGATCTGTTGCGGTGTATGACCTATTTACAAATTACAAATCAGCGGCGATCTGATTGAGAGATTTATATTTGGTAAAATGGTGAAATTGATGAGATATTTGGTAAACTATAGGCCACCCACCTCCTGTATTGAATATGTTAATATTCTTTTATCTCCATTTATCTCTCTCTTTCTTTATCTTTGTGGGTTTCTTGAATCCTCTCTTCTTCTCTTCTTGGTTTTTCTCTCTCCTCGTTTATCCTTGATTTTATCTCTCACCCTACCTTCTCCGCAAAGATTTAGCAGTAATGAGGAGGGAAATGATGATGGAAATAGACGATTACTGCAAAGATGTTTGTTGATTTGGTGGATGAATCTGGAGGTGATGATGCAGTTGTTTAATTGTCTTATTTGTTTAATTGAATTTATTGTGCAAGTTTTTAATCTGGTTATGTTTAATTTATGTAATTGTGTAATTTGTTTAATTTAAGTAAATTGTGAAACTTGTTTAGTTTTTGTTAGTTACTTGATTTGTTTTATTGATGTTAATTGTATAAACTTTTTAATTGTGTAAATTTTGTAATTTATTATAATTGTATAAGTTTTTTAATCGTGTAAATTTTCTAATTGAGTAATTTTTAGTTGTATTAGTTTAATTATTATTTTACTTTTTTACCCTTTTATCTTATTAAAAATATATTTTAGTTTTACACATAAGCACTTATTGCCATGTCAGAATGCCACGTCAGTAATTTATGACGTGGCGACTCAATTGAACGCAATTGAAAAAAATTAATAGTTCAATCATCTAATTGAAAAGTTTTAAAGGTGGATCACCGAAGTGGAATATGATCATAGTTTAAGATAGTAATTTATATTTAAGCCAATAAGTTAAAGTGATACCCTTTTTAATTCTTACATATCTCATGTATGCATATACGTCGCAATCATAATTCAGTTGAAAACTTTCGCAATGTATAGCATGACTCCGATCTATATTATAATATATTATAAAGCCTCCATGAAAATTTTGGTAAAACTGAGTCACATTTTTTTTTCCTCTTTTGTCCTTACAATTTTATTTATATTACTATTTTGTCATAGCCTTTTTACATTCATTTTTTATGTCGTTTTATTTAGTTTTTAAAATTTTATAAAATATTTTTATTACATACACAATGCATGTCCAGTTTAAATAAACGATATGAAAAAGATAATAGGTCCCACCATATACGTCCGTACTACCATATGGAGATACGGCCTGATGTTTCAGTGTTTATCTGTTTGTCAAGAAGTGCAAATTCGGAATATGTGAGTTTGACAAACTGTACAAAAGTTCAAATAACCAGTCTCCCCAAACATTCACGTGCCACTCACATGTGGTAATAGAAATTCTAATTCTACACCAAAGCCAAACACTATTTTTTATCTATCTAAAGATGCCCATTTGTAAGGAAAAAAAATATAATTGTCTTTTAATTAATTGTAATATAAGATGACATACTATCTTTAATTCCACTATCATAATTTTATTATTTATTCACAGTTGTTTGTTAGATTAACAACTTAAATATTATTTTAAAATTAAACATGAAATAAAAATATGTCCTAAAAATTTGTAAAAAGACTCTTATATTATTATTAATTTGTGAGACAACTATTAATGTAATAATACATGATTTTGTAATACAGTAAATCAGTAATTCGTGCTACAACTATTAATGTAAAATTGTACATTTTAAAATATAATTAACGATGTAAAACTGACATAAAAGATATAATTTTACATTATTAATTATATCACGATCAATTTAGCAATTCATTATATTGTAAAATCAGGTATTAAATTTCTACAAAATAATAAACTCATGGTATAGTTTTGTATTTTATTCTTTAATTTTTAACTTACCCATGATCTATTATTATTATGTAACATAGATTACTATTATCATTGCTATTTTATTTGGTTTTACTAAATAGAAAATGAATATTGAGGATTATCTTAAAACATAGCTAATTACAACAATTAAACCAACAACATTAATTTTAAAATTAAAAATATTTAACTTATTTTTAAGAAGATAAAATTATTTTTACACAATCATAATACTTTTAAAGTTTAATATGCCGTCGTTTGATTTTAACAATCAAATTATATTTCTAATTTTAAAACGGAAGGAGTATATGATAAATTTTAAAATGAACTGTAATAATAATAATACTTTATTACAAATAGTCTTATTTCATTTATTATTTTTAAAAATAAATGTAAGTTTAATAATTAAACAATACCTGAGTCTACTTAAAAAAAATAAGATCAAAACTGTAAGAAAATTGTGTTATTTTATACTGCGATTAACGGAAAAAATTTGTTGGAAATATATATATATATATATATATATATATATATGACAAATTAAAGATTTTTTCCATCCCCACCCACCCCCACCAAAAAAAAGTTCCTACATATTCCTGAAAAGCTTGAAGTGGTGGGTCCCACTAGCTTTTCTGTCATGGGAAAGGGACAAAACCTTTCAGAAAACTGAAGCAGATTTGGACAAACGGGCTAGCCTTGCTTGAGTAGAAAGAAAATTGTACAAAAAGCTACATAAGATTATCATAAAGCTACAAGCCTAGAAAGTACTACAGTATTTGTTAATATATGCATTAGTATTAACAATAGTAAACACACACATATGTATCTCACACTACTTTATCTACTTAATAAAGAAATAAGTTTATTTATTTAACCTAAATCAAATACACTCTATGTAATTTTTGCAAGACCTTAAAACACATGAAATATATTAGTATTAAATTATTCCATCCGTTTCAAAATTATAAATACAATTTGATTTTTAAAGTCAATCGACGGTGTATTAAACTTTAAAATTAGTATGACTCATAAATGTTTACAATAAAATAAATTTTATGATTAATAGTTTTTTATTATACATTGTACAATTATAATAATTGTATCAATTAAAATTAAATAAATTCACATTAATTTAAAATTTAATATATTGTCGTTTGACTTCAAAATTCAAATTGTATATCTGATTTTAAAACGAAGGGAGTATTTATTTTAATACATACTTCTTTTTTACTGAAATTATTCAATATATAGTATATTTCACATTGTATTAAAATTATACCAAAAAAAAAGAATAATAATAAGTTTAGCATATATATAGTATATATCTTTTGCTCCCCTAAAATATAGGTTGTCCAAGACAGTAAAGAATATATTACTTTACCTTAGATTTTCAAAAATAAGCTTTAACATTTAAAGTTGTCGTATACTATTAAAATATTATGAAATAATAAGTTTAATAATTAATACAGTAGTATATTTTTTTAGACAATTTAGTTATAATATTAATTAATGTATTGATTAAAATTATGAATTTAAGTCAATTTAAAATTTAAAAAATCTCAAATTAATTTCAAAAAGTCAATAATTATCTTATATTTTGAAACGAAAAAAATATTATTTTACTTTAGAATTATTAAAAAATAACTTAACATTTAAATTATTTTAACTTAAATGGTATTAAGGAAAGTACATATTGTACTCCCAAAATATTATTTCATTTAAACAAAATTAGAAACACTTAATGGTTTACTCTTAAAATTTTGTTTATTTTTTCAATATACTTTTTTTTTTTATAAAAATTATTAAAGTATTATACTGGACTATGAGAAGGGGTTATGGTAAAATCGAAAACGTAACACCTACTGCAAATAGCTCAAAAATGATTGATCACCTTCAATTTAAAGAATAAAAAAAAAAAACTTTTATTTTATTATATTATGGGTAGCTACCAGCCTACCTACCCATAACCCATTCCTCTCTCTCTCTCACTCTCTCTCCCCCTCCCCCTCCCCCTCTCATATTCCCACCTCCCCCTGTTTCCTCCGATCTCCGCCCTCCTCCTTCCTCCGCCCTCCTCCTCCTTCGTCCACCGTAATTTACTATTTTTACTTTTTTTCTTTAGTTTTTATGGTTAAAAACTTATACATACTTACATTTCGCTTTTTTTTTTTGAATGTCTGAGATAATGGTTGGTGGATATTACTCCCAGATGGAAACGGAGAGTCAGGTAGTTTATAATGTGTTCTTCCTCTCATTTTTTCTGATATTATTTGGGTTTGAAATTGTATTAGGGACCTTAGCCCCTAGTTTCAGTCATGGTAGCTTATTATGCATATTTTCTGATATTATTGGGGTTTGAAATGTATTAGGGACCTTAGCTCCTAGTTTCACTCTTTTATTGATGAGTTTTTAGCTTCAAATGGCTTGTTTTCTATTTTTATTTTGATTTTTTTGGGTGAAATGTTCCAGATTCGCAGCTGGGTTCATTATCTCCTGCAAAGCTCCTCATCCCAAGCCTCGCTGCAAAGCTCCTCATCCCCATCTGGTACACATCCCCAAGTCATTATGCTATGCTTTTTGTTATATCTCTATATTTTCAAATTTTAAATTAATTTCCATACAAAGAAATGTCATTAGAAATAAGTGAGAAACAAACCAAAAGTAAACCTAGAAGAAGGCAAATTCAGGAATACCATCTGTCAAAGTGAGTTTTTCTGGCATGCCATGTTATTCTCCCACTTTATTAGAACAAGGCGTTTCCTGGTAGAACCAGGGGATAAGATCCTCTCGCTTGGGCTTGGCTCAGACTGATATAATTTCCGTCCTTCGTGCACTCTAGACCAATTAAATAAGGATCAGAAAACTAGTTCCAAAAATTTTAATCATTAAAAATTGAGATTACAAGTTTTCATAAGAAATTGGTTAACAAATAAAAGAGCTATGCTATGTAGTGTCTTAGCATAAGTTTTCATAAGAAATTGGTGATCTGATATTAGTAATTGAGATTACAAGTTTTCATAAGAAATTGGTGATCTGATAGTGTATGTAGGATACTATGCATTTGGTATCTTCCCTTTCTTAGTAATCTACCCGGCTAGGAAATGTCATAGGTGTTGTGTCTGGCCAATGTTGTTTACTAGATTTTGAAGTCAGTTGAATTGAGTAGACCAATTTGCAGGAATATATAGTAATGCAAAATAAATTTATGTACCTTTAATTTGGATTCTTCCAAGTATTCCCCAGCCTCCTCTCTCAGGCGCAATCTGATTTCAGTTCAACGATCAAGTGGTTCATTCCATGTGTCCTCTGAAATTGCAAATGCCCCAACAGCCTTTGACTTCCATACATGCCTGAGAAGAAAATACAAATACAAGGGTTGCAACATTAATAAGCTTTAAAACATGAATACAAGTATATTAATCAAAATATAGTACAACTCCAGAAGTCATACTGTTTGTCATCGTTGAGCTTGCTAATGACTTCTACATAGTCCGCGACAAGATATACCTAGTAAAGCCCGACACTAAACTGCCCAATCAGATTAAGGTCTCCACTTGTCTGCATTTTTTCAACAAAATCTGAAACAGAAAGGGGTAAATTTTTTTTAATTAGATCATCAATCCATAATAAAAGCAAAAAAAGAAAAGTGCATGCTAACTCCGCTTTGTTTACCTAAAGTTCCAGATTTAGCTCTATGGTTCCCAAGTTCTTGATTAAATCCTCCTTAATTTGTCATACCTATACCTCTGTCACGAATCGAAAGAATTTTCTTTTCTTTGTCTAATTTAATCTGCAAATTGTATCAGATAATAAGCTCTATGTCATGTTTGAATATTTAAACTAACAAAGTACTAAAGCCAGTAGAAAACACTGACCTGGATATCAAGCTTAGCAGTATCACCTTCAGCCAATAACTCCTTATCAGTGAGTGAAAGGAACCTAATCTTGTCCAACGCCTGAATTTATAAAAATTGTGTTTGTGTGTCAAAACATATCTCGAGCTAGTAAAGTCAACACTTAACTTATTGCAAAATAAATTTTTTTTTTAAATATGATTGAAATTAACCCATTAAGGAAGGAAATTCTTACATCAGAAGCATTGGAGATCAATTCCCTTGAGAAAATATCCTTGTTACTGTACAGAGAGTTAATAATGATGTCCATAAGCCGAGACACCTCAGCCTGAAACTCTACTTCTCGGCATTACTGCGGGGTGTTTTTCTTGACATCGATTCAGCTTCTCTGAAATCAGTAAATCCAAAGTTCAAACATCGAGTTTGAATTACGAAAGATTTTAAGTAAACAATTTAAAATTTTAAACACTAAGCATTTACAAACCTTTTTGCAACATCAGAATCTGTTGATAACCCATGAGGAACATCACCAGTCTTATCTTCAAATTTAATCTGCAAATTGTATCAGATAATAAGCTCTATGTCATGTTTGAATATTTAAGCTAACAAAGTACTAAAGCCAATAGAAAACACTGACCCCGAGATTTTGGTGAAACTGAGTCACATTTTTTTTTTCTTTTTTGTCCCTACAATTTTACTTATATTACTATTTTGTCATAGTCTTTTTATATTAATTTTTTATATAATTTTATTTAGTTTTTTAAATTTTATAAAATATTTTTATTACATACACAATGCATGTCTAGTTTAAATAAACGATATGAAAAAGATAATAGGTCCCACCATATACGTCCGTACTACCATATGGAGATACGGTGATGTTTCAGTGTTTATCTGTTTGTCAATGAAGTGCAAATTCGGAATATGCGAGTTTGACAAACTGTTCAAATAACCAGTCTCCCCAAACATTCACGTGCCACTCACATGTGGTAATAGAAATTCTAATTCTACACCAAAGCCAAACACTATTTTATGTCTATCTAAAGATGTCCCATTTGTAAGGAAAAAAAATATAATTGTCTTTAATTAATTGTAAAATAAGATGACATGCTATTTTTAAGATCAAAACTTTAAGAAAATTGTGTTATTTTATATTGTAATTGACTAAAATTTTTTGTTATATATATATATATACATGTGTGTGTGTGACAAATTAAAGTATTTTTCCATTGTTAATATTGGACACGAACAACCCCCAAGTTCCTCCATATTCCTTTTTTGTTGAAATTTTGCTTGTAGTGGTGGGTCCCACTAGCTTTTCATGGGGAAGGGAAAAAACCGTTCAGAAACCTGAAAAACAAATTTGGACAAATGGGCTAGCCTTACTTGAGTTGTACTACAAGCCTAGAAAGTACTACAGTAATTGATAATATATGCATCAATATTAATAATAGAAAAACACACACATATGTATCTCACATCACTTTATCTACTTAATAAAGAAATAACTTTATTTATTTAACCTAAATCAAATACACTCTATGTAATTTTTGCAAGACCTTAAAACACATGAAATATATTAGTATTAAATTACTCAATCAGTTCCAAAATTAAAGATACAATTTAATTTTTAAAGTATTAATTTCAAAACTAATATAACTCACAAAAGTTTATAATAAAATAAATTTTGCGATTAATCGTTTTTTATTATATATTATACAATTATAATAATTATATCGACTAAAATTAAATAAATTTACATCAATTTAAAGTTTAATATTCTGTTGTTTGACCTTTAAAGTCAAATTGTATATCTAATTTTAGAATGGAGAGAGTATTTCATTTAAACAAAATTAGAAAATTTTAGTCCCAAATGGTAGGGATTATAATACAACATGGTATTAAATAATCCCTCATATTAAACTATTTTATAATTCTTGGATTAATAGTCCCAAGCTCAAATTTAAAAACAAACAAGACACTTGAGATAAATAATCTTATCCCAAGTGCAATCCTTGCAAACAAACATAATATTAATGGTTTACTCTTAAAATTTTGTTTATTTTTTCCATATACTTTTTTTTTATAAAAATTATTAAAGTATTATACTGGACTGAGAAGGGGGTTATGGTAAAACGTAACACCTATTGCAAATAGCTCAAAAATGATTGATCACCGCTTTAATTTAAAGAATAAAAAAAACTTTTATTTTATTATACCTACCTACCCATTCCTCTCTCTCTCTCACACACACACACATTAATAGGGGTGGGCAGCAAGCCTGGTTTTTATGGTTTTTTACCGGGCCGAAGCGGTACCGAACCGGTCTATTCAGTATACATGGTAATCGGTTCGGTACAAGAAACCGGTATATACCGAATTTTCGATACCAGTAACGGTAAGAGGCTTGGGTCGTTCGGTATATACCGAACCGAACCGTTTATACCGGTTCAATTAATATTGTTTCCCTTTTATTCACTTAAATCACTTTCACAGTTGTCATGGTTGTGGCAAAGTTGGACAATCATATGACAAAAGGAATTGTCCAATGGTTGCACATCGATAAGTAATATTTAAGTAATAGTAAAGATTTTTTTTATCTCAATCTTTAAATGACGAGTGTTATTTTGGGCTTTTATGTAAAGAATCTTCCGACTATGAAGGTGTAACATCTTCAAGTTCAGAGGATGATAGTCATACTTCCAAGCTGTTGTTGGCTATCCTAATCTTTACTATGAAAGTTATCCTGGTTATGGAGATTATCCCCAAAATCAGCAGCCGCCACAACAAACGCACGTAGGATATTAAATTTACTTCCCTGTTTTATCTTTTATCATTTGGTTGCATCTTTTATCTTTTATCACTTGGGTCTATAAAAAATTCTGCCAATCATTATGACGACTTGGGTCTATAAAAAATTCTGCCAATCATTATGACGTTATAATATTGTATGACATGGTGACTCAACTTTGTTCAACTTCTCTCGTCAAGTGGGATATATGTCTATATGCTACCTCTGGGTTCGTACTGCTTATGGCAGGTTGAATTTTTTGGACTGTTAGGGTTGCTTAACATGGGGTTTTAAACCCCGATGAAGGTAATTTTTAAATGATAAAAATAAAAAAATTGATCAATGTAAAGTGCTGTTAAAGTGTGATACATCCCCCTTCCAGTGTAGCTATGATCTTTATTTTAAATGTGTGTTTTGTCATTATGCTTCTGCGCAATTATGTTTACCGTAGGCGATGCGCTCCGGTCAGATGTGAAGCAGTGATAAGTCGATCTGCCGATCGGCTTGGGTTGCCAAAATATATAGTACGAAATTCAAATATAAACTTTGCTATTAGACTGTCGTGCAAAATTCGGATGTGCTTTTGTCATTATTCAAAGTCCAAGTGTTTTTGAAAGTTCACTTGCTTTTTTTTTAAATTTTTTCGAAGTGGAAACCGGAAAGTTGCCTAAAGTAGTTTACTTTGAAGAAGAAAGTTGTTTTGCACTTTCTTTCTCTACTTGCACTCTAAACAAGGACAGTCTTACTCCTACATTCAGTTCTCTCCAACGGGCCCGTCTCTCCATTTGCACTACTACCTCTCTCTCTCTCTAGCCGCGGTCCATTCATTTAGTTCTCTCTGAGTCCCTCGCTCAGATCAAAGCGGGTACGTTGTTTATCTCTCTTTTTTCTTTATAAATACTTTTTTAGAAAGTAGAATCGAGATGAGTTTCTATTTACCTCATAATAATGTTCATGTCTATCATTTATACTAGAATGCATAATATAACCTTACGAATATAACAATCCTCTGCAGTTGGTGGTAGTGAAGGACAAATGACAACTTGAGTTCCAATAGTCTTTTTGAGCAATGAGACATAGAACACATTATGAATTTGAGCATGATCTATCTTAACATAACCTTACGAATTTACCTCATGTATAAATTGATTAGATCATCTGTAATATAAGATTTAGGAGCTAGACATTTCAAGGCACGAGATTCCAAGTAATCCTGTTCACACATGACCCTGCATCCACACATGAGGAGAAAGATTATGGTATACCTTCATAGATAGTGGAAGCTTGTTAATGTAAAAGAGAGTTGCATAGAGAGCAAAGGAAGTGTTAGAGCTTATTCACACACCAACGTGTGTACATGCATAATCTAATTTGTTCACTTGAATAAATCAGCTAGTACACTTTTTTTAAAATTTGAAAACTAATAAACATATATTAATTAAAGTACAAAATGTACCTCTTCATTTGTTTCTTTCTTCCATAATGATCCATAAACTTTTTCCTCACAACTGGCTTCGTGCTACTCAAACCAAGTTTTTTAGGCCTTTTGATTTGTGACCTAAGTGAGTATCGGGAGATGGGGGTGGACAGATCAATCAACTGTTGTTGGGGCTGAGGTTCCTTTTTTTCTTCTTCATTCCTTTTCTTCCTCTTCATCCCTTTCTTCTTTCTTTGTTCTTTCTTGTCAATATTTGGTTCGTATGAAAAATGAGCAGAAGCGGGAAGCCTCCTCTGTTTGTCCCCTCTTTTTGCCTCTTCTTATATAAGTTTTTCCAAATTTTGAATTAATCATTGAATTACAAATATCAGTAGATAGTCCTGAACATTGAATCAAGAATTCGTATGAATTGTGTATCGTTGGCAAATGGGAACATAATGTATGTCTCGACGCTATCCAAGACTTATGCAAGACCTTTCATATATACCATATAAGGATGAAATTGTTGAGAGGCCAACTTATATACACTATTACGCTGCCAAAATTTTGGATAAAGTTTAGTGATAATCAAAAAGTTATAACTGCGAAAAAATCTAATAGTTATAAGATAAAATAAATTAAATGAATGATGGGTATAACAAAAAGTAAAAAGTAATAAAAAAATTAAACATAATTATTCTTACTGTTATGTAAAATATTTCTCTTCTTTTCTTTTCTATCTTACTCCCAAAAATAGCGTAAACAAAAAATAAAAATTACATGTAGGGGACTGCTGGTCAAAATCACCTGGGCGCATAAAAGCAGTCAGATCACATGCAGGGGATTGCTGGTCAAAATCACCTGGTCGCAAAGAAGCAGTCGGATCACATGCAGGGGACTGTTGGTCCCCAAGCGCAGCGAACTTCGGTAATGGGGAGGCAAATGGTTGTCCTGATGGGACGCATGCCTTCTCCAATTTAGCCACTTTACCATCAAGGTCGTGCACCATCCGATAAAGTTCTTGGATGTTCTGGAAAAAAAATAAATTAAAATCTTGACTGATAATAGTACTAAAATATAGGTTTCAAAGTAAGTTACTCCATACATCATTCAAAAAAGGCTTTTCTTCATCATTGTCTCGTTTGTCCATGCAAACATTAATGGCTTATCACCATCAACAGGCAATGGACACACTCGGTGGAGATAAAAAATCTAGGATTAATCTAAACATTAATTACATAAAAATTTACATAATTTTGTTGAAGAAGATTGTAGTTATATATATAACAATCTTCTTCAACAAAATTATGTAAATTTTTATGTAATTAATGTTTGGATTAATCTTAGATTTTTTATCTCCACCGAGTGTGTCCATTGCCTGTTGATGGTGATAAACCATTGATGTCTGCATGGACAAACAAGAAAATAAAGTCTACAGTGGACAATGATGAATAAAAAGCCTTTTTTGAATGATGTATGGAGTAACTTACTTTGAAACCTATATTTTAGTACTATTATCAGTAATGATTTTAATATTTTTTCCAGAACATCCAAGAACTTTATCGGATGGTGCACGACCTTAATATATAAGTTGGCCTCTCAACAATTTCATCCTTATATGGTATATGATATATGATATATGAAAGGTCTCGCATAAGTCTTGGATAGCGTCGAGACATACACTATGTTCCCATTTGCCAACGATACACAATTCATACGAATTCTTGATTCAATGTGCAGGACTATCTACTGATATTTGTAATTCAATGATTAGTTCAAAATTTGGAAAAACTTATGTAAGAAGAGGCAAAAAGAGGGGACAAACAGAGGAGGCTTCTGCTCATTTTTCATACGAACCAAATATTGACGAGAAAGAACAAAGAAAGAAGAAAGGGATGAAGAGGAAGAAAAGGGAGGAAGAAGAAAAAAAGGAACCTCAGCCCCAACAACAGTTGATTGATCTGTCCAGCCCCATCTCCCGATACTCACTTATGTCACAAATCAAAAGGCCTGAAAAACTTGGTTGGAGTAGCACGAAGCCAGTTGTGAGGAAAAGTTTATGGATCATTATGGAAGAAAGAAACAAATGAAGAGGTACATTTTGTACTTTAATTAATACTCCCTCCGTCCCAGGATAAAAATCCTTATTACTATTTTAGGTAGTCCCAAGTTAAATGTCTACTTACCTTAAATAATCTATTTTTTACAATAATTTGTCCATAATACCCTTAGTATTAATTGTCATATTTCTATTCCCTATGCATATTTATGGAGCATCACTTGTCATGTGCAAAAAACTATGCAATTAAATGAGAATTTAAATATGGACAATTTTGTTATTTTATCCTCTTTCTTAATATGCGCAAAAAGTCAACCAGGACTTTTATCCTGGGACGGAGGGAGTATATGTTTATTAGTTTTCAAATTTTAAAAAATTGTACTAGTTGATTTATTCAAGTGAACAAATTAGATTATGCATGTACACACGTTGGTGTGTGAATAAGCTTTAACACTTCCTTTGCTTTCTATGCAACTCTCTTTTACATTAACAAGTTTCCACTATCTATGAAGGTATACCATAATCTTTCTCCTCATGTGTGGATGGAGGGTCATGTGTGAACAGGATTACTTGGAATCTCGTGCCTTGAAATGTATAGCTCCTAAATCTTATATTACAGATGATCTAATCAATTTATACATGAGGTAAATTCGTAAGGTTATGTTAAGGTAGATCATGCTCAAATTCATAATGTGTTCTATGTCTCATTGCTCAAAAAGACTATTGGAACTCAAGTTGTCATTTGTCCTTCACTACCACCAACTGCAGAGGATTGTTATATTCGTAAGGTTATATTATGCATTCTGGTATAAATGATAGACATGAACATTATTATGAGGTAAATAGAAACTCATCTCGATTCTACTTTCTAAAAAAGTATTTATAAAGAAAAAAGAGAGATAAACAACGTACCCGCTTTGATCTGAGCGAGGGACTCAGAGAGAACTAAATGAATGGACCGCGGCTAGAGAGAGAGGGAGGTAGTAGTGCAAATGGAGAGACGGGCCCGTTGGAGAGAACTGAATATAGGAGTAAGACTGTCCTCGTTTAGAGTGCAAGTAGAGAAAGAAAGTGCAAAACAACTTTCTTCTTCAAAGTAAACTACTTTAGGCAACTTTCCAGTTTCCACTTCGAAAAAATTTAAAAAAAAGCAAGTGAACTTTCAAAAACACTTGGACTTTGAATAATGACAAAAGCACATCCGAATTTTGCACGACAGTCTAATAGCAAAGTTTATATTTGAATTTCGTACTATATATTTTGGCAACCCAAGCCGATCGGCAGATCGACTTATCACTGCTTCACATCCGACCGGAGCGCATCGCCTACGGTAAACATAATTGCGCAGAAGCATAATGACAAAACACACATTTAAAATAAAGATCATAGCTACACTGGAAGGGGGATGTATCACACTTTAACAGCACTTTACATTGATCAATTTTTTTATTTTTATCATTTAAAAATTACCTTCATCGGGGTTTAAAACCCCATGTTAAGCAACCCTAACAGTCCAAAAAATTCAACCTGCCATAAGCAGTACGAACCTAGAGGTAGCATATAGACATATATCCCACTTGGACGAGAGAAGTTGAACAAAGTTGAGTCACCATGTCATACAATATTATAACGTCATAATGATTGGCAAAATTTTTTATAGACCCAAGTGATAAAAGATAAAAGATGCAAGCAAATGATAAAAGATAAAACAGGGAAGTAAATTTAATATCCTACGTGCGTTTGTTGTGGCGGCTGCTGATTTTGGGGATAATCTCCATAACCAGGATAACTTTCATAGTAAAGAGCAGGATAGCCAACAACAGCTTGGAAGTATGACTATCATTTTCTGAACTTGAAGATGTTAGACCTTCATAGTCGGAAGAATCTTTACATAAAAGCTCAAAATAACACTCGTCATTTAAAGATTGAGATAAAAAAAAATCTTTACTATTATTTAAATATTACTTACCGATGTGCAACCATTGGACAATTCCTTTTGTCATATGATTGTCCACCTTTGCCACAACCATGACAACTGTGAAAGTGATTTAAGTGAATAAAAGGGAAACAATATTAATTGAACCGGTATAAACGGTTCGGTTCGGTATATACCGAACGATCCAAGCCTCTTACCGTTACTGGTACCGAAAATTCGGTATATACCGGTTTCTTGTACCGAATTTTCTTTCTGCTCAAGTAAGGCTAGCCCATTTGTCCAAATCTGTTTTTCAGGTTTCTGAACGGTTTTTTCCCTTCCCCATGAAAAGCTAGTGGGACCCACTACTTCAAGCAAAATTTCAACAAAAAAGGAATATGGAGGAACTTGGGGGGTGTTCGTTCAGGTGTCCAATATTAACAATGGAAAAATACTTTAATTTGTCACACACGTGTACCTAGATACCATATTTATGCCAAACACTCATACTAGTACCTAAATACCACATTTATACGTACCAACAAAAAAGAGAATGTTACAACTTTGAATGAGTAAATTGGATTGGAATAGAAAATGTTATACTCTAGTTAAAATAGGTTACCTAGTAAGAATTGAAATTGGGGTCATGCATATTCATCACGAGGCAGGTTGGTTTTATGATTAGGGGCAAGTACTGCTTGAGTTTTAAAAAAAGTATAATTATACCAAGATACCCTGTGTACCTAGATACCATATTTATGCCAAACACTCATACTAGTACCTAAATACCACATTTTTACATACAAACAAAAAAGAGAACGACCGGGAAGCCTTCGATGGCACAACTTTGCATAAGTAAATTGTAACGGAACGAAAAAAGGCATACGTTACATAGAAATTAAACTGGGGGCAAGCCTATTCATAATGGGGGCAAGCAGTTTTATTATCAGGGGCAAGTACTAGTTTTGTTTAAAAAAAACAATATATTTATACCCAGATACCCTGTGTACCTAGATACCATATTTATGCTAAACACGCATAGTGGGACCTAGTTACCATATTGATGCCTAACACTCATGATAGTACCTAAATTCCAAATTTATAGGTACCAATAAAAAATAGAACGACCGGGAAGACTTCGATGGCAC
The DNA here is from genome assembly GCA_034770075.1 of Aralia elata. Taxonomy (NCBI): domain Eukaryota; kingdom Viridiplantae; phylum Streptophyta; class Magnoliopsida; order Apiales; family Araliaceae; genus Aralia; species Aralia elata. Next base: position 24,672,751 of record CM068382.1, read on the forward strand.
AACTTTGAATGAGTAAATTGGAATGGAATAGAAAATGTTATACTCTAGCTAAAATAGGTTACCTAGTAAGAATTGAAATTGGGGGCATGCATATTTATCACGAGGGCAGGTAGTTTTATGATCTGGGGCAAGTACTGGTTGAGTTTAAAAAAAATTATAATTATACCAAGATACCCTGTGTACCTAGATACCATATTTATGCCAAACACTCATACCTGTATCTAAATACCACATTTGAACGTACCAACAAAAAAGAGAACGACCGGGAAGCCTTCGATGGCACAACTTTGAAGGAGTAAATTTTAACGGAATGGAAAAAGGCGTACGAGCTACCTAGAAATTAAACTAGGGGCAAGTCTATTCATAATAGGGGGACCTAGATACCCTATGTGTACCTAGATACCATATTGATGCCTAACACGCATAGTGGGACCTAGATACCATATTGATGCCTAACACTCATGATAGTACCTTAATTCCAAATTTATAGGTACCAATAAAAAAGAGAACGATTGGGAAGACTTCGATGGCACAACTTTGAATGAGTAAATTGGAAGGGAATAGAAAATATTATTGTTATACTCTAGCTAAAATAGGTTACCTAGTAAGAATTGAAATTGGGGGCATGCATATTCATCAGGAGGGCAGGTGGGTTTCTGATTAGGGGCTAGTACTGGTTGAGTTTTAAAAAAATGTAATTATACCAAGATACCCTATGTGTACCTAGGTACCATATTTATGCCAAACATTCATACTAGTATCTAAATACCACATTTATACGTACCAACAAAAGAGAGAACGACCGAGAAGCCTTCGATGGCACAACTTTGAAGGAGTAAATTGCAACGGAACGAAAAAAGGCATACATAGTACCTAGAAATTAACCTGGGGGCAAGATTATTCATTAAAGGGGCATGCTATTTTATTATCAGGGGCAAGTACTGGTTGAGTTTTAAAATAACTATAATTATACCAAGATACCATGTGTACCTATATACCATATTTATGCCAAACACTCATACTAGTACCTCAATACCACATTTATACGTACCAAATATATCTATATATATATATCACATTTTATCATAGTTCAAATATCGAAAGGATTTAATTATTAATATTAAAATAATATTGTTTTAGAAGGAAAACCTATAATTAAAATCACAATTTGGTTAACTAGAATAGTAACATAGTTTTACAATTATAGTATAGATGTGAATTTGAGTAAAATTTATTACTAACCAAATAATAATAATAATAATAATAATAATATAGTTTGAGAAGTTAAACAATTCTTATAAAGATAGTATTAGAACATAGATATAATTTTAACTTCAAGTACAAGTAGATTTTTGATTAAATCATAGATATATGATATTAAAACTAAACAATTTTCTAATGAAAAATATCGTACCTGATGATAAATTGTTATAATTATTAAAATATAAATAAAAAATAATATATTAACTAACCATATGATTCAATTATTTATAATTGTAACAAATTCAAATTAGGCAAGACTATTTTTATAAAAATTGTTTTGCTTCTCAAACTATGTTATTATTACTATCTAGTTAGTAATAAATTTTACTAAAATTCACATCTATACAATAATTGTAAAATATGTTACTATTCTAGAGAACCAAATTGTAGTTTTAATTATAGTTTTCTTCTAAAACAATATTATATTACTAATAATAATTAAATCCTATTTATATTTGAAATATGATAAAAATGTGTTATAGGGAGTGCGTATTTTGGCATTATCTTCATCATATACATATGTATATATATTTTCTTATCTATTACGTTGGTGTAATATATAGTAATTATTAGTATTTATGTCATAGGTACTACGTCAAAATGTGTATGTCATTGCAAAAATCATTTGAATAATCAATTGCACACAATAACAACTGTTGACCTTAGGTTCCAAATAACTAGCTTCTTCCTAAAGAGCTTAAGTTCCTGATATGACTCTTCAGACTGTGATACACTTCAGTGGGCAATATCATTTATGAGATTAGTGAGTCTTCCTTTAGTCTCCCAAATGATATGTCCACATACCTCAACGAAGGGTAAACCAATCCCAACAGAAATAACAAAAACAGTCTGACGAATATATCAACCGCATAACACGATAAGTTGGCAATAGATAAAACACTAACAACCCCAACGATGATCACATAACCATGACACAGTGAATGCCAAAAGGAGATAGCCTCTTGAGGCTGACATAGTACCTATGACATAAATACTAATAATTACTATATATTGCACCAACCTAATAGATAAGAAAATATAAATACACACACATATATATATATATATATATATATATATATATATATATATATATATGTATATATATATATATATATGATGAAGAGAATGACAAAATACGCACTATATATCATAGTTCAAATATTAATAGGATTTAATTATTATTACTAATATAATATTGTTTTAGAAGACAACTATAATTAAAACCACAATTTGGTTTATTAGAATAGTAACATATTTTACAATTATAGTATATATGTGAATTTAAGTAAGATTTATTACTAACTAGATAATAATAATAATAACATAGTTTGAGAAATAAAACAATATTTATAAAGATAGTCTTACCTAATTTGAATTTGTTACAACTATAAATAATTGAATCATATGGTTAGTTAATATATTATTTTATATTTATATTTTAATAATTATAATAATTTAATATCAGGTAAGATAATCCTCATTAGAAAATTGTTTAGTTTTAATATCATATATCTATGATTTAATTAAAATTCTACCTGTACTTGAAGTTATAATTATATCTATGTTCTAATAGTTGTTACAAATTTAAGTTAAGTAAGACTATCTTTGTAAGAATTGTTTACTTCTCAAACTATATTATTATTATTATTATCTAGTTAGTAATAAACCTTACTCAAATTCACATCTATACTATAATTGTAAAACTATGTTACTATTCTAATGAACCAAATTGTGATTTTAATTATAGTTTCTTCTAAAACAATATTATATTAGTAATAATAAGTAAATCCTATTGATATTTAAAATATGATAAAATATGTACGTATTTTGGCATTCTCTAGTTAGTAATAAACCTTACTCAAATTCACATCTATACTATAATTGTAAAACTGTTACTATTCTAATGAACCAAATTGTGATTTTAATTATAATTTCTTCTAAAACAATATTATATTAGTAATAATAAGTAAATCCTATTGATATGATAAAATATGATATAGGGAGTACGTATTTTGGCATTCTCTTCATCATATATATATACATATACATATATATATATGTATTCTTATCTCTTTCGTTGGTGCAATATATAGTAATTATTAGTATTTATGTCATAGGTACTATGTCAACCTCAGTTCAACATTCTAGTTCAAATAAGAGTAAAAAGTTCAAAAAGTATAAAAAGAAGTTATAATACTAAAACCATGCCTAAAACTATGTAAATTGGGACTGTGATAGAGAAATAGAGACTATGACCATGCTAGGCCATAATGAATCTATGATTAGATCAAAAATGCTTGCTAGAAATGATTCCAAGTTATAGCCCAGCCATGAGATAGCAAAACTAAATATTCATGTTCATTTATCTTATGAAAAGGGAGCTTTTAGAGTCCAAATCATGCTAGACCATTGAGTAAGGCAAGGTCATGATGAAAGTGACCTTAAGTGATCATAATACACTTGTCTAAACTTTATAAATGGCCAAAAACCTGCAAATCGAGAAGGAAACAAAAACCAACTCAAACTGGACCTGTGATGAACAGGTCAGTTTGAGCCTTAATAAAAGGAGACTTAACTTGTTTGTATAGGAAACCGAGACCAATAATAAATACCTTGGTATATGGTCTAAATGTAGGACCAGATGTTAGGATCAAAAGCCTAACGCAAAAATTCCTAAAAATCACCAAAGTGGTCTAGAAATTCATCTCTGCTACAGTTTTGGTAGTAGAGTGAATGTGCTGAACCATGCATTTTGAGCTCTATTTTGAGAGGGCTTAGACTTGCTTGCTTAGTAGACCAAACCTGGGGAAAAATACCTTGATATATGGTCTAACTACATGTCTAGATTGGAAAGTGAAAAGCCTAATACAAAAATTTCAAACAAATCATCAAAGTAGGTAAGAAATTAATTTCTGCTAATAGTAGAGTGAAAGTAGTAGAGTGAAAATTGTAGAGTGAAAATCGTAGAATGAAAATAGTAGAGTGAAGGTGGATAGACACCCTAGTTTGGGCCCCGTTTTGAGTAACTTGTAGGGCTGAGTTCAAGAAACCAAACCTGTGGAAAAATACTATGAATTAAGGTCTAAATGCTTGCACAAACTTGGAATCCAAAAGGTTAACACAGAAAATTATAAAAATCACCAAACTAGGTAAGAAAATGCAAACTCTGCTGCAATTGCAGTAGAGTTAAGGTTGTGAACCACCTGTTTTGGCTTGCTATTTTGGGAGGTTTCCTTTAGTTGTTTCTGTTTGTCGTTTTCCTACTTAGCAAAACACGCAAGTATACGCGATCTAATTGCAATATTAAGCAAGCAAGGTATCGTTCCCACGAAGATTTGTGTTCAATAATCGACAATAAATTTAATCAAACAATCAATCGAAGTTAAACTATCCAATTAATTTGTGATTTTAAAAGAAACTAATTGTAAATAACAATAATTACTCACTAACAGAGAATTTCTTCAGATTAAAAAGATTAAGACTACAACTTCACTTAATGCTTCACTCAAACCCTTCTTACTTCTTATTAAATTAATTACTTATATCGAATCATAAACCAGGAATTCTTTATAGTGTTTGTATGCACTTCTCAATGACATGAAAACTAATTCAGGCAAACATGACCCTAAGGCAACAAATTTATCAAAAACATCCAAGTTGATCAATTCATTATATCTCTATGTGAATTCAATCAAAAAGGACTTAAGTACAGATTCCCTTTTGGATTTCACGAGGTGTATAGCTATATCTCTATGCCACACACAAATATGATTTTATCCAATGCAGAAAACATACACGTGCTATCATATCTAGGTCTAAACTCATACTCATCTCTCAATTTTATATGAATTACCTCTCTAAGTGCTGATCAGGCAATTACACCTTAATAACATGATATGATAGATGATTCAAACATAATAATCTAATTAACAAAAGGCAGTTGTGATTGAATTACACACTAAGATCCATTGCTGTCTTAAAAGGAAAATTTAGTTCATGTTTATCAGAATAAAAACATCCACATAATAATCCTCCATTCCAGAGTTACAAAATTGAAAGTTAAAGAAGAGATTCGGAAAAACTCTGTTTGAAGCCTTGGATCTCCTCTTTCTTCTCTCAAATATGAACTTCCTTTGTGAATCTTCTACTTATCAGTATATTCTCCCCTCGTTCTCCCGTTGTCTACTCTTCTTTTATGTCCTGTGTATATTTTTTATGTTAATCCCACGTCTCCACCTTATAGAGTCCACCTTAGAATCAAACAACTGCCTTAAAATTGTGATTTGGCCCCAGTCTGCTTTTCAGCGCCGACCGCACTCGATTTACCCTGGTTCAGCGCCGGCCGTGCTGAACTTCATTCTAATTATAAAATTGCCACCGCCTTCTTGAATTTCCTGCTTTGCCCCTCCATTGCTATGTTCTACAAAATAAACATAAAACAGAAAATAAATAAACTATAAATACTTATAAACAACAAAGAATTAAGGTAAAAGACATCTGATTCGCAAGTATAAAACTCACTCATCAGTTTTCATGGACCAAAGATGGAATAAAATACTACCATGTATGGTCTAAAAGTTTGCCTAAACTTGGAAGTCAAAAGCCTATTACAAAAATTCATAAAAATCCCCAAAGTACCCTAGAAAATCATATTTTTTGTTTTTGAACTATGATGGAAAAATGGGATTTGATTCTTGAAAATGTCATAGCATGACTTAAGATGATATTTAAAGTGTATAATGACCAAGAAACTGTATCATGTTATGTTTGGACCAAAATGAGTATATATATTTGAGAATGTATATGAACTAAGTATGTGATGTATACTATGTGTGTATGGTTACAAAATGATGAACGAATGCTATGTGCATAATCTAAGTCTAAGGAACTTAGATGAGAAATGTTTAACCAAATGTGGTATGTTGTAATGGTGTGATACACACACAGTAAACTACAAGTGCGATAAGCTAGCACATGTGGTGATGCTGAGAAATAAAACTGAGTTATATAAATAACGAAGTTGAATGTCTATATTATTAGATATAGAGATGATATAAGGAAAATAAAAGTTAAAGTAGGTTATTAAAGTAAGGTTAACCATGAGATCAAGTATTGATTGTGTTTATTATCAATCTCACATACCGTGTAGGTCATGCAAAGGAACGCGACAGGTTAGCGTAATGGTAAAACGCCGGTATAGGCAAGTTTTTTAGAACTTGCTCCTATGTGTAAAATGTTGTTATGTGCTAATGTGATGTTATGCTATAATATGTTATAAATTGTGGTTGTTAGCTGTTATATTCAGATGAACTGTTCTTCTTGAACTTTATATTATGAAATGAAAAGCGTGATAGAGTGAATTATGTCTGATATGTGGAACATGTATCGCATATGAATTATATAATGCATGTTCTAAATATCAAGTATGCATATAACTGTGATACATTGATATACTGTAAAGAACGTATGAAAAACATGAACTAAGTGTTATGTGATAACTGTTAAACTTGTTGAGTCGTCGTGTCCACTCTTGCTTAAATAAATGTTTTCAGCTATGTGCGAGACATCTGAGTTTCCGGTAAAGACCAAAGAGCAGGAAATGCTTGTTGAATATCACAGGATTAAAAATTATCCTGATAAACCCTTTTGGGGGTAAACAGTGTTACCAAATGGTACATGCTATAATTAAATGTTAGGATAACATTTAAAGAGGAGAAGTACCACTATAATGTGTTCTTCATTCATGTATATGAGTGACATGTTGGTACAGTTCATTAATGTAATAAAATAGATCATTATGTATATGATCTTGAGTTGTAGAGTAATGTATACTGATTTTGATTCTGGAATAGAGTAAAGTTGTAAGTTTTAATCAAGCATAATGTTTGTATTTATTCAAAGGTTAATTGACGGAGGAAATGTAAGGATATATTATAATAATTATATTTATTTACGGTCGTTAAGTTAAATATAATTAGTTAGAACTCATGGATGTGTAGTACCGTGACGCACCAGACCCGAGGTTCAAGATACCCGAATTTGGGGGCGTTACAGTTTTACCCCATTGTTTGGAGACTATATTTTAGTGTACAAATGGACTATTTTATCAACACTTGTGCGATATGCACTATTTTTGACACATATTTGGTCAAAGGGGACTACTTTGAAAAAAAATTAGAATATTAACTATAACATTGAAAAAATTAAAATATTAATGTCTATATTACAATTCAGTGTAAATATGTGCAGACGATCTTGTAATTTTCCCATGAATATTGATGATGAAGATGTACTTGTTTATATAGTTATGAAGAAAGTTTTTTTTTTTATTTTAGAAAAAGTTAAAATTAATTAGGAAGTAAATTGATATTTCCACCAAGTTCTCTTCAAATGAATTAGAGCATGTATGTTTGCCCAATTGAATTACAATGGACTATTAGTCATTTGGAATATTTTTTTGGACTGAACTATTTCTTTGGATTAAATTAAATAGGACTATTTTACTAGTTATTTGTTTTATTTCGAATTATTGCTCCAGTTTGAACTAAATAATTCAATCCAATCTAACATTTGTTTTAATCAAATAATATCATTTAATATAGGAACTATTTGTTAGAAAGACTCAAATACCCTTATCAAATAATTTCAACTATACCCACCAAAGAAATATCTTCTCCTCCACTCGAGACAAAATCATAATTATTACCACAACACATCAATATTAATATATAAAAGGACGACATGCCATCCTTCAATTGGAAAACTCACCCAGTCGACCTTAATTAATTAGGAGTTAACTCGCTCAATTGGAAAACTCACGCGAGTTTGGAATCTGAGTTTCTTCTGATTTCTTTTCCTCTTCTTCTTCCGCTTTCACTTTCTTTCCATTCCCCTTCCCCTTCCCCTTCCCCTTCCATGCTCTTCCATCTTCTCAATTAACCCAATTCTTTTTTTTACTCTTTCTTGAGTAGGTTAACAATCTCTTCCCTTCCTCTTCCTTTTCCTCTTCGGCTGGCTTTTCCGATCCTTTCCCTCAATCCCTGTAAATCGATTTGTTCTCTTCCTCTTCCGTTTCCCTTCTCCTCCTATATTAAATACTAACTGAGTTTGGTGATCCCCCTTCAGTTCCTGAGCAAAAAAAAGAAAAAAACACCCTATAAATGGGTTACTAGCAACAACATGTAATCAGAGGATTAAGACAAATAAAACCCTAGAAATGGGTTGCTAGCAACAACATGTAATCAGAGCATCAAGACATGAAATTGATCGTCGTTCAATTGGGTCACCGATAATGGACAGATCGACGTTGAATTATATTGCCCTTCCTGCTCATCTGGAAACTCTCACCAATTAACAAAGAGAAAGGAGAACTGCCGTTAACTGAGAAAGAGAAGGGTTTTCGGCTGAGATACTCGATTTCAGGTAAAATAATTTATCAAAAAAATTTCTCTCACGATTCATGAATTTTCCTCTTTTCTAGGCCCTGTATAATATAATCTCTCCCTTTTGTTGCTCTATTTTGATTATACAAAATTAAAAGAAAAAGTATTGTGTCATTTAAGCCTACTGATTGTAGGAAAAGTATATAATTCATACATAATACTGATGTATTGATCCTCTGCACAAATAAACTCTACCGTAATGCATTTTGCTCAAATGTCATACACATGCATTTTTTTTGCACATCATCAGTTTGATATATTGTCTATGGCCTGTTTGATATATGTGTGTATGTGTGTCTATCTTAATAGATAGAAGGTAACAAAAAAGGTTAATTCTTGCATCTTGGGACTCCATCTCTGACCTGTACTCTGCAGAATATTTATAATTGTTATAGATTAATTTCATATGTTAGTTCCCAGGAAAATTGCAGAAAAAAGTATGAACTTTTTGGATGACACAAATTCCACCATCACTTTGTTCTGATGCTTTCTTCCTTTACTAAAACTTTTTGCTTTGTTTTTGTTGCAGCTGAAGTGAATTGTTACAACCAGTTTTCTATTCCTTGAAGTGGAGCTTAAGTTAGCTGGAATATGTAATGGTACAATGTACTCTTCAAAAGCTTAAACAGTTATGGTTTTCATTTAAGTTTTTTCGATACACTTGGTAGCAGTTGAGCGATTGTGATTGGGTTAGGAGTTATGTGTTCCATTTCCAGTTTTGAATCACTTTTTCAATAATGAGATACATTTATTTTTGAAATTTGTTAATAATATGATCTTTTAGCATTTTTAGTTGTCATTTTGCATTTGCCTTGGTGCTTGGGAAGAGACTGTCCAGCTCAAGTCACTTGCATCATCCTAGGTTCCGATTGTGTTTAAATCCCTGTTTTTGTTCTGCTCATGTTAGTTGCATCATCTTAGTATCCCATATACATCAAATATTACAATATATATCAAATATCACATCTAAAGAAGATTAGGACATAATGACCTCTACTCTTTTTGTTTTTCTATGGGATAGCGTTGCATCTCAATATGTAGGAATACAGAAAAGGCATCTTATTTGAGGTAGCAAATACTCCCCATTTCAGAAACATAATTAAATTACCAAAGATATATTTTTGTTCATTGTTTATTGTTTGGTTTAGCAGTGAAGGCATAATAATGTTATTGTTATGATAAACTAAAGGAATTTGTATCATTTTATGTTATTGGGTACCTGTTGCTATTAACTTTGAACTCTTACTTTGTTTAGTAATTTCTCATATTGTACTGATATTTACATGGTTGTCTTTCACACCAATTTATTAGGATTGATTGGACTTGAGGTGACTTCCCATTCAAAAGATCTTTTACATAGATGTTTGTTAAAATGCCACAAATGAAGATATATTTGAAAGTGTAGTAATTTTTTCCCTCTTCACAACCCCTAATTCTTACTTATTAAATTGAATTGCAATCTAGCTTTGTATTGATGAATTTTCAATTTATTCTCATTCATTATGTTTGCTAATATTCCTTGAATACACTTTTATGAGTGTCATTTATGAATGTTAATTTAATATTTCTTGTGGAATTGGATGAAAAATAACATATCCATATGTGCTTCTTGGGCTCTAATGCAAATAAAGTTTCCAATTTTTATGTGGGAGTGGTTAAAGTCATATACATGTTTTAATTTTGTAATGTAACTTTAGGAATGACGTGATCACTTTTTCTTTCCTTTTTTCTTCTTATGTTGCTTCATATGTTAAAAGATAAGGTTTGTTCATTTATACAATGGTAATTTATGCTCTGTGTTTCTTTCTTTTGGATTGTAGCTGTGCACCTGCAGAATTTGAAATAATTGGATGTGTGGCAGTAAATTTAATATCATACTTGAGGGGATGTTCAAGCTATGAATCTCTCTTCAATTGTTTTCTTAAATATTTGACTGAACTCATTACTTAATATGAAACAATTGTTTTCTCTAATATTTGACTGAATTCATTACTTAATATGAAATTGTGGGCTACAAATGTAAATGATATGTCATGCAAAAATGAATTAAAAAGTTTAAATGAAAATAACTTATTACAAAAAAAAAATCTCCACTTTGTTGAAAATCGTTAGGTATGAATATGTTAGATACCTGTGACTCGATTGGTGAAATAGTATCTCTCCACCAAAAAGCATGTTTTTTTTACCGACGCACAAAGAATTTTTTTTGTTGTGAATGAACAAGATATCGAGGCATTGTCCATACGTAAAATCATAATTATTGATACGAGTTTTTTCCACATAAAAAGGGAATCTTTTATTACAATCGCAATTTTAATAAATTATACAATCCGTTATTCCAACTAGCCGTGCATTGCACGACCTACTGACTAGTATATATCATGGGTTAAAAATGTTTAAATTTTGATGATAATAAAAATAGTTAATAAATTAGAAAATTAAAAAGAAAAATTAAAAGAATTCATTTAGAAAACCAAGGATAAATCCTCTCCATAGGAATCATATTGCATGTACCTTTGTGCTTCTGTATCATATAAAATAGTTTTATAAACTATAACATATTTTCCTATATAAAGAAAAAGAAAAAATTAGAATAAATGGCTATTGGACCAAAAACAAAATCCATTTCTTTTTTAGCAAAAAAAAAAAGAAATCCATTTCTCTCCTTAACAAATTAAGCCAAAGCTTAATATTGTACTATGTTGGCCTTGAATTAAGCATGTGGTTTTTTTAAAAAGAGAATGAACTTATGTTGTGGCAAGAAAAGAATGAGAAGAAAGTACAAATTTTTCAAAATCTCATTTCTCTCTATATATCCGGATATATATCAATTTTTATGTCTCTCATAATCAGTCTAAAGGAGCTCAATTTTGGAACAAGGCTGCAAAAAATTATTTTGGTAAAATAATGGCCATTAGATCAAGCTTTTTCAAGAATAAATCCTAGCCATCCTTTTCTTAAAAGCTTTGCCTATAATTAAATAGCCTAACTATTCCTCAATTATTTTTGAATTTAACAAAAAGCATAAATACTCCTAAGTGAATAGCTGTGTACCTACATATAGCCATATATAATTATCAAAGTTCAGATATGTCAATTGTCATAGTTGGCTTTAAGATAAATATATATGCTCTTAAGTGAGTATCACTTTCATTTAGAATGAGCATATATAAAAGTATCAAAGCAGCGAGTATCACTTTCATTTAAAATAAGCACACATGAAAATATCAAATATACAGGTAAAGTATCATTTCTATTTCTTTAAATTCCTTTAAATTTTTTTGGACGACCAGTTTGTATTATAACTAGACGGACATTGTATTTCTTTCAGTTAATTAGTTGAAGGCAGTAATTAAATAGATTTTTTAAGTACCTACCAAGCCCTCATGCAATTTCGGCCTACTAATTAAATAGATTTTTTAAGTACCTACCAAGCCCTCATGCAACTTCGGCCTACCCGCTTTCTTAGTACATGTATGAAGTATGAACCTAATCCCTCGTACCTTCTTCCTCCATATATAAATAACTACCACCTTCCACAACTCTCCAATCCTGCTTCATTAGTATCTCAAAAACTGAGTTATCCAGATTTTGTTTCTACTAAAAAATTGTCTTCTTCAATTTCTTCTATCATTTCCAAATGCACAGTTTATCCCAAAAAAAAATCTGCTATTCGAACTCTAAAGCTCACAACCACAGAATTAGCCATGCTCTCTTGCCATTACATCCAAAAGGTGTCTTACTATCCAAATCCCCAATCGATTCCCAAACCTTAATCTCTCTCCTCAAGTTCTCTCTCTAAAACTCTAACCTACTATCCACCCCTTGCGGGTCGTCTATCCACTAACACCGACGGACACGTCTACATCATCTGCAACAATGCCGGCGCCGAATTCATCCATTCCCAACCCCAACACCTGTCCATCAACTCTATTATCTCTCATCTAGTCGATGTACACAACTGAGTTCTTCGCATTGAACTACACTCTCAACTATGCCAGACATTACAAGCCCATCGCCGCAGTTCAGGTCACCGAGATCGCCTATGGCTTATTCATCGGCCGCACCGTTAACCTCGTCGACGGAACTTCCTTTTGGAATTTCTTCAACACATTCGCCCAAGTGTGCAAAGGCGCGAAAACTATATCAGCACCACCTGATTTTTGCCGTGAAAACATCTTCAATTCTCACGTGCCCTTTACCTGCTGGACGACCAGCCGCTAGTTTAGCCATTCCGGTTTTTTATCGGTGTCGCTTGATCCTTTTTATCCTTCTTCAAAGGTTCCCATTCTTCCGAGCGACTTCTTTCTTTGAAGCTCCAAGCAATTTTGTTATTACATTTTTCTTGTTCTTTGCAAGGAATGTAAGCTCGAATTCTTGTTGACCTCTTCCTTCCCTTGGATTCTTCACATTTGAGTGAAGAGCTGTCTTATAAGTTGATGTTGGTATACCACTAATTCTGCCATAACTATATTTCATGTTTCTTTCCTTTATAGCCGGATATCAAAAGAAAATGAAGGACATTTGTCTTTCTTCAATTTCAATTTTGCCAACTTACACGGAGTATTTAATTAGGGACACTTCCGCCAATACCCATTTGAAATAGTCTCATCTCGTTGTTATCCGACCATTAAATTCGTAACCACATAATTCTTGTGAAACACCATCTTATATCCCATATAATAATTTCCGAACTACCAGACCATTTGTGTGGGAAACTATTGTAACAATATATAATTTCATTCATGTGTAAATTTTGTGTGACAATACATAATCTCACATGCAACGCTCTGATATCGTATATTTATACATGTATATTTAATATAGATGCAAGTAAACATACTAGAATTAATGGAAGACCAAACATCAAGAACAAGACAGGCAAAGTTAGAAGTGATGGAAGGAGAAGAAGAAACACAAGGGCTTATTGTAAAAATGGAGTCAAGCCGTCAAAAATTAGAGTATCCATAATTTTTGACTACTTGACTCCATTTTTACAATAAGCCCTTGTGTTTCTTCTTCTCCTTCCATCACTTTAGTTATCTCTGCTTGACTCCATTTTTACAATAAGCCCTTGTGTTTCTTCTCCTCCTTCCATCACTTCAGTTATCTCTAACTTTGCCTGTCTTGTTCTTGATGTTTTGTCTTCCATTAATTCTAATATGTTTACTTGCATCTATATTAATTATACATGTATAAATATACGATATCAGAGGGGTTGCATATGAGATTATGTATTGTTTCAAAAATTTCCCACATGAATGAAATTATATATTGTTACAATAGTTTTCCACACAAATGGTCTGGTAGTTCGGAAATTATTATATGGGATATAAGATGGTGTTTCACAAGAATGATGTGGTTACGGATTTAATGGTTGGATAACAACGAGATGAGACTATTTCAAATGGATATTCGCGAAATTCATTTTCTTTTGATATCCGGTTATAAAAGAAAGAAACATGAAATATAGTTATGGCAGAATTAGTGGTATACCAACATCAACTTACAAGACAGTTCTTCACTCAAATGTCATCCAAGGGAAGGAAGAGGTCAACAAGAATTCGAGCTTACATTCTTCGAAAGCAATTGAAATTGAAAGAGGATCAAAAAAGGTTGAAATAACGACAAAAATGTAATAACAAAATTGTCAGAGAATCACGTCAGTGGAGCTTCAAAGAAAGAAGTTGCTCGGAAGAATGGGAACTTTGAAGAAGGAAAAAAAGGACACCGATAAAAAATTGGAATGGCTCATCACGGGAAAGTAGCGGCTGGTCGTCCAGCAGGTAAAGGGAGAGCCACGTGAGAATTGAAGATGTTTTCACGGCAAAAATAGGTGGTGCTGATATAGTTTTCGCGCCTTTGCAAACTTGGGCGAATGTGTTGAAGAACTTCCAAAAGGAATTTCGGTCGACGACAGCGTGGTTAACAGTGCAGCCGATGAATAAGCCATCGGCGATCTCGGTGACCTGAACTGCGGCGATGGGCTTATAATGTCCGGCACAGTTGAGAGTGTAGTCCAATGCGAAGAACTGCTTGAAGCAGTTGTGTACATCGACTAGATGAGAGATAATAGAGTTGATGGACAGGTGTTGGGGTTGGGAATGGATGAATTCGGCGCCGGCATTGTTGCAGATGATGTAGACGTGTCCGTCGGTGTTAGTGGATAGACGACCCGCAAGGGGTGGATAGTGGGTTAGAGTTTTAGGGAGAGAACTTGAGGAGAGAGATTAAGGTTTGGGAATCGATTGGGGATTTGGATAGTAAGACACCTTTTGGATGTAATGGCAAGAGAGCATGGCTAATTCTGTGGTTGTGAGCTTTAGAGTTCGAATAGCAGACTTTTTTTGGGATAAACTGTGCATTTGGAAATGATAGAAGAAATTGAAGAGACAATTTTTTAGTAGAAACAAAATCTGGATAACTCAGTTTTTGAGATACTAATGAAGCAGGATTGGAGAGTTGTGGAAGGTGGTAGTTATTTATATATGAAGGAAGAAGGTACGAGGGATTAGGTTCATACTTCATACATGTACTAAGAAAGCGGGTAGGCCGAAGTTGCATGAGGGCTTGGTAGGTACTTAAAATCTATTTAATTACTGCCTTCAACTAATTAACTAATTAACTGAAAGAAATACAATGACCAGCTAGTTATAATACAAACTGTTCGTCCAAAGAAATTTAAAGGAATTTAAAGAAATAGAAATGATAATTTACCTGTTTATTTGATATTTTCATACGTGCTTATTTTAAAAAAAAGTGATACTCGTTACTTTGATACAAACCGGTCGTCCAAAGAAATTTAAAGGAATTTAAAGAAATAGAAATGATATTTTACATGTCTATTTGATATTTTCATATGTGCTTATTTTAAATAAAAGTGATACTCGTTACTTTGATACTTTTATATGTGCTCATTCTAAATGAAAGTGAGACTCACTCAAGAGCAGATATATATATCTTAAAGCCAACTATGACAATTAACATAGCTGAACTTTGATAATTATGTATATATTGTATGTAGTTATTGGTATTGCAGTTATTATTTTCAATATTGTTGCTTATTGGTCTTTCTTTACAACTTAAGCAGGTAACATAAAGTTCATATAATTATTTTGGATTACATGACAGTTGTTGCTTTAATCACATAAGGTTATATGCTAGAGATATATAAGAGACTTAGTAGGATAGTGTCTTCTTTTACCAAGTATCTATCTATATTTGTTAATATATACTAGCCAATTATGCCTCCAATTTGGTTATACTCTTGAGTCCTAAAATTAGTGCCTCTCCTTTTATTTTCTTACAAACATAGAGTATTTAATTTGTTTATATAAAGATAATAATTTTTCAATATTCTATTTGTTAACTCTATAATTTATTGTACTACTGTTACGTTGGTACCTTTTTTTGAATAATTATTCTATGATCAAAATAGAATAACCACTTCGATTTTGCTTTTGGCTCTCATTTATTAAGTCATCCACTTCTTATAGTTGCAATATATTTTTAATAATCTTGAAAGACATTGTATGGAAGGGTTATCTTCAAAAGAAAAAATAATATTTTTATTTTGGCATATTAAGTATACGTTTGTTTGAGGAATTGGAGTATGAGATTGAATTGTTAGTCTCGTTCAATAATAGTATCCCATATGAGGGACTAATTAGAAAGAGAAGAGGGGAGGGGAGGGGAGGGGAGGGGAGGGGCGGGTTTCATAGTCCAGAGTTTGGGACTAAATTTTTGTGGACAAAAATGCCCTTATTTATTTTTAATATTTTATAATTATCTTTATCTGATTTTTTTTTATAAATAACTCATTTCATTACTCAATAACATTTAATAAACCTATTCTATCTCTAAGGTTTCATCATTTTCATCTTTTTCAAGTAAGATATTCATCTCTATCTAAATAAAAATATAAAATGTTATATATATATATATATATATATATATATATATATACACACACACACTTCAATCGATAGACTTTGGGGTTGCTATTTAAAGTTTAAGACGAAACAATATTTTTATTGAGAATAATTTTCACCATATCTAGTGTAAAATTATTTTTGTCATACAAATTTAAAATTATTTAACTATGTGTAATAAAGAATTATGTTAAAAAGTATAATTCGAAAGAGTTTCTTTTCTTTGATACTAATAAAATTAAAGGGATTCCAATAAAAGAGATGAAGAAAAAAGTTTGACACTAAAAACTGTAACATTCGAGACATTCAATCAATGTAAATAAAATTGCAAATTTGGGAAAATTACATAAAAAAAAACAACAAAAAGGAAGAGAGAAAAATTTAGGAAAAATATAAGAAAATCAAGAGTAAGCAAAAGAATGAAACAAAATTAGAAGGTATGCTTCTCATTATTCATTTTATTTTTATACACGAAGTTTTCATATATGATTATGTAATTCTTTGAAGGTTATATACTCCTCCAAACATAGTAATAGTTATATATGATATGTTAATATAGCAAAAATCATGCACGTGAATGCAAAATTTTAGTAAAACAAAGGGGAAGAAAACCCTAGAAAATAAAAACTAGAAACCCTAGTTTGAGCATTTAAAATTACAAAATAAGGAAGAAAAAAAAACTATAAAATAAATAAATGCTTAATGGGAAATGGATAATTAAGAATGTAAGAAAATATATAAATTGAAAGAGTTAAGAAAAATATAAAATACATTTTCCAAGTAAATAAGTAAATAAAATTGTAAAACTCAGTTAAGGGTAGTTGTTGACTAAAAATAAAATTATGATAAATTAATATTTTTGACCTTCATGAATAATGATATAGGTCAATTGCAGAACAGAGTTATTGAGTTGGAAAATAGACTACGGAAAACAGGCAAGTTTCCCCAACTTGTGCAAGTTTATTATTCTGTGCAAGTCCCTTAATTTATGAGAATTTCCTGAATGACAAGTTCCTAAACCTCAAGCATTTTTGCTTTTGGTATAATTTTCCTGAGTTATGAATTTCATTCAAGTTCATTGCTATTATGTAATATTAAATTTCAGAATATATTTGCAAGATTTGTTGAACTCTAAATTTTTAAATACCATGATTCATTTGTAATAAAGAGAAAGTCATTGTTTCGGCTTACTCTAAAAATAAGAATTTATATTATTGTTTTTCAAACCAAATTGTTTTGGGGCGGAATCCTAGACTGAATTGAATAACCCTATTTTATATAGGGGATATTATTGTCGGAAAAATCCGGCATGTGGAGATAATGTTGTGCATAACATAGGGTACGATAGGTTGATTCCCTAAAGTATCCGTGGAGAGTTTTTCAGTCTTTATGGCTGATAAACACTTATGGAGAGTCAACAGTTTTTATAACTGTAAGACACTTACGTTCTTGGTCCTTATGACCACTCAGCTCAGAGAAAAACAATTTATTTGACACTCATTAATTTAAATTTGTTCATTATTGTATTCTTCTTATTCTCATTCATTATCCTGATCTAATTTGCATTCGGTTATTTGATTTCTTTATAATTCAGTTCTTGATATCTCATATACTTGCTGAGCAATCTTGTTGCTCACCCTTGCGATATATATATTCTTTGCAGAAAAAGACGGTATAGTAGAAGGATCCCAGTCCAAAAGTAAGGGAAAAGAAAAAGTAAAAGAAGAATGAAATCGTAGATAAATCATGTCTTGTATAAAATATAAATTTCAAGAATGTATGTAGATCGTAGTAGATAAAGACCTGGGATGTATTTATGTACTTGATGTAAATTATGTAACAAACTAGTGATTATGTAATATAACTAGTAGATTCTGAGTAAATGTAAGGTATAGTGACCACTGTCTATAGTAGCGAGTACTCAGATATGGGGGCGTCACATGTTGGTATCAGAGCTGTAGGTTATAACCCTTAGGTTAGAGAACCTTAAGATAAAATCTGATTAGAATCTAATAGAGACGGTGATAAAAGAACTCACATAGAGTTTTTGCGTAAAATAATAATAATAATTTTGGATTTGAAGATTATTTAAATTGCATATTATATTTATTTTTTCGTGCTAAGTCAGATATTTTGTCCTTTTGTATGATGGCTAGCGAGGAAGGGGTAAGAGACATACAGGTAGTTTGGGAGGAACCCATAGCAGAGCCAGACCCCGAGGAAGAACCAGAGGAAGAACCTGAGGAGGATCCAGTTGGGAATCTTGTAGCACCCGAGGAGGCAGCTGATGATACTGCCGAAGATGATGATAATGATGAGGATGAAATATTTGAAGAAACATATACATTAATCAGAGGATTCATGGATACGAACTAAGAGCTCGAAGTTAGAAACCATCAGGTAGAAGAGAGAAACACAGAGCTGGAAGTTAGAGGCCAACAGTTAGAACAAAGAAACCAGGAACTAGAAGCTCAAACCCATGTATTGGAGTCAAGAGTCCACCAGTTGGAAGAAAGAGAAGAGGAACTAGAGGCCATTTGGAGTGCGGAGATAAATACCCGTATTAGAGTAGAGACAGTGCTAAATGGGGTAGAAGAAAATTTAAGAAGGAAGAAAAGGAGGATGGATTGGGCAATATATAACTTTGGAGTTTCCTATGAACGATTTCTAGATAGGGTGATGAGTCATCCAACAAAGGAAGGTCAGACGATTCACACCATAAGCAGGGACCTGGTTTGGTTCATAGCGGACCAAGAATATAGAGAGGCCGCAGAGATAGGGTTATTTGTGTAATAGGTAAAAGCTTACTTTTGTAAGAAGTAGGTATAAGTATGTAATCTCATCTTTTGATGTATAATTATGGGACGTATGTAGGAAGGTAGAATCTGATATGTAAAATAACTAAATATTGTATAAAAATATGTACATATATGATGTTTAATATTATGGTATGTTTATAAACATGTCTTGTGAATGACGGATGGTATTAATTAATTACTTATTTGTGTTACATAACGATTATGATGATATATTGTTACATTAAACAGAAAATGCCCAGGGGACGACCATGAATGAGGCCTGTTAATGAAGTACCAGATGGGCAATTTGAACAGTATGAGAATCATGAACCAAATCAGAACCCTCTACAACAATTTGTAGATTTACTGGTAGGAGCTCTTCAAAGTAGAACTCAAAATCCAAACCCACCTGCGCCACATGTCACAACTTTTAAGGATTTTAAAAATGTGGGACCCCCAGAATTTAAAGGAACCACCGAGCCTATAGAGGCTCAGGCTTGGATAAAAGAAATTGAAAAAGCGTTTGCTATAGCTAAAGTTGAGGAGGACCAAAAGACATTGTTTGCTTCGTACATGCTGAAAGGAGAAGCAAATTTTTGGTGGGAGGAAAACGAGCATAGGGCAGGGGATGGTGTGATACCTTGGACTAGGTTCAAGGAATTATTTTTCGAAAACTATTTTCTCCGAAGTCTGCAAAGCCGCATGGAAATGCGATTTCTAGAACCTAAGCAGGAAGACATGACAATACCACAATATGCAGCAAAGTTTAACGAGCTAGCAAGATTTGCCCCACACCAAGTAACTACAGAAGAAAGAAAAGCAAGAAGGTTCGAACAAGGTTTGAAACCCTGGTTATACAATAGATTGGCTGTGCTACAGATTGACTCATTTGGTACATTGCTAGAGAAAGCGATCATTGTGGAGGGAGGAAGCGAAGCTTTAACTAAATGTACTCAGGAGCAGAAAAAGAGGAGGTTTGAGGGAAAGAATAAAGGTGAAGGTAATAATAGTTGAGGTGGAGGGAATCTCAAAAGAAAATGGAATAGCAATAATAACAACAGAGGGAAAGAAGGAGAAGCCAAGAAAAAGGTTGAAGCATGCAAAACATGTGGAAAGAATCACCTCGGGACATGTCTGAAAGGAAGGAATGTATGTTACAATTGTGGCCAGGAAGGCCATATAGCTCCCAACTGCATAAGCCCAAAGAAGGGTGGATGCTTCATATGTGGTGCGCTAGACCACCAGATTAAAAATTGTCCAGAAAAGGGAATGGAGCAGGGAGGTGGAAGTAAGAGCGGTGGCAGCAAGCCGCTAATAACAGGACCGCTAGCCCCTGGCCGACCAACAACAAGGACTTTTAACATGACGGTTAAAGACGCGGTGACATCTAGGGACGTGGTGTCAAGTATCATTCCAATAAATTCAATAAATGCCAACGTATTTTTTGATTCTGGAGCTACCTGTTCATTCGTGTCTCATGAATTTGCAAGTCGGTTGAACTTACCTCGTGAACTATTAGAACCTCCTTTGAATATTGAAATTGCTAACAAGGAAGTGATCCCTGTCAGATATGTACATAAAAATTGTTACGTAGAGATTAGGGGACACAAATTTTTGGCGGATTTAATCCCTATTCAATTAGGGGAATTTGATGTAATATTGGGGATGAATTGGTTGAATAACCATGGAGCCATTATAGATTGCCATAACAAACGTGTGAACCTTCAAGTGTCAAATCAAGAAAAGGTAGTGTTCCATGGAAATCGGTCGCTTAGGCAGTTTTGTTGTTTATCGATGATGCAAGCTAAAAGACTACTCAGAAAAGGATGTGAGGGGCATTTAGCTTACATAGTAGATACCCAACAAGTGGTGCTAGATTTAAGTCAGATGCCAATAGTAAAAGAATTTGTGGATATATTCCCGGAGGAACTTCCTGGTATTCCTCCAGATAGGCAAGTGGAGTTTGTGATTGACTTAGTCCCTGGAACGGCGCCAATTTCAAAGGCTCCGTATAGAATGGCACCCGTAGAAATGAAGGAATTAATGATACAATTACAAGAGCTGTTGGATAAGAGATTTATTCAATCAAGTGTCTCACCCTGGGGAGCACCGGTATTATTCGTGAAAAAGAAAGATGGATCACTAAGGTTATGCATAGACTATAGGGAGTTGAATAAGGTGACTATCAAAAATAAGTATCCATTACCAAGAATAGATGATCTGTTCGACAAATTAAAAGGAGCAAGATATTTCTCAAAGATTGATTTGAGGTCAGGATACCATCAGTTAAAGGTAACAAAGGAGGATGTACTAAAAACGACATTTAGGACTCGTTATGGTCATTACAAGTTTCTTGTAATGCCATTTGGGTTGACAAATGCGCCGACAGTATTTATGGACCTCATGAATAGAGTTTTCAAGCAGTGGTTGGATAAATTTATTGTGGTATTTATTGATGATATTTTGATATATTCAAAAACAAAGGAGGAGCATGAGGAACATTTAAGATTGGTGTTGGAGACCTTGAGAAGAGAGAAGTTGTATGCGAAGTTTTCCAAGTGTGAATTCTGGTTGGAGAGAGTTCAATTCTTAGGTCATGTAATTGATAAAGACGGGATTTCGGTGGATCCAACAAAAGTAAAAGCCGTAGTAAATTGGGAACAACCGAGAACTCTAACGGAGGTTAGAAGTTTCTTAGGATTAGCGGGATACTATCGAAGATTCATTCAAGATTTTTCAAAGATAGCAGAACCACTAACAAATTTGACTAGGAAAAATGTAAAATTCGTTTGGGCAGAGAAATGTGAAGAAAGTTTCCAGGAGCTGAAGAAACGATTGAGCACGACTTCAGTATTATCACTGCCAGATAATACTGGAGGGTTTGTGGTTTATAGTGATGCCTCACATCGAGGACTAGGCTGTGTTTTGATGCAGCATGGGAAAGTGATTGCTTACGCGTCACGACAGTTAAAAGATTATGAGAAGAAATATCCTACTTATGATTTAGAATTGGCAGCCGTAGTTTTTGCTCTAAAAATTTGGAGGCATTATTTATACGGAGAAAAGTGCGAGATATACACAGATCATAAAAGCTTGAAATATATCTTCACACAGAAGGAATTAAATATGAGACAAAGGAGATGGTTGGAGTTAATCAAGGACTATGATTGTGAAAATTTGAATCATCCGGGCAATGCAAATATTATGGCTGATGCCTTGAGTCAGAAAGATCAGGAGAAGTTGATGAAATTAACAGTGCAAGATGAGTTGATAAAAGAATTTGAGAGATTAGAGATAGAAATAAGAAGTTCAGTAGAATTTTCTAAGAAGTTGTATGCAATGGAGATTTGTCCGACTTTATGGGATAGAGTTAAGGAGTTCCAGATGAAGGATGAGGATTATGAAAGAATAAAGAAACAAATAGCAAAAAAAGAAAATGAGAAATTCAGGATGGATAAGGATGGTATTATACGATTTGAAGATAGGATATGGGTACCTACAGTGTTAGAATTAAAAGATAAAATTTTGCAGGAAGCTTATAATTCTAAATTTACGGTACACCTTGGTAGTGCGAAGATGTATAAGGATTTACGACAATATTACTGGTGGCCAGGAATGAAGAAGGAAATTACAGATTGGGTCAGTAAGTGTTTAACCTGTCAGAGAATCAAAGCAGAACATCAGAGACCCAGCGGTTTACTTCAACCCTTAGATATCCCTGAGTGAAAATGGGAGCATATCACCATGGATTTTATTGTGGGACTCCCGACTACTCAAAAAGGTTTTGATGCGATTTGGGTGATAGTAGATCGATTAACCAAATCCGCGCACTTTTTACCAATCCGAGTAAAATACAACTTAGATCAGTTAGCCAAACTCTATATCAAGGAGATTGTTTCAAGACACGGTGTTCCGATTTCCATCATATCTGATCGAGACCCGCGGTTCACATCAAACTTTTGGAGGAGTCTTCAGAATCATTTAGGGACACAATTGAGGTTGAGCACAGCCTACCATCCTCAAACGGACGGGCAAAGCGAAAGGACAATCTAGACTTTAGAAGATATGCTGAGAGCATGTGTTATGGACTTCAAAGGAAGCTGGGACGATCACTTGCCGTTGGTGGAGTTCGCCTACAATAACAGCTATCATGCGAGTATTGGAATGCCGCCGTACGAAGCCTTATATGGAAGAAAATGCCGAACACCTTTATGTTGGAATGAAGTCGGGGAACGTCAACTGCTCGGACCAGAAATCGTCCAGCAGACAGCAAAGACGGTTCGAGTGATCCGTATCAGATTAAAAGCAACGCAGGATAGACAGAAAAAGTATGCTGATCAACATAGACAGAAGAGAGAATTTGATGTTGGAAGTTATGTGTTTTTAAAAGTATCTCCATGGAAGGAAAAAATACGATTTGGTAAGAAGGGAAAATTAAGTCCTAGATTTATAGGACCTTTTGAGATACTAAAGAGGATGGGAGAGGTAGCATACGAGGTAGCTTTACCTCCTGAGTTAGAGCACATACATAATGTGTTTCATATATCTTTATTACGTCCCTACAAGCCTGACTATAAGCATGTTATAGATTATAAACCCATACAGATCGAGAAGGATTTAAGCTACGAGGAGGTTCCTGTGTAGATCGTGGATATAAAAGAACAAGTACTGAGGAACAAGGTAATACCCTCGGTGAAGGTAATATGGAGAAACCAGCAACAAGAAGAAGCTACCTGAGAACTTGAAGAAAAGATGAAGCAAAATTATCCCTATCTGTTTGAATAGATTATAATGACGATTCCGGGGATGGAATCCCTATAAGGGAGGGAGAATGTAACATTCGAGACATTCAATCAATGTAAATAAAATTGCAAATTTGGGAAAATTACATAAAAAGGGTTAAGTTCAGATTACCACTTGGGGTTTGGCTTCTTTCCCACTTAACCACCTGTAGTCAGTAAAGCTACATTTAAACTCCCGACTTTTTGAGTTGAAGTGAATAAATGCTTTCCGTCTTAACTCCGTTACTTGAGTTGGCTAAAGACTTAATTACCCTCCATATATGTATTGAAAACAACAGATGAGATAGGGTATTGAAAACTTGGTCACCAACAGAGACAAACTTCCTCCAAGAGAGTGCCCAGTAAAACGGAACATTGCATGATCACCATGATTTTTTACATGATCGCGGACTTCAGGCAACATCTGCTCATAAATCCCCTTCGCAGCCTCATATATACCTCTATGAACAAGCACATCCAGTCCCTAGACAAAAGATAAGGAACATGCAACACATCAAACCGGAGTTTCTTAACATTAAAAAACCAACTCTGAGCTGAAAAACCAATAGGGTATCTAAAGGATTTTTGAAAAGTGTACTACCTCAAACTGGATGGGTTCAAAGAGTAGATTGGCTTGCCATGACGCCAGTGACTTAGACCCCTACAAATAAAATAGTTTGCAGCAATGAAATAAGTATGCCAACAACTAGCAACTTGAATATCTCAGTGGATAAATGTATGCTCTGTTATAAATCATATATGCAAATTAAAATAAGTTCAATTGAATAGATAATTTATTCATCTTTCAAGATGAGAAATTCTTCACTAAGAATAACCACTGCCAATTTACCTCATCAACTCCAGAATATGTAAATACTAAATAAATGAATAACCTTTCGGCCTTACCTGAATGACAAAGAATCTTGTGGCAGTTTGATCATCATCATATATGAACCACTCACAAGGTGAAGAACTTGTTAAATTGAGATCATCAGCAACAACCTGCTTCACTTCCTCCTTCGCCGCAACCACTGATGTCACTGAATCAGTGGTTGCAATAAAAGAGGCCATGTCTCCGTTTATCACATCAACATTGTTCATCATATCGACATTGCCAATACTTCCTCTGCCTCGTTCAGGCAAGCCTTCACTCACTTCTGCTTTTGATGATTTGAAGGTAAGAAGACTAATTGTATGAGAATGCAGATAAGAAGCAGCAGATGCAGAAACACGATAAGTAGCAGATGCACTTGTTCGATTCTCATCAGTCTTCCATTCATTGGCTTCGACGGTCTCCTTTGGGTTTCCTTTTGTTTCTTAAACATCATGTGAAACCTCAATTTTCTCTTGAACATCAGCCAAAGCCTTCTCTTCGTCTTGAGCATCAGCTGAAACCTTCTCTTTCTCAGCCTTCAATGCCTGTTCTTTTTTCTCCAATGATGAAGTCACAAAACGAAGTCCATGATATCTCAGGAGATTTCCTGTCTGTACCACCCAAGAATGAAACTAAATCACATTAATATATTCACTAAATGATGCTCATGGATGTTAAATTGAGCTGATAAGTTCAAATTTAGGGATCTTCTAAATGAGCTATACATTGAAATATTCACTAAACGATGCTCATGATCCACAAAGCAACAACATAATTAAAATATTCCACATGGCAACAATCAAATCCCAGAACGTTATTCAGGCATGAAATGCATCAAATATAGTATCTTGATTCAGGAAAAGGTCACAACAGAGAATCAAACCATTAACTTGAAACTTGGTGAGAAATGAAACAATTGCACCTCATGACAAGTTGACAACAAGTCTCTGATAACATAAAGATGCCATCCAAATTGATATCTACATCGTTAACTAATGGGTAAATCATCCAATCAACAATGTCTACAAATTAATTTTAAATTTCACCTGAAAAAAATTGAATTCGACTAACAAAATCTACAATAAAACAAAAATTGCAGACCATGAACACCCGTAAATTGAAACTCCAAACGATTCATCAATGACTTCATTTTCATAAATAAAAAATAAAATAAAATAAGTCAAGGTATTTTCATGATCCTGAATGTCTTTCAAAAGCCAAGAAGAAGAAGAGGTTATTTCGGACCTTTACCAGCCTTTTTTGACCGTTACAGCCCCTTCTCATGAACTTTTGGCGTCTGACATACACGCACAGTTATGCTGGATGGAAAAGGTGACGTTTTTACTTCAACTCAAAAAGTCGGGAGTTTAAATGTTGATTTAGTGACTACAGGTGGTTAAGTGGGAAAGACGCCAAACCCCAGGTGGTAATCTGAACTTAACCCTAAAAAAAACAACAAAAAGGAAGAGAGAAAAATTTAGGAAAAATATAAGAAAATCAAGAGGAAGCAAAAGAAGGAAACAAAATTAGAAGGTATGCTTCGCATTATTCATTTTATTTTTATACATGAAGTTTTCATATATGATTATGTAATTCTTTGAAGGTTATATACTCCTCAAAACATAGTAATAGTTATATATGATATGTTAATATAGCAAAAATCATGCATGTGAATGCAAAAGTTTAGTAAAACAAAGGGGAAGAAAACCCTAGAAAATAAAAACTAGAAACCCTAGTTTGGGCATTTAAAATTACAAAATAAGGAAGAAAAAAAACTATAAAATAAATAAATACTTAATGGGAAATGGATAATTAAGAATGTAAGAAAATATCTAAATGGAAAGAGTTAAGAAAAATATAAAATACATTTTCCAAGTAAATAAGTAAATAAAATTGTAAAACTCAGTTAAGGGTAGTTGTTGACTAAAAATAAAATTATGATAAATTAATATTTTTGACCTTCATGAATAATGATATAGGTCAATTGCAGAAAAGAGTTATTGAGTTGGAAAATAGACTACGAAAAACATGCAAGTTTGACGCCCCCAAATCCGGGTTCCATAACCTTGGTATTTGGTGCTCACGATCCAACATCTTCATACACATTCTATAACTAAGCGGAATAAATAAACATAAATTGTTTGTTACATAAGGGTCTAATAACCTTATTTATTACATACCTTAATAACCACAAAAGGTTTACGTAAATAATTTACATAGGATAACAACATAATTAAACATGCATTATCTATTCTTGCACTTTTGCTTTCCCTTTGTCCTTGTTGGATGTCTCTGGCTTAACTGAAATAAACGTCATGATATAACAAGGGTGAGCAACTAATTCGCTCAGCAAGTTTCAATACAAGAAATATATATCATGATTAGATAGAATTATCTGGTGAACTTTCAACAATATATAATGATTGTGAAGAAACGAAAGTCAAGCTTCAATAAATGGAAGATTTAATAAATAATAATGAGTGGCCAATAATGACCATGAACATATGCGGAGGTTTATCAGCAGTTACACTGGACCTTTTAAAAGTTTTGGTAATCAAGGGGATCAGCCTTTCTTACCCGGTGAATATGCATACCACTTAAAGTCGGGCAATTATTCATTTGTATTCGATATATTGCCTTAAAAAAATGTTCTTTATCTTAGTCGAAGAGTCCGTACCAACAATTGGTTTGGAACAACTTTTAGAAACTTATTTTAATAAATTTAAATCATGTTCGGTCTATCTGATACAATTAGCTAAGACCTAGTTCATAAACAGTTCATAAATAATAGAACTCAAATTATTTCATAGTTCAAATAATAGAACAGGAAATTAATTGCACTAAGTGCGAATAACAATAATCATTATGGATGTGGAATAATCAACAATAATTATCCACTAACATGATTTTAAAAATAATAACTCAAGTTTGAGTTAAAAAATTTGCCTCGATTGCGGTCTACTACTACACAATTTAAGTTAATTTCTTAAAGAAAGACCTATAATTGATAAGATTGATCTTTCAATTAGCATAACATATATTGACTTATAATACTACTACCCTTGTATTAAATTATCTAACATTTAGTCATACAATTAAACGTTAGATATCACATCAAATCCTTAGTAATATTATCATCCTTTGATAATATTGCTATCACAAAATCATCATCTTAAACTCTCATCTAATATTATTAATCTTTTAATAATATTTTAATCCCTTATTAATATTATTATTCACTTAATAATATTTTAACCTCTTGTTAATATTATTAATCACTTAATAATATTTTAATTACTTACTAATATTATTAATCATTTAATAATATTTTAACCATTTATTAATATTAGTAATGCACTTTCTTATAAAAGCCATAACTCTCATTATATACATCAACAAATTACCATCTTTGAACAGGATCTTAATAACTCAGTATACTAACATTCCACAAAAGATCAGAATTTTTAGAACAACTAAAGTGGCCGAAACTGCCCTTGACACAAACTGACCTGTGACAGTTTTTAACCTACAGTTTTTATTCCACCCGCTTGGACTGTTTTACCAAAATAGTTGTCATGGCTTGCTCAGTTAATAAATTTGAGTTCTACCACTTGGATTTAACAACTAACTCATATATCTAACATCCCTCTTTTACGGATTACAAAATTGATTTACGGATTTAAAATGGTAAAGGTCCAAAGTGGACTGAAAATTAAGGTTTTATAAACTAAAAACTGTTTTTCATCTTCTTCTTTGTTCAAGCTTAAAAACACATAAAATAGTAAGATCTAAGCATGAAACTACATAAAACATATAAATCTAGTGTTCTATGGTTCAAGATCATAAACTCATGATTTATTACTAAATATCCACAATAAATCATATTAAGATAACAAGGTTTTGAGTTTTTGGGTTTTTATACCTTGTCTTATAGGCTACCCTTCTTCTCCTTCCAAAATAATTTATGGATCTTGGAGACATGCAACAAAACTCTTTTTTTAAAAAAAAATTTTGGCAGCCCCTCTCTCTCTCTCTCTCTTATTTTGCTCTTTAGCTTATGAACTTAGGAAATGTAAAAATGAAATAAACTTTGGCTAGCAAATGAAAGACACTTTATTTATAGCTATAAAAATGTATACTTATAACATATGTATGTATACATTTAATATTTAAAAATCTCACATTTTCTAAGATATCCCACAAATTATGGACCTCATCTTATTTTGTTAGCCAATATAAGAGACACTAGGGTAGAAGAGTTGGTGACTAGCCTTAGAAAAAATTGAAATGAAGCATTATTACTCCCTCTTTCCACATCCGACTACTCCCCCTCTAATTAACCCCATTTTTGATTTTCTTTATTACTTAATTTGGTATTTTAATCTTCTAGAAGATCCATCCCAAGTTGAGCTAAGGTTTGGGCCATCCTTAATTTCATTTGGGCTCTCTAAATAAATTGTTTGGGCCACTAGAACTATCATGGGTCCAACACATAAATTTTACATTACCCTAGTTATTTAATTAGGGTTCCTAGTCCACTCATTTTGGACTTTTTTTTTAAATAATTACTCATATGAGTTTAATTACATAACCCAATTAGACTTGCTTTAATTAGGTTTAAAATTAATAATTAAATTGAGATAATAAAATTAATCTCTTAGGTTAGTCCACTAGTATATATTTTAAATACTAGAAATCATCAATAAATATAACCCTTACGTTATTTAATTCTCACACCTAATGTATATAATTAGGTTGTAAAGCTTTCTTGTTATTACACATAATATGATAAATAAATATATACACATATATATATATATATATATATATATATATATATATATATATCATTTAATCACATACACATCTTTTATAAGTCACAGAGTATTTAATACATTGATAACAATTTAATATTCTCATTTACATTGTGACCCAATATTCTTGGTTATTACATTCTGCCCTCCTTATAAGAATTCCGTCCCCGGAATTACAACATAAGGTTACTCAAAAAGATTTGGATAATTTTTCCTCATATTTTCTTCGAGTTCCCACGTAGCTTCTTCAGCGTTGTGGTTCCTCCAAAGAACTTTAACAGAATGTATAACCTTATTTCTTAACTTCTGCTCTTTCCTATCTAAAATATCTATAGGAATTTCTTCATATGACAAATCCTTTTCGACATGAATCGGCTCATAAGATATAACGTGCTTATAATCAGGCTTATATGGACGCAACACTGACACATGAAACACATTGTGAACATGTTCCAGTTCAGGAGGTAGAGCTACCTCATACGCCACGTCACCTATTTTCTTTAATATCTCAAACGGTCCTATGAATCTCGGACTCAACTTCCCTTTCTTGCCAAATCTAATTTTTCCTTTCCATGGAGATACTTTCAAAAACGCGAAGCTTCCCACTTCGAAATCTCTTTTCTTGCGATGTAAATCTGCATATTTCTTCTGTCTGTCTTGAGCTGCAACTAGACAAGCTCTTATCACTTTGATGATCTCCACGGTCTGCTGTACCAATTCTGGCCCCAACAGTTTTCGTTCACCTACCTCATCCCAACATAAGGGCGTTCTACATTTTCTCCCATACAGTGCTTCGTACGGTGGCATACCAATGCTTGCGTGATAACTATTATTATACGCAAGCTCTACTAACAGAAGATGATCCTCCCAGCTTCCCTTGAAGTCCATCACACAGGCTTTAAGCATGTCTTCTAATATCTGAATCGTTCGCTCGCTTTGACCATCGGTCTGTGGATGATACGCGGTGCTTAACCTTAATTGTGTCCCCATTCTTTCTTGAAGACTCTTCCAAAAATTTGACGTGAAGCGCGGATCCCTATCAGATACAATTGATATCGGCACTTCATGTCTTGAAACTATTTCCTTGATATATAATTTGGCGAGTTGATCCAAATTGTACCTAATCTTGATCGGCAAAAAGTGCGTTGACTTTGTAAGACGATCCACTATCACCCATATGGCGTCGTAACCTTTCTGCATTGCTGGAAGTCCCACTATAAAATCCATTGTGACGTGCTCCCATTTCCATTCAGGAATCTCTAATGGCTGCAACAATCCACTGGCTCGTTGATGTTCTGTCTTGACTCGTTGACAAGTTAAACATCGACTAACATATTCAGCAACCTCTCTCTTCATATTCGGCCACCAAAAATATTGACGCAAATCTTGATACATCTTTGTACTACCCGGGTGAATTGAGTATCTCATACTATGCGCTTCTTGCAAAATCTCCTCTCTTAATTCTGGTACTGAAGGTACCCAAACTCGCTCTTCGAACCTCAACAATCCGGTGCCATCAATTTTATACTTCAACTCTTCACCTTTAGCTAACCACTTCTTAACGTTACCACATTCTTCATCATTTTCTTGAGCCATTTTCACCTTGTCTAATAAGGTTGGACTTGTTTCCATCTCAATCACTTTCTCCTCCGAATCATTTGGCTTTTGCACCTCCAAGTGCATTCTAGCCATTTCTTTTACTAATTCTTCCTGCCTTGTCAATGCAAACAACGTCTCTCTACCCTTTCTGCTTAAAGCATCTGCCACTACATTGGCCTTTCCCGGATAGTATAAAATATCACAATCGTAGTCTTTGATCAATTCTAACCACCTCCTCTGCCTCATGTTCAATTCTTTTTGTGTAAAGATATACTTCAGACTCTTGTGATCTGTATATATCTCACATTTTTCCCTATAGAGACAATGTCTCCATATTTTCAAGGCAAACACTACTGCTGCCAACTCCAAGTCATGGGTAGGGTATCCCTTTTCATAGTCCTTCAATTGACGTGACGCATACACAACGACTTTACCATTCTGCATCAGCACACAACCCAATCCCTTGTGAGACGCATCACTATACACTGTAAAACCTCCCGCACTATCTGGTAAAGATAACATATGTGCTTCACTTAGTCGCTTCTTCAACTCCTAAAAACTCGGCTCACATTTCTCCGTCCATGCATACTTAAGAGTCTTCCTTGTCAGATTAGTCAATGGAGTCGCTATCTTCGAGAAATCTTGAATGAACCTCCGATAATATCCTGCCAATCCCAAGAAACTCCTGACTTCTGTCGGCGTCTTCGGTTGTCCCCAATTTTTCACCGCTTCTACCTTTGCTGGATCAACAGAAATTCCTTCGTTGTCGATAACATGTCCCAAAAACTGAACTCTCTTCAACCAAAATTCACACTTTGAAAATTTCGCGTATAATTTCTCCTTTCTTAATGTCTCTAGTACTATCCTTAGATGTTCAGCATGCTCCTCTTCAGTTTTTGAATACACCAATATATCATCAATGAACACTGCCACAAACTTGTCCAAGTATTGCTTGAAGACTCTGTTCATCAAGTCCATAAATACGGCTGGCGCATTCGTCAATCCAAACGACATCACTAAAAACTCATAATGGCCGTAACGAGAATACTGTCTTTGGTACATCCTCTGTCCTCACCTTCAACTGATGATAACCAGTCCTCAAATCAATCTTTGAAAAATATTTCGCTCCTTTAAGTTGATCAAACAGATCGTCTATTCTCGGTAACGGATACTTGTTCTTGATTGTCACTTTATTCAATTCTCTATAATCTATACACAACCTCATCGATCCATCCTTCTTCTTTACAAACAACACTGGTGCTCCCCACGGAGATATACTAGGTTGAATGTACTTCTTGTCCAACAACTCTTGCAGCTGGACCATTAACTCTTTCATTTCTACCGGAGCCATCCTATATGGTGCTTTCAATATTGGCGCTGTCCCCGGTACTAAATCAATTACAAACTCTATTTCTCGGTCTGGTGGGAGTCCCGGTAATTCCTCTGGAAAAACATCCCCAAACTCATTAACTATAGGTATCTGTCCTATGTCAGAATTCACCATTTATGTATCCACTACATGAGCCAAATATCCTTCACATCCTTTCTTCAACATTTTCTTGGCCTGCATCATCGTCAGACAACTCGATTGCCTTGGCGACTTGCTACTATAAAATACAACCTTAGACTTATTTGGTGTCTTAAGGCATATGCTTTTCTTCTGACAGTCAATAACTGCCTCATGGTTAAACAACCGATCCATACCTAGGATTACATCAAATTCTCCTAAGCGTATCGGAATTAAATTCACGCTTAACCTATGTCCCCTTATTTTTCACATAACAGTTTCTATGGATATACTCAACAGGAACCACTTATTTATTTGCAACCTCTATATTCATTGGCTTTTCTAACTTTTCACGTGGTAACTCTAGCCTTCTAGAAAATTTATCAGATACAAATGAACAGGTAGCTCGCGAATCAAATAATACATATGCATTTATATTATTGATCGAAATAATACCTGACACTACCTCCTTGGATGTCATTGCGTCTTGAATTGTCATGTTGAATGTTCTAGCTGTTGGCTTGCTCTGCTGTGCTGGCCCTCTAATGGTTAATTTGGGGTTACTGCCTTTGTTGCCGCTTCCTCCATCAATATTCTTCTTCAACGGACAATCCCTGAATCTATGTCCCTCCACATGAAAAGCAACCTCTCTTCTTTGATTTGGGACAATCTGGAGAAATATGTAATACCCGGGTAAAACAAATAATAATAAATTAATAAAAGAACAAACCTTTTAGTAAAATAATAATAAAGTTTACTAACCTTTCACCTACCAAATGATTCCTCTCCTTCTATCTCTTCATCTTCCTTCTCTATCTATATCAATAAACCCATTTATTCTCCCTCTTTCGTTTCTCTCTCTACCATTCCTCTCTCATATCACTCATATATACTGAAGACCAAAAGATGCTTTTCCATTTGATCAAAAATAAATAAAACAAGCTGCTGCTGCGGAGAAAAAGAAAAAGAAGAGAGACAAGTGGTGCATATCAAAGAGAAAGAAATTTAACAAGGAATCATTTGTCTCACTAAATAATAAAAGTTTTGGAGGTAATTTTTTTATACTTAGTTAAATGGTATGTTGGATAAATATACATATGTTGTATGATTTATAAATGTACATCGATTATGAAGATTTAATTGATCTACCAATTGGAGTTGTAGTAGCCTAGTAGGCCAATTTAATTAGTATATGTATATCTATATAATATTTTAGATAGTAATGTAATAATAATAATAATTAATAATAAAATGAGTTTATTAACGGGCTAAAGATGGAAGAATATTTTTACAAATGTACTTACATTTAATATTATTATCTTGTTTAATTAGCTCAGACAGAAGAAATTTAACAAGTTATAATTGGATTATTCTGTGGGTATTACATTACTTAATTCAGGTACGGATTCCGTACTTCTTCAGCAATATTCTTGTGAAAGTTAATTAATTCGTTTTGTTCCTCGTTTCGAATTTCGTTATTATTTCATATAATTGTTTCTTGTGAAATTCATATGATGGTTACCTTTTGACGTTTAGAATTCGTATTTGTACTCTTTAAATTATTTTGATCGTTGGTATCTTGTGATAGTGAAATAAGTTCGTATTTGAAATAATTCAATATCATTTGGAGATGGTCATATAAGCCTTGTGATTTGAACCCCTTTTGGCTTACATTTTGTAGTTTGATCCTTAGGGTATACTTGAGCTAACCACCTATGGGGGTACCACAGGCATGTCCTCTTAACACCGGGACATAACACCTTCCGTGGCGGTGTGATCAGTCCACGACGTATCCTTTTGTATACTCTGGTGTGTGAGCTTTGGCCATTTGATATATTTATTCAGGATACGTATGGGTCGACCCAATATTTGATTTGATTTGATTTGTTTAGCGGATTAGTGACGTATGTGTCGTGCGTACTATCCGATCCGATTTGCATGCATCATGGTACCGATGTATTTTGTTAGCCTTTGGCTATTTGTATTTGAGCTCAGTATGAAATTATAACACCCAACCATTTGATTCAGCTTATTATTTTTGTACTCTATCTATTTATCTCAGTTGATTTCGTATTTCAGTTGTACATTTTTGTATATCTATATTCGTACTGGGCATTTGGCTCATGCTGTGTTTTTCTTCCGGCAGGTAATCAGGGGGATCAAGGACAAGTGTGATAAGAGATCTCTTCTATCCAATGAATTAGATATTCTGTTTAGGTTAATTTGGAGTTGTATTAAATGTTTTTAATATGGGTTGAACTGTTTGAAATTTATTACAGGTTGACTTATGGCAATTATTAGTTATTGGAGTTATCTATTTTGTGGTTTAGAGCTTTTAATTTATTTTATAAGTTCTGTTGTGCTTTGCTTGTGACCTCCCTTTCCTATTTCGGAGAGGGGGTGTTACAAATATGTCCTTCCTGACCGCAAATATAACATACATACTTACCCTTCAAACACTCCCCATAGTGATTCTTCCCACACTTGCTACATGTCGGTTTTATCTGCTGTGAACTTCCTTGTTGATTCCACGAGTTATTACCACTGTTGTCCCACTTGCTTTTTGTTGTTGCTACCACCGTTGCTGACATTCTGATTCCCACCTTCATTCTTCTTCTTATTTTTTTCTCGGTTATACTTGGATACCGCTTCACTTCCCCTTTCTGCAATGATTGCCTTCTCTAACAAAGTCGAAAACGAATCAATCTGTAGTACTGCTACCTTGCTGAATATCCACGGTTTTAATCCATTCTCAAAACGTTGCGTCTTGCGTTCTTCTGTATCCACTTGATGTGGTGCGAACCTTGCTAACTCGTTGAATTTGGCGGTGTATTCCGAAACTGACATATTCTCCTGCTTCAGTTCTAAGAATTTAACCTCCATCATTCCTTGCAAACTTCGTGGAAAGTAATTCTCGAAAAACAATTCTTTGAATCTCTCCCACGTTACAACTCCTTCTCCAACTCTACTCTGATTTGATTCCCACCAGAAGTTAGCTTCTCCTTTCATCAAGTAGGTAGCGAAAGACGTCTTTTACTCCTCAGCAACTCTTGCAATAATAAAAGCCTTCTCCATTTCCTTCACCCATGTTTGAGCTTCGATTGGATCTGTTGTTCCCTTAAACTCTGGCGGACCTACTGGCTTAAAGTCTTTAAAATTCTCCATTTGATTCTCTGGCAGAATTCCTGCGACTGGTGTCCGATTCTGCATAGCCTCTACCAGCATATTCACAAAATCTTGTATAGGGTTCGTGTTACCTTCTTCATTATTAATGCAGTCTTCTACCCTTCGGTTTCGTTGTTCTCTTCTTGGCCGCATTGTCTGAATAAACAAAACCTTAAGTTACTACTTTGTGTTTTACATTTTATACCACATTTTATTAGTGTTAACATAAAAAAAAATTTAATGCTTAATTTTAAGCTCAGTCAAACAAGACATAACGTTGCACTCACATTCATATACCAAACATTAGTATTACACACTTATAATATTTTGGCAAATTACTATAAATGCCATCTATCCCATTTAAACAGCAAAAGACGGAATTTACCAAAAGTTATACTCCCCTAATCACATAAGGTGGGGATACATTATATTACACACTACCTCTCACAGTCTGAGTTTATATCATACATTATATAACCCTAGTAAACAAAAGGGGTACATATTGCATCTATATACATAATAACTAAACTATATCATCACTGCATGTCCTGCTGAGTCACATCTGCATGAACATGCTCCTACTGTCCCTGCGGAAATATTTTATCCATAACTCGGCGACGAACCGAGCGACTGGTCTCTCCTACCTCTGTATGAGGCCTCCTCTCTCCAACTCTCTGACTCATATAGGTTGAATCCAAAGCTAGCCCCAAAGTCTCTATCCTGACATTCTTTGCCTGCAATACTGCCTCTAGCGGGTCAACCTTCCTCGCTGCTCGGACCCAGGCTTCCTCAACCCAAATCTTTTCAGCGATCTCTATGTCAAACTCAAACAGCATAACCTGATGCTCTATGTTCAACACTCCCAACTGCACTTCCTCTTACTCTAACTTTTCTTTCAGCTCCGCTAATTTTGCCTAAGCTTGATAAGCTGCATCTCTATACAGTTGTTCCATAAACTGATGTGTGAGGTTCTGTTCTTCTAAATGGTTAACTCTATTCTCCAACTCATTGTTCCTAGCCAATAAGTCCCCAATCAATTCATCCTCAGGGGTATCCTCCAACACCTCATGCTCAATTGGCTCCTCTATAGGATCTACCAGCTCTTGATCAACAGTGTGACTGTCTTGTTGCTCTTCAGACATCCTACGGTCACAATATCGAAAACAAACAAATAAACAACATTAGTGTCACAATAAAATATATTCATTGATGAAATGAAATGATATTTTATTATGTACACCTATACTAGATGAATTTTCACAATCCATCTTCTAGCATACTCTATACGAGTCTCCTTCTAAGGTTATAACCTAGGTTTCGCATCCTAAAGTTTATAACCTACAGCTTTGATACCAACCTGTGACGCCCCCAAATCCGGGTTCCATAACCTTGGCATTTGGTGCTCACGATCTAACATCTTCATACACATTCTATAACTAAGCGGAATAAATAAACATAAATTGTTTGTTATATAAGGTTCTACATCAAATCCCAAGGGTCTAATAACCTTTATTTATTACATACCTTAACAACCACAAAAGGTTTACATAAATAATTGACATAGGATAACAACATAATTAAACATGCATTATCTATTCTTGCACTTTTGCTTTCCCTTTGTCCTTGTTGGATGTCTCTGGCTTAACTGAAATAAACGTCATGATATAGCAAGGGTGAGCAACTAATTCGCTCAACAAGTTTAAATACAAGAAAAATATATCATGATTAGATAGAATTATCTGGTGAACTTTCAACAATATATAATGATTGTGAAGAAACGAAAGTCAAGCTTCAATAAATGGAAGATTTAATAAATAATGCTGAGTGGCCAACAATGACCATGAACATATGCGAAGGTTTATCAGCAGTTATACTGGACCTTTTAAAAATTTTGGTAATCAAGGGGATCAGCCTTTCATACCCGGTGAATATGCATACCACTTAAAGTCGGGCAATTATCATTTGTATTCGATATATTGCCTTAAAAAATGTTCTTTTTATCAGTCGAAGAGTCCGTACCAACAATTGGTTTGGAACAGCTTTTAGAAACTTATTTTAACAAATTTAAATCATGTTCGGTCTAGCTGATACAATTAGCTAAGACCTAGTTCATAAACAGTTCATAAATAATAGAACTCAAATTATTTCACAGTTCAAATAATAGAATAGGAAATCAATTGCACTAAGTGCGAATAACAATAATCATTATGGATGTGGAATAATCAACAATAATTATCCACTAACATGCATTTAAGAATAATAACTCAAGTTTGAGTTAGAAACTTGCCTCGATTGCAGTCTACTGCTACACAATTTAAGTTAACTTCTTAAAGAAAGACCTATAATTGATAAGATTGATCTTTCAATTAGCATAACATATATTGACTTATAATACTACTACCCTTGTATTAAATTATCTAACATTTAGTCATACAATTAAACATTAGATATCACATCAAATCCTTAGTAATATTATCATCCCTTGATAATATTGCTATCACAAAATCATCATCTTAAACTCTCATCTAATATTATTAATCTTTTAATAATATGTTAATCCTTTATTAATATTATTAATCACTTAATAATATTTTAACCTCTTATTAATATTATTAATCACTTAATAATATTTTAATTACTTACTAATATTATTAATCATTTAATAATATTTTAACCATTTATTAATATTATTAATTATTTAATAATATTTTACTCAATCTCAAATATTATTAATCATTTAATAATATTTTACACATTCACTAATAGTATTATTCATTTAATAATATTTTAATCATTTATAAACAATTTAGTTTAATTATTTTTCTCTTACTATTTAATTTATCTAACACACATATCATGACATCCTTATAACATAAAAAAATAAATGACCAAAATATCCTTATAAAGTCTTTATACATCATATATTGATCATTAATAAATAAAATCACATTTACAAGTTTTACAACTTGATTTAACTTAACTTATCTATTTATTTACAATCTAAACATAGCCATGAAAAATACCAAAACAACTTTTTATTTTTTTCTTTTCTGAAAAATATCAGTATATGATATTTTAGTGATAATATATTTTTCCTGTAATTTTTCAGTTTTGTTTACTATTTTTAAATGGTCCAAAATAGTCCAAAATTGTTATAATTATTATAAATTATCCTTTGTTAACAAATTATAAACTTTATATGGTGGTCTCCTGTTATCAACACCTAGCTCCTGTAAAAATTTCACATATTTTTGAGTTGTATTTTAGGAGTTATTACAGTTTATTTTTAAAAACGTACTTTCTTATAAAAACCATAACTCTCATTATATACATCAACAAATTACCATCTTTGGACAGGATCTTAATAACTCAGTATACTAACATTTCACAGAGATCAGAATTTTTAGAGCAATTAAAATGGCCGAAACTGCCCTTGATACAATTTGACCTGTGACAGTTTTTAACCTACAGTTTTTATTCCACCCGCTTGGACTATTTTACCAAAATAGTTGTCATATCTTGCTCAGTTAATAAATTTGAGTTCTACCACTTGGATTTAACAACTAACTCATATATCTAACACCTTTCTTTTACGGATTACAAAATTGATTTACGGATTTAAAATGGCGAAGGTCCAAAGTGGACTGAAAATTAAGGTTTTATAAACTAAAAACTGTTTTTCATCTTCTTCTTTGTTCAAGCTCAAAAACACATAAAATAGTAAGATCTAAGCATGAAACTACATAAAACATATAAATCTAGTGTTTTATGGTTCAAGATCATAAACTCATGATTTATTACTAAATATCCACAATAAATCATATTAAGATAACAAGGTTTTGAGTTTTTGGGTTTTTATACCTTGTCTTATAGGCTACCCTTCTTCTCCTTCCAAAATAATTTATGGATCTTGCAGACATGAAACAAAACTTTTTTGTTTTTGAAATTTTGGCAGCCCCTCTTGATGAGTGTGTTTTATACACACAAATTGGGTACTTTTAGCCTTGATAATTTGTAAGTCTTTAGCTATTTCGTTTGGTTTTATGTATTTTCATCTTATTGTTGTATAATATAGTTTTATATTACTTTTATATATTTTTATATGCTTTTATGTGTTTTTACTTTGTTTTGTAGAAATGGAAATAAAGGCCTCTTGGATCGATGCATTTTTGGCTTGAATCTAGCATTCCCGCTGCTTGTTTCTCAATTTCACCCATGATCCAATCCGAATCTCTCAAAACTCAAAGAATGAAAGTTGTAGATCTTTGTCTTAGCGTTCCAGAGCATTCAGAATCATCCAATTTGAAGTTCGTATGAGAGAGTTATGGTCATTTTACCATCGGATTTTGCAGGACATTTACACAGCAGTTGCTTCGGGCTCCATTTGAGCCTTGCTCCGGCCATTATCTCGACGAGCTCCAGTTATAGAAGTTGTAGAGCTACTTCTTAGCTTTCCATAGCCTACTTAAGCGCCTAAATCCGAGTTCGGACGAAGAAGTTATGGCCATTTTACCTGAGCTCGTCGGGGCGGGAATTTCCTACACAAATTCCTCGCCGAGGCGAGAGCTCGCCGGGGCGAGAAAATGTAGGCCAAAATCCTCGCCGGGGCGAGCTCGACTATAGCAGAAAGCTAAATTGTGCGGGATTTTGGTCTATTTGGGTGTGCTAAGCTAGGTTAGGCATCCAGGGGGTTTATACTAACAGAGGAGGCACGAAATATCAGATATAGAAGGTAGAAATCAGCAACTCTAGGGAGAGGAGGCTACACAATACATCAAATTAGAGGGCCAAAGTGCTAAAATCAAGCTAAATCAAGCAAGGCCAAAGAGCTAAAGCATCAAAGATTACAAAACCATGGAGGAGAAGCTAGGGTTCATCATCAATCCATCAAACATAATATGAAAATCTACAAAAAGTGGGTTTATCTCTAGTTTTCCCTTCTATTTTGTAATCCAACATGATGTATAAATTGAATATGATGTTATTTGTAGTTATCATGACCTAGAACTTGTTTTCTAAGATTTCAATGGAACCCAATACATAGTTTGAATTGAATGCTCTCTCTTTGATGTTGGTTAATTATTTGTGATTGGATATCATAATTTTTGCTTTATATATTAATTACCTAGCTAGTAATTACCTTGGGAACTTATATGAAATTGAGAGAGGAAGTATAGGTTGAGACCTTGTTATGATATCATGTGAAAATTAGATATTCTTATGGCTAATTTATGAAATTAAGTGACATGTGTTTTATTTATTACCCTCATGAATTGATAATTTGATTGTATTTAGCATAGACATATATCTAAATGCCACATGTATCCATTTGAGAATCCATGCTTAATGATTTCTATTGCGAAAGTTGGTAATTGATGGAGTAGTTAATGAGGTTTTGTGACATACACCTTACTAATTGTTCTTGATATGAGAATCTTGCTAGTGTGTAGAATAGAGATATATCTATACACCGTAATGGAGAATACGTATTTGACCATCGAGAGAGGCTTAGACATACTTGTGATTTCTCGGGTAACAATCCTTGTGATTTAACTAGTTGAAAAGAGAGAGTTAGGATATTCAAGTGAAGTGTTGGGGGAAATTGTGATCTTAGAGTTGTTAATATTTGATTTCATTATATTAAAGCTTTCCATAGTTCCTTGAATATTTGTTATCTTCATTAATGCAAAACAACAAAAACAATTATCCTTTGTTTAAATAAGATTGAGATGATAAAAGATTAGTATTTGAAAAAGACTAGTAACAATTCCTCGTGGGATCGATACTCTACTTACTCTTTATTACTTGTTGACCGCGTATACTTGCACATAAATTGTCGTTATATAAATCGGACAACAAGTTTTTGGCGCCGTTGCCGGGGAGTTAGTTTTCTAAAGTTTTTCCAATATTAATTACAATCAAATTGATCTTAATTTAAACTTGTATATAAATTTGTTTTTACGTTATTTTAACATTTTCCTATTTTGATGCTTTACGAGGTACACCATGGATGATTTTGCTTATCAATGGCCGTACATGAGTATGACTCAACCAAGAGAAACTGGGATTGACGGACTCAATGCACTCTCTGCATTGTCAGCACAATTTGAAACACTATCAAGGAAGTTGGATGCCTTAGTAGCAGAGAGCACTCAAGGTATAGCAGTGACATGTGATTATTGTGCTGACAATCACCCGAGTCATCAATGCACCGTCAGTTTTGGACCGGTACATTACGGTGGTGATTACCTCAACAACTATGCTTATCCCGATTATCACCAAGATTGGGGGTATCACCTGGATTCTACATGGAGCTACAATTATGATGATCAATACTATGCTCCAAGTCCAGTTGTTGCACCGGAATTCTCATGTCCAACTCTATTGCCACAAGAAGAGAAGATGTCAAACTTTGAGGAACTTGTGTCTAAGATCATGGCTTCGAAGGAGGAGATGTTGAAAAGTCAGAAAATATCAATTCAAAATCTTCAGAATCAGATTGATCAAATGTTCAAAGCTTTGAACAACTGTCCTCAAAATTATTGGTGTCATGACATGGATTCTGAGACTTATGGTGAGCCCGAGCCAAATCTGCAACTGGATGCGCCACAAGATGTCGACAAAGCGGAGACAAGTGGGGCTATGGAAAATGAGGCCACCGAAGATCTATCTGTAAGTGCTAACGAAGATG
Organism: Aralia elata; assembly: GCA_034770075.1. Lineage (NCBI taxonomy): Eukaryota > Viridiplantae > Streptophyta > Magnoliopsida > Apiales > Araliaceae > Aralia > Aralia elata. The sequence continues at coordinate 24,715,619 of CM068382.1, forward strand.
AGCCGATTGTATTAGTGCCCCAAGTGCCTTCGTCAACAAAATTCAAGAATCCAATCAGTTTTGCAAAACCATGCCCAATTGGAAGTCATGTCGTCGGCAAAGCTCCTTTTGACATGAGAGCTAACATAAACTTGGAACAATGGTGGGCCGAGGAAAAGAAGAAAGAAGAAGAGCCCGTTGTGCTTGTCAAGCCCCAATGCCCTAATCTTATCATAGACACAACGGAAGAGGAAGCACCTAGTTTGTCAACGTTCGCAATTGGGCACTTATCTAAAGAGATCAAACTAGGTGATCTTGATACAATGACTCCTACTAAAGCGAAGCCCTCAAATGTTACATCACTACCAATGGATGAAGCGGGCGGGGAAAGCTTCTTTGTGCCATTAATTGAAATTAAGTTTGGGGGTCACCAACTAGGCATGCATGCCATGCAAATCAAAGAAAGAACAGCGAGGCGGCATGCAATGGTCAATTTTGCGATTGAGCCGGATTGAAATGAAATGGAGGAGTCGAGCTAACGACTTTAAACCAAGCGCTTCTTGGGAGGCAACCCAAGTTTACTATTTTGTTTTTATTTTTGTTTGATTGCATTTTAGTGGTTTAATTGCATTTTAATTTATTTAGTCATTTGTTTTCAGGTACGCTCCCAACTTAGAGGTATTGAAAGATGATATCAATGGCGCTTGACACGGTTTCAGGGAAGTCTTCTATTTTAATTTTTCCTATATCAGACATTGAGGACAATATCAAGTTTAAGTTTGGGGGTAGTACTTCGTATTTGTGTGTTTTTAATTTAATTTTTATGTGATTTAAGATATGTATTTTTGTTCAAAAAAAAAAAATTCATTTATTTTTAGGATATGTCCCTTGAGCATTGTTTTAATTTGATTTGGACCATAATCCATGGTCTATGATAATGGCTTGTTTGAATTGATTCTAACTCATGGAAAATGGATAAATGTTGCTTAGTCTTTGTGCTTAATCGTTATTGTTGGTTATTGTTTTGCTTATTCGTCCTTTCACTCTTTTGCACCTACCCATGAGTATTGAGCTAGTTGTATGCTTAGAGAAGGCTTTTATAACCGAATGCTTGTGAGAAATATCTATAAACTCTAAAACTCGTTTAAACATCACTCGAAGCAAGGTGTCCAAATTTGTTGTGTTTGAATTGTTGGTCATGTGGTGAGTTGAGATGGAACGTAAAACGCACTCACTCATGGACACATGCGTAGGAGAGATAGAGCGTAAAACGCACTCTCTTATAATTGTGATTAAAGAATGAAAATTGTATATTTCAAATCTTGTGTTGAGTTGAGATGGAGCATAAAACGCACTCACCCACAAGAGTGGACTTAGGATAAGATGGAGCATAAAATGCACTTACCTAGAGTCTTTTGATTTCAAATTTTTGGAAATTGCGATTTGTATACCTTTGTATTGAGTGATGTGTTAAGCATGTTGTTTCGGGATTTATTTTGATTATTTCATAAGGTAATGTGGTTGCATAGCTTCATCCGAGCTTGATTGGTTTAGTGCCATTGGGTACTCACACACACGGAAGGGACCTAAAGCAAGCTATGACTAGCCAATTGTAAATCTAGACTTGCAACGTTTTGAAAGTTTCCTTGAGTTTTCATGTGTTTATGCTTTGGGACCATAGGTTAGCTTATTAACTCATTGCTCAAGATAGTTTTTATTTAGAAATGTTTAATTTTTATAGTTTGTGTGTTTTGCTTGAGGACAAGCAAAGGTTTAAGTTTGGGGGTATTTGATGAGTGTGTTTTATACACACAAATTGGGTACTTTTAGCCTTGATAATTTGTAAGTCTTTAGCTATTTCGTTTGGTTTTATGTATTTTCATCTTATTGTTGTATAATGTAGTTTTATATTACTTTTATATATTTTTGTATGCTTTTATGTGTTTTTACTTTGTTTTGTAGAAATGGAAATAAAGGCCCCTTGGATCGATGCATTTTTGGTTTAAATCTAGCATTCCCGCTACTTGTTTCTCAATTTCACCCATGATCCAATCCGAATCTCTCAAAACTCAAAGAATGAAAGTTGTAGATCTTTGTCTTAGCTTTCCAGAGCATTCAGAATCATCCAATTTGAAGTTCGTATGAGAGAGTTATGGTCATTTTACCATCGGATTTTGCAAGACATTTACACAGCAGTTGCTTCGGGCTCCATTTGAGCCTTGCTCCGGACATTATCTCGACGAGCTCCAGTTATGGAAGTTGTAGAGCTACTTCTTAGCTTTCCATAGCCTACTTAAGCGCCTAAATCCGAGTTCGGACGAAGAAGTTATGGCCATTTTACCTGAGCTCGTCGGGGCGGGAATTTCCTACACAAATCCCTCGCCGCGGCGAGAAAACGTAGGCCAAAATCCTCGCCGGGGCGAGCTCGCCTGTAGCAGAAAGCTAAAATGTGCGGGATTTTGGTCTATTTGGGTGTGCTAAGCTAGGTTAGGCATCCAGGGGGTTTATATTAACAGAGGAGGCACGAAATATCAGATATAGAAGGTAGAAATCAGCAACTCTAGGGAGAGGAGGCTACACAATACATCAAATTAGAGGGTCAAAGTGCTAAAATCAAGCTAAATCAAGCAAGACCAAAGATCTAAAGCATCAAGGATTACAAAACCATGGAGGAGAAGCTAGGGTTCATCATCAATCCATCAAACATCATATGAAAATCTACAAAAAGTGGTTTTATCTCTAGTTTTCCCTTCTATTTTGTAATCCAACATGATGTATAAATTGAATATGATGTTATTTGTAGTTATCATGACCTAGAACTTGTTTTCTAAGATTTCAATGGAACCCAATACATAGTTTGAATTGAATGCTCTCTCTTTGATGTTGGTTAATTATTTGTGATTGGATATCATAATTTTTGCTTTATATATTAATTACCTAGCTAGTAATTACCTTGGGAACTTATATGAAATTGAGAGAGGAAGTATAGGTTGAGACCTTGTTATGATATCATGTGAAAATTAGATATTCTTATGGCTAATTTATGAAATTAAGTGACATGTGTTTTATTTATTACCCTCATGAATTGATAATTTGATTGTATTTAGCATAGACATATATCTAAATGCCACATGTATCCATTTGAGAATCCATGCTTAATGATTTCTATTGCGAAAGTTGGTAATTGATGGAGTAGTTAATGAGGTTTTGTGACATACACCTTACTAATTGTTCTTGATATGAGAATCTTGCTAGTGTGTAGAATAGAGATATATCTATACACCGTAATGGAGAATACGTATTTGACCATCGAGAGAGGCTTAGACATACTTGTGATTTCTCGGGTAACAATCCTTGTGATTTAACTAGTTGAAAAGAGAGAGAGTTAGGATATTCAAGTGAAGTGTTGGGGGAAATTGTGATCTTAGAGTTGTTAATATTTGATTTCATTATATTAAAGCTTTCCATAGTTCCTTGAATATTTGTTATCTTCATTAATGCAAAACAACAAAAACAATTATCCTTTGTTTAAATAAGATTGAGATGATAAAAGATTAGTATTTGAAAAAGACTAGTAACAATTCCTCGTGGGATCGATACTCTACTTACTCTTTATTACTTGTTGACCGCGTATACTTGCGCATAAATTGTCGTTATATAAATCGGACAACACCTCTCTCTCTCTCTCTTGTTTTGCTCTTTAGCTTATGAACTTAGGAAATGTAAAAATGAAATAAACTTTGGCTAGCAAATGAAAGACACTCTATTTATAGCTATAAAAATGTTTACTTATAACATATGTATGTCTACATTTAATATTTAAAAATCTCACATTTTCTAAGATATCCCACAAATTATGGACCTCATCTTATTTTGTTAGCTAATATAGGAGACACTAGGGTAGAAGAGTTGGTGACTAGCCTTAAAAAAAATTGAAATGAAGTTTTATTACTCTCTCTTTCCACATCCGACTACTCTCCCTCTAATTAATCCCATTTTTGATTTTCTTTATTACTTAATTTGCTATTTTAATCTTCTAGAAGATCCATCCCAAGTTGGGCTAAGGTTTGGGCCATCCTTAATTTCATTTGGGCTCTCTAATAAATTGTTTGGGCCACTAGAACTATCATGGGTCCAACACATAAATTTTACATTACCCTAGTTATTTAATTAGGATTCCTAGTCCACTCATTTTGGACTTTTTTTATAAATAATTACTCATATGAGTTTAATTACATAACCCAATTAGACTTGCTTTAATTAGGTTTAAAATTAATAATTAAATTGAGATAATAAAATTAATCTCTTAGGTTAGTCCACTAGTATATATTTTAAATACTAAAAATCATCAATAAATATAACCCTTAGGTTATTTAATTCTCACACCTAATGTATATAATTAGGTTGTATAGCTTTCTTGTTATTACACATAATATGTTAAATAAATATATACACATATAATATATATATATATATATATATATATATATATATTCATTAAATCACATACACATCTTTTATAAGTCACAAAGTATTTAATACATTGATAACAATTTAATATTCTCATTTACATTGTGACCCAATATTCTTGGTTATTACAGTAAGTTTCCCCAACTTGTGCAAGTTTATTATTCTGTACAAGTCCCTTAATTTATGAGAATTTCCTGAATGACAAGTTCCTAAACCTCAAGCATTTTTGCTTTTGGTATAATTTTCCTGAGTTATGAATTTCATTCAAGTTCATTGCTATTATGTAATATTAAATTTCAGAATATATTTGCAAGATTTGTTGAACTCTAAATTTTTAAATACCCTGATTCATTTGTAATAAAGAGAAAGTCATTGTTTCGGCTTACTCTAAAAATAAGAATTTATATTATTGTTTTTCAAACCAAATTGTTTTGGGGCGGAATCTTAGACTGAGTTGAACAACCCTATTTTATATAGGGGATATTATTGTCGAAAAAATCTGGCATGTGGAGATAATGTTGTGCATAACATAGGGTACGATAGGTTGATCCCCTAAAGTGTCTGTGAAGAGTTTTTCAGTCTTTATGGCTGATAAACACTTATGGAGAGTCAGCAGTTTTTATAACTATAAGACACTTACGGTCTTGGTCCTTATGACCACTCAGCTCAGAGAAAAATAATTTATTTGACACTCATTAATTTAAATTTGTTCATTATTGTATTCTTCATTATTCTCATTCATTATCCTGATCTAATTTGCATTCGGTTATTTGATTTCTTTATAATTCAGTTCTTGATATCTCATATACTTACTGAGCAATCTTGTTGCTCACCCTTGCGACATATATATTCTTTGCCGAAAAAGACGGTATAGCAGAAGGATCCCAGTCTAAAAGTAAGGGAAAAGAAAAAGTAAAAGAAGAATGAAATCGTAGATAAATCATGTCTTGTATAAAATGTAAATTTCAAGAATATATGTAGATCGTAGTAGATAAAGACCTGTGATGTATTTATGTACTTGATGTAAATTATGTAACAAACTAGTGATTATGTAATATAACTAGTAGATTCTGAGTAAATGTAAGGTATAGTGACCGCCATGTCTATAGTAGCGAGTACTCAGATATGAGGGCGTCACAAAAACTTATCCATATTTCTCTTTTGTTTCGTTAGCCATGAATAATAACTTGACGCATATAAAGAATATTTAATAGGTATTTGACATTTGCAAGAGTAATTCTATTTAATGTTAATTAAATTATTCAATAATTTATTTAATGTTGATAAGATTACTCAATATTTTGTATGGTTATTTCAATGTTATTTAAGTTATCAATGTTGAATGTTGTTATGTTCGAATTAATTGAAATTAATCCAGAAGAAGAGTTGAATAGATTAATTCACATTTTTATAAAAATTTTGCCTTTTTAAAAATTTACTATTAAATCCCTATGTGAGTTTGTAAAAGTATTGTTGAATATTTTGCAAATAAAGTTAAGAAATAGGGGTAGAGAAATACCAAGTAAGAAACAACGATATTCACTATTTATATCTCTACTAGATATATATAACTACTCCATCCCCAAACCCCTCTTCAAGATTTGGGATTTTTTCACCAATAAAATTTCACTCCTTAAATAGGTGGTGAAACCTTTATACAAATCTGTTTCTGATCTTAGGACTACTATTTTCTAGTATCCTTCAAGAAACATAGATTTTCTTTCTAGAGTACTTGTATTCCTTCTTCGGCAGGTCTTGGAAGTTGATATCTTTTATCTTCCTCACTCACTTAGAAATCCAAACCATAGCATTTCTTAGGTCTTGATCTTGAAACCATAATCACTCAATTCTTCACACACTAAAAGAGTATCTAGCTCTACCTTTTATTTTAAAAGTTGTTTGTATTTTAATTATTGCTTCTCAAATAAGCAAACTAACATATTTTTGGCACTGATATTTCAATTTACAAGATAAGTGATAATAACAATGGTAGTTCAATTAAATCTTGCAACTAAGATATATGCCAAATAAACCAATGATCATAATAATATAATTGTTTATATATTTAGGATCAAGTTGGTTTAGTGCTATAAACTAATCTTTGTTTTTATACACAATGACAAATTTTCCTTGCAAAAGTGATAAGGATAAAAGCCGTCTGCATTAAGAATAGACGGGTTATCTAATCTCAAGGATTAAACTAACTTGTATTACTTTTCTTGAAAGGATTACAGTTCACAATTTATCAAGGTGATAGAGCTCAGATTCCTAATTATAAATAGGTACGTATCAGAGTTTGAAAATTGATCACTAGTTTCTCACTTTCTTTAAAATGACTATATAAAAGCTTGATTTATATATATATATATAAGCAATATTAATATTCAAGTTAATATAGATATTTACTATAATAAGCAACTTGAATGAGCACAGATATAGATGAGATCGAAAGTGATAGTGCTTTGTGCTACAAGTGTTTAATATGAATGCATAAACAATTATAATAAATGTTAAACACTAACTAGGAAGTCTACAACAAACACAAATATAAGATTAAGTGTGATTGAAGTATGTGAACCAATGAACTCTTCTTACACTTTTTGCTCACTAACTTCCTTAACCCCACTAATTAGAATCTAGCTTGAGAATTTTGGAGATTAGATAGAATTTGTGGGAGTATTCTTGCTTTTTGTTAAATTCAAAAATAATTGAGGAATAGTTAGGCTATTTATAGGCAAAGCTTTTAAGAAAAGGATGGCTAGGATTTATTCTTGAAAAAGCTTGATCTAATGGCCATTATTTTGCCTAAATAATTTTTTGCAGCCTTGTTCCAAAATTGAGCTCATTTAGACTGATTATGAGGCATAAAAATTGATATATATCCGGATATATAGAGAGAAATGAGATTTTAAAAATTTTGTACTTTCTTCTCATTCTTTTCTTGCCACATCATAAGTTCATTCTCTTTTTGAAAAAACCACATGCTTAATTCAAGGCCGACATAGTACAATTCTAAGCTTTGGCTGAATTTGTTAAGGAGAGAAATGGATTTCTTTTCTTTTTTTTTCTTTTTTTTTTGCTAAAAAAGAAATGGATTTTTTTTTGTCCTTTTATTTCCTATTTCCATGCCAGTTAGGATTATATATATATATAGGAAAATTTTCAAAAGTGAACTCTTAAAAAGCGAACTAAAGACGAACCGTCGTCTTTGGTGTATATGGCGACGATTCGACCCGTCGCCAAAGATTGCATGGCTACGGCGACAGGTCGAATCGTCGCCATAGACACCAAAGACGACGGTTCGTCTTTGGTTCGCTTGTTAAGGTTCGCTTTAGAAAGCTTCCCTATATATATATTTATATGTTTGTACTTTTTATTTTCTTTGCAACTCATTAAGCATAACAACTATATTTCATGTTTCTTTCCTTTATAGCGGATATCAAAAGAAAAGGAAGGACATTTGTCCTTTCTTCAATTTCAATTTTGCCAACTAGTGTTATATCTATCTATCTACCTATATCTATCTATCTATCTATCTACCTATATATATATATATATATATAGGGAAATAATCCATAGCATGTATTTGCTATGGATTAAAAAATAGCAAATAGCATCTAAACCATCCATAGCAATAATTAAGGGTCCAAATTAAAAAGGAGAAACTGACATCCGCTAGAATTACTAGCGGATGGAACAACGGATCAAATCTTACGAATTTAACCCCAACTCAGCAAAGGTCAACTCAGGTCATGATAGTAGCCTTTCATGATAGCACTAGTAGCTCAGAGGGTCATGATAGCCTTTCATTTCATCATCATCGCATCTCTCTACCTTTCACTGTAATTTTTCTCTTCCTCTTCATCCCTCCTCCAGTCCTTCCCTTCACTCTCCATCAAATCTCTATCTATTCATCACTCTATCCATTCATCTACCATTCCCACTTTCTCTCTCCTCCTCTTAAGAGTATATTTCGTTTCCTTCTTTTCTGTTCTCTCTGTAAACGAAAGAGAAAAAGAGAAAAAAATGAAAGAAAGATAGGTTAGTCTTATTAGTCCAGTCTTACTCTTACTCATGACTGAAGGTTTTGATTCACCATACCATGTCCCACAATAAAGCAGAAGAGATAAGCTCAGAGTGGCTAGGTGCGTAGACAACCTCCACTCCTGCGCAGGCTTACTCTCTCTCTCTCTACAATCCCTCCCTTATTTCCTCCTCCGATTTGCTAACCTGCGCCAACTTCCATCAGAACCCACTCCCCGAAAATTCCAAATCGGTCGCTTAGGCAGTTTTGTTGTTTATCGATGATGCAAGCTAAAAGACTACTCAGAAAAGGATGTGAGGGGCATTTAGCTTACATAGTAGATACCCAACAAGTGGTGCTAGATTTAAGTCAGATGCCAATAGTAAAAGAATTTGTGGATATATTCCCGGAGGAACTTCCTGGTATTCCTCCAGATAGGCAAGTGGAGTTTGTGATTGACTTAGTCCCTGGAACGGCGCCAATTTCAAAGGCTCCGTATAGAATGGCACCCGTAGAAATGAAGGAATTAATGATACAATTACAAGAGCTGTTGGATAAGAGATTTATTCAATCAAGTGTCTCACCCTGGGGAGCACTGGTATTATTCGTGAAAAAGAAAGATGGATCACCAAGGTTATGCATAGACTATAGGGAGTTGAATAAGGTGACTATCAAAAATAAGTATCCATTACCAAGAATAGATGATGTGTTCGACAAATTAAAAGGAGCAAAATATTTCTCAAAGATTGATTTGAGGTCAGGATACCATCAGTTAAAGGTAACAAAGGAGGATGTACTAAAAACGACATTTAGGACTCGTTATGGTCATTACAAGTTTCTTGTAATGCCATTTGGGTTGACAAATGCGCCAGCAGTATTTATGGACCTCATGAATAGAGTTTTCAAGCAGTGGTTGGATAAATTTGTTGTGGTATTTATTGATGATATTTTGATAAATTCAAAAACAAAGGAGGAGCATGAGGAACATTTAAGATTGGTGTTGGAGACCTTGAGAAGAGAGAAGTTGTATGCGAACTTTTCCAAGTGTGAATTCTGGTTGGAGAGAGTTCAATTCTTAGGTCATGTAATTGATAAAGACGGGATTTCGGTGGATCCAACAAAAGTAGAAGCCGTAGTAAATTGGGAACAACCGAGAACTCCAACGGAGGTTAGAAGTTTCTTAGGATTAACGGGATACTATCGAAGATTCATTCAAGATTTTTCAAAGATTGTAGGACCGCTAACAAATTTGACTAGGAAAAATGTGAAATTCGTTTGGGCAGAGAAATGTGAAGAAAGTTTCCAAGAGCTGAAGAAACGATTGAGCACGACTCTAACATTATACTGGAAGGTTTGTGGTTTATAGTGATGCCTCACATCGAGGACTAGGCCGTGTTTTAATGTAGCATGGGAAAATGGTTGCTTACGTGTCACGATAGTTAAAAGATTATGAGAAGAAATATCCTACTCATGATTTAGAATTGGCAGCCGTAGTTTTTGCTCTAAAAATTTGGAGGCATTATTTATACGGAGAAAAGTGCGAGATATACACAGATCATAAAAGCTTGAAATATATCTTCACACAGAAGGAATTAAATATGAGACAAAGGAGATGGTTGGAGTTAATCAAGGACTATGATTGTGAAAATTTGAATCATCCGGGCAATGCAAATATTATGGCTGATGCCTTGAGTCGGAAAAATCAGGAGAAGTTAATGAAATTAACAGTGCAAGATGAGTTGATAAAAGAATTTGAAAGATTAGAGATAGAAATAAGAAGTTCAGGAGAATTTTCTAAGAAGTTGTATGCAATGGAGATTTGTCCGACTTTATGGGATAGAGTTAAGGAGTTCCAGATGAAGGATGAGGATTATGAAAGAATAAAGAAACAAATAGCAGAAAAAGAAAATGAGAAATTCAGGATGGATAAGGATGGTATTATACGATTTGAAGATAGGATATGGGTACCTACAGTGTTAGAATTAAAAGATGAAATTTTGCAGGAAGCTCATAATTCTAAATTTACGGTACACCCTGGTAGCGCGAAGATGTATAAGGATTTACGACAATATTACTGGTGGCCGGGAATGAAGAAGGAAATTACAGATTGGGTCAGTAAGTGTTTAACCTGTCAGAGAATCAAAGCAGAACATCAGAGACCCAGCGGTTTACTTCAACCCTTAGATATCCCTGAGTGAAAATGGGAGCATATCACCATGGATTTTATTATGGGACTCCTGACTACTCAAAAAGGTTTTGATGCGATTTGGGTGATAGTAGATCGATTAACCAAATCCGCGCACTTTTTACCAATCCGAGTAAAATACAACTTAGATCAGTTAGCCAAACTCTATATCAAGGAGATTGTTTCAAGACACGGTGTTCCGATTTTCATCATATCTGATCGAGACCCGCGGTTCACATCAAACTTTTGGAGGAGTCTTCAGAATCATTTAGGGACACAATTGAGGTTGAGCACAACCTACCATCCTCAAACGGACGGGCAAAGCGAAAGGACAATCTAGACTCTAGAAGATATGCTGAGAGCATGTGTTATGGACTTCAAAGGAAGCTGGGACAATCACTTGCCGTTGGCGGAGTTCGCCTACAATAACAGCTATCGTGCCAGTATTGGAATGCCGCCGTACGAAGCCTTATATGGAAGAAAATGCCGAACACCTTTATGTTGGAATGAAGTCGGGGAACGTCAACTGCTCGGACCAGAAATCGTCCAGCAGACAGCAGAGATGGTTCGAGTGATCCATATCAGATTAAAAGCAGCACAGGATAGACAGAAAAAGTATGCTGATCAACATAGACAGAAGAGAGAATTTGATGTTGGAAGTTATGTGTTTTTAAAAGTATCTCCATGGAAGGGAAAAATACGATTTAGTAAGAAGGGAAAATTAAGTCCTAGATTTATAGGACCTTTTGAGATACTAAAGAGGATGGGAGAGGTAGCATACGAGGTAGCTTTACCTCCTGAGTTAGAGCACATACATAATGTGTTTCATATATCTTTATTACGTCCCTACAAGCCTGACTATAAGCATGTTATAGATTATGAACCCATACAGATCGAGAAGGATTTAAGCTACGAGGGGGTTCCTGTGTAGATCGTGGATATAAAAGAACAAGTACTGAGGAACAAGGTAATACCCTCGGTGAAGGTAATATGGAGAAACCAGCAACAAGAAGAAGCTACCTGAGAACTTGAAGAAAAGATGAAGCAAAATTATCCCTATCTGTTTGAATAGATTATAATGACGATTCCAGGGATGGAATCCCTATAAGGGAGGGAGAATGTAACATTCGAGACATTCAATCAATGTAAATAAAATTGCAAATTTGGGAAAATTACATAAAAAAGGGTTAAGTTCAGATTACCACTTGGGGTTTGGCTTCTTTCCCACTTAACCACCTGTAGTCAGTAAAGCTACATTTAAACTCCCGACTTTTTGAGTTGAAGTGAATAAATGCTTTCCGTCTTAACTCCGTTACTTGAGTTGGCTAAAGACTTAATTACCCTCCATATATGTATTGAAAACGACAGATGAGATAGGGTATTGAAAACTTGGTCACCAACAGAGACAAACTTCCTCCAAGAGAGTGCCCAGTAAAACGGAACATTGCATGATCACCATGATTTTTTACATGATCGCGGACTTCAGGCAACATCTGCTCATAAATCCCCTTCGCAGCCTCATATATACCTCTATGAACAAGCACATCCAGTCCCTAGACAAAAGATAAGGAACATGCAACACATCAAACCGGAGTTTCTTAACATTAAAAAACCAACTCTAAGCTGAAAAACCAATAGGGTATCTAAAGGATTTTTGAAAAGTGTACTACCTCAAACTGGATGGGTTCAAAGAGTAGATTGGCTTGCCATGACGCCAGTGACTTAGACCCCTACAAATAAAATAGTTTGCAGCAATGAAATAAGTATGCCAACAACTAGCAACTTGAATATCTCAGTGGATAAATGTATGCTCTGTTATAAATCATATATGCAAATTAAAATAAGTTCAATTGAATAGATAATTTATTCATCTTTCAAGATGAGAAATTCTTCACTAAGAATAACCACTGCCAATTTACCTCATCAACTCCAGAATATGTAAATACTAAATAAATGAATAACCTTTCGGCCTTACCTGAATGACAAAGAATCTTGTGGCAGTTTGATCATCATCATATATGAACCACTCACAAGGTGAAGAACTTGTTGAATTGAGATCATCAGCAACAGCCTGCTTCACTTCCTCCTTCGTCGCAACCATTGATGTCACTGAATCAGTGGTTGCAATAAAAGAGGCCATGTCTCCGTTTATCACATCAACATTGTTCATCATATCGACATTGCCAATACTTCCTCTGCCTCGTTCAGGCAAGCCTTCACTCACTTCTGCTTTTGATGATTTGAAGGTAAGAAGACTAATTGTATGAGAATGCAGATAAGAAGCAGCAGATGCAGCAACACGATAAGTAGCAGATGCACTTGTCCGATTCTCATCAGTCTTCCATTCATTGGCTTCAACGGTCTCCTTTGGGTTTCCTTTTGTTTCTTGAACATCATGTGAAACCTCAATTTTCTCTTGAACATCAGCCAAAGCCTTCTCTTCGTCTTGAGCATCAGCTGAAACCTTCTCTTTCTCAGCCTTCAACGTCTGTTCTTTTTTCTCCAATGATGAAGTCACAAAACGAAGTCCATGATATCTCAGGAGATTTCCTGTCTGTACCACCCAAGAATGAAACTAAATCACATTAATATATTCACTAAATGATGCTCATGGATGTTAAATTGAGCTGATAAGATCAAATTTAGGGATCTTCTAAATGAGCTATACATTGAAATATTCACTAAACGATGCTCATGATCCACAAAGCAACAGCATAATTAAAATATTCCACATGGCAACAATCAAATCCCAGAACGTTATCCAAGCATGAAATGCATCAAATATAGCATCTTGATTCAGGAAAAGGTCCCAACAGAGAATCAAACCATTAACTTGAAACTTGGTGAGAAATGAAACAATTGCACCTCATGACAAGTTGACAACAAGTCTCTGATAACATAAAGATGCCATCCAAATTGATATCTACATCGTTAACTAATGGGTAAATCATCCAATCAACAATGTCTACTAATTAATTTTAAATTTCACCTGAAAAAAATTGAATTCGACTAACAAAATCTACAATAAAACAAAAATTGCAGACCATGAACACCCGTAAATTGAAACTCCAAAAGATTCATCAATGACTTCATTTTCATAAATAAAAAATAAAATAAAATAAGTCAAGGTATTTTCATGATCCTGAATGTCTTTCAAAAGCCAAGAAGAAGAAGGGGGTATTTCGGACCTTTACCAGCCTTTTTTGACCGTTACAGCCCCTTCTCATGAACTTTTGGCGTCTGACATACACGCACAGTTATGCTGGATGGAAAATGTGACGTTTTCACTTCAACTCAAAAAGTCGGGAGTTTAAATGTTGCTTTACTGACTACAGGTGGTTAAGTGGGAAAGACGCCAAACCCCAGGTGGTAATCTAAACTTAACCCTAAAAAAAACAACAAAAAGGAAGAGAGAAAAATTTAGGAAAAATATAAGAAAATCAAGAGGAAGCAAAAGAAGGAAACAAAATTAGAAGGTATGCTTCGCATTATTCATTTTATTTTTATACATGAAGTTTTCATATATGATTATGTAATTCTTTGAAGGTTATATACTCCTCAAAATATAGTAATAGTTATATATGATATGTTAATATAGCAAAAATCATGCATGTGAATGCAAAATTTTAGTAAAACAAAGGGGAAGAAAACCCTAGAAAATAAAAACTAGAAACCCTAGTTTGAGCATTTAAAATTACAAAATAAGGAAGAAAAAAAAACTATAAAATAAATAAATACTTAATGGGAAATGGATAATTAAGAATGTAAGAAAATATCTAAATGGAAAGAGTTAAGAAAAATATAAAATACTTTTTCCAAGTAAATAAGTAAATAAAATTGTAAAACTCAGTTAAGGGTAGTTGTTGACTAAAAATAAAATTATGATAAATTAATATTTTTGACCTTCATGAATAATGATCTAGGTCAATTGCAGAAAAGAGTTATTGAGTTGGAAAATAGACTACGGAAAACATGCAAGTTTGACGCCCCCAAATCCGGGTTCCATAACCTTGGTATTTGGTGCTCACGATCCAACATCTTCATACACATTCTATAACTAAGCGGAATAAATAAACATAAATTGTTTGTTACATAAGGGTCTAATAACCTTTATTTATTACATACCTTAACAACCACAAAAGGTTTACGTAAATAATTTACATAGGATAACAACATAATTAAACATGCATTATCTATTCTTGCACTTTTGCTTTCCCTTTATCCTTGTTGGATGTCTCTGGCTTAATTGAAATAAACGTCATGATATAACAAGGGTAAGCAACTAATTTGCTCAGCAAGTTTCAATACAAGAAATATATATCATGATTAGATAGAATTATCTGGTGAACTTTCAACAATATATAATGATTGTGAAGAAACGAAAGTCAAGCTTCAATAAATGGAAGATTTAATAAATAATAATGAGTGGCCAATAATGACCATGAACATATGCGGAGGTTTATCAGCAGTTACACTGGACCTTTTAAAAGTTTTGGTAATCAAGGGGATCAGCCTTTCATACCCGGTGAATATGCATACCACTTAAAGTCGGGCAATTATTCATTTGTATTCGATATATTGCCTTAAAAAATGTTATTTATCTTAGTCGAAGAGTCCGTACCAACAATTGGTTTGGAACAACTTTTAGAAACTTATTTTAATAAATTTAAATCATGTTCGGTCTAGCTGATACAATTAGCTAAGACCTAGTTCATAAACAGTTCATAAATAATAGAACTCAAATTATTTCATAGTTCAAATAATAGAACAGGAAATTAATTGCACTAAGTGAGAATAACAATAATCATTATGGATGTGGAATAATCAACAATAATTATCCACTAACATGATTTTAAAAATAATAACTCAAGTTTGAGTTAGAAAATTTGCCTCGATTGCGGTCTACTACTACACAATTTAAGTTAATTTCTTAAAGAAAGACCTATAATTGATAAGATTGATCTTTCAATTAGCATAACATATATTGACTTATAATACTACTACCCTTGTATTAAATTATCTAACATTTAGTCATACAATTAAACGTTAGATATCACATCAAATCCTTAGTAATATTATCATCCTTTGATAATATTGCTATCACAAAATCATCATCTTAAACTCTCATCTAATATTATTAATCTTTTAATAATATTTTAATCCCTTATTAATATTATTAATCACTTAATAATATTTTAACCTCTTGTTAATATTATTAATCACTTAATAATATTTTAATTACTTACTAATATTATTAATCATTTAATAATATTTAACCATTTATTAATATTATTAATGCACTTTCTTATAAAAGCCATAACTCTCATTATATACATCAACAAATTACCATCTTTGAACAGGATCTTAATAACTCAGTATACAAACATTCCACAAAAGATCAAAATTTTTAGAACAACTAAAGTGGCCGAAACTGCCCTTGACACAAACTGACCTATGACAGTTTTTAACCTACAGTTTTTATTCCACCCGCTTGGACTGTTTTACCAAAACAGTTGTCATGGCTTGCTCAGTTAATAAATTTGAGTTCTACCACTTGGATTTAACAACTAACTCATATATCTAACACCCCTCTTTTACGAATTACAAAATTAATTTACGGATTTAAAATGGCAAAGGTCCAAAGTGGACTGAAAATTAAGGTTTTATAAACTAAAAATTGTTTTTCATCTTCTTCTTTGTTCAAGCTTAAAAACACATAAAATAGTAAGATCTAAGCATGAAACTACATAAAACATATAAATCTAGTGTTCTATGGTTCAAGATCATAAACTCATGATTTATTACTAAATATCCACAATAAATCATATTAAGATAACAAGGTTTTGAGTTTTTGGGTTTTTATACCTTGTCTTATAGGCTACCCTTCTTCTCCTTCCAAAATAATTTATGGATCTTGGAGACATGCAACAAAACTCTTTTTTTTTAAAAAATTTTTGGCAGCCCCTCTCTCTCTCTCTCTCTCTCTCTTATTTTGCTCTTTAGCTTATGAACTTAGGAAATGTAAAAATGAAATAAACTTTGGCTAGCAAATGAAAGACACTTTATTTATAGCTATAAAAATGTATACTTATAACATATGTATGTATACATTTAATATTTAAAAATCTCACAGTTTCTAAGATATCCCACAAATTATGGACCTCATCTTATTTTGTTAGCCAATATAGGAGACACTAGGGTAGAAGAGTTGGTGACTAGCCTTAGAAAAAATTGAAATGAAGCATTATTACTCCCTCTTTCCACATCCGACTACTCCCCCTCTAATTAACCCCATTTTTGATTTTCTTTATTACTTAATTTGGTATTTTAATCTTCTAGAAGATCCATCCCAAGTTGGGCTAAGGTTTGGGCCATCCTTAATTTCATTTGGGCTCTCTAATAAATTGTTTGGGCCACTAGAACTATCATGGGTCCAACACATAAATTTTACATTACCCTAGTTATTTAATTAGGGTTCCTAGTCCACTCATTTTGGACTTTTTTTTAAATAATTACTCATATGAGTTTAATTACATAACCCAATTAGACTTGCTTTAATTAGGTTTAAAATTAATAATTAAATTGAGATAATAAAATTAATCTCTTAGGTTAGTCCACTAGTATATATTTTAAATACTAGAAATCATCAATAAATATAACCCTTACGTTATTTAATTTTCACACCTAATGTATATAATTAGGTTGTAAAGCTTTCCTGTTATTACACATAATATGATAAATAAATATATACACATATAATATATATATATATATATATATATATATATATATATATATCATTTAATCACATACACATCTTTTATAAGTCACAGAGTATTTAATACATTGATAACAATTTAATATTCTCATTTACATTGTGACCCAATATTCTTGGTTATTACATTCTCCCCTCCTTATAAGAATTCCGTCCCCGGAATTACAACATAAGGTTACGATGCATCCAGAAAAAGAACAAAACAACCTTGGAAGGACCACGTATGACATCCCTAAAACGCTCAGAAATGTTCTCTGCGTTAACCCTTTTCTGAAACCACTGTTAGAAAGTTGCAGTAGCGAATGCTTCCAACTGGGCGGTAGTTAAATCCGGGTTAGAAGCATATGCTTCCTCTTCGAATGAACTGAAATAATAATAAAATGGTTTAATATATAAGTTGATTACGCTTATAAATTATATTATATGTGACATATAACAATCCATACTTGATGTATGATGATACTTCTGGCATATTTAGAAGCACATATATGGATACTATCTTCAAATCTTTGTCACTTAAGTAAGTTATCGTCTCATGGCCAAATGGTTTAGTCGGATATGTGAATACAACTAACTCATTATCTGCATGAGATTGGGGACCGATGACCTCATTCCTACTTAAACGGTTATGCTTCGTTGAGACAACATCGTCAAAATACAATGAGCAGAAGTTGACAAGCTCTTCCTCCGTATAGCGTTCGACAATAGAACCCTCAATATGAGCTTTGTTTTTCACTTTTTGCTTTAATCGACGCATATACCTACACATATTGAATTTAATATGATTATTATTATTAATATGAGTATATGCAATTTGTAGATTATATTACCTCTCAAAAGGATACATCCACCGATATTGCACCGGACCGCCAAGTTTAAGTTCATACGGTAGATGAATAGGCAGATGTTCCATCGAGTCAAAGAACCCTGGGAGGGAATATCATTTCGAGCTTGCAAATGGTAAGCACAATATTGTTCTCCATCTGCTCCACATCACTATACTTTATTACAGTTGAGCATAAATCCTGAAAGAAATTTGAAAGTTCGGTCAATGCATCCAACACTTTTCTGGGTAACATCTCACGAAATGCAATTGGCATCAACTTCTGCATAAATACATGACAATCGTGACTCTTGAACCCATTAATCTTCAGCTGCTCAACATTACTGCAACGAGATATGTTAGAAGCATATCCATCTGGGAGCTTCAACCCATTAACCCACTTGCACACGTCTTCAACTTGTTGCTTAGTAAGACAAAATTGAGCTTTAGGTTTTGAATTGTTAGCGCGAAGCCACAATTCCGGCCTGATGTTCAGTGCCTCTAAGTCTTTTCGGGCATTGTCATTGTCTTTTGTTTTACCACTCGCATCTAACACGGTGTAAAATAAATTCTCAAAAACATTCTTTTCTGTATACATGATATCAATACAATGACGGACTGAAAGTGTGACCCAGTACAGCAACTCAAACCATATGGGGACGTGTGTCCAATTATGAGTCTTCTCGTACCCAAATGCTCTCAGTTTACTGTGCCCCTTTCCTGGCAGTGGAAACGTCAACTCGTTCAGCCAGGTCAAGACCTCGTTGCCCGATAGTCTACCAACAACCCCCTTCTTTTCTGTCTTTCTGTTGAACTGTGCAGACATCTTTCTGTAATTATGATCAACAGGCAAGAATCTACGAGCTGTTCCAAAGAAACTACATTTTCGCCCATGCTGTAACTGATGACCTTGCACATCCCCCATACACACTGGACATGACAACTTCCCGTGAGTCGACCAACTACTAATCATCCCAAGAGCCGGAAAGTCAGTGATAGTCCACAACAAGGCTACCTTCATCAAAAAATTCTTGCCAATCGATTTATCATACGTCTGGACCCCCGTCTCCCATAGCATCTTTAGTTCATCGACTAACGGCCTGAGGTACACGTTTATGTCTTTTGTAGGACTCTTATCACCCGGTATGAGTAAAGTCAAGAACAAATACGGATCCCTCATGCACATTGACGGTGGAGGATTATAAGCTACCATTATGACTGACCAAACAGAGTAAGGCTGGCTAAAATTATTAAAAGGGCAAAAGCCATCCGTAGCCATGCCGAGCCTCACATTCCTGACTTCCTCCGTAAACAGTGGAAAATTTTCATCAAATTTCTTCCATTCATCTCCATCTGCAGAGTGTGTCAGTTGACCAGGCACGACGTCCCTTGTTCTATGCCAACTCATATGATGAGCCGTGTGAGACGACATGAATAGCTGTTGCAGCCTCGGCGCAAGAGGAAAATACCGTAGGATCTTCTTGGGCACATGTTTCTCCTTCCCCCCACGTTTTGTCACCTTGTACCGAGGTAAGTTACAGCACACTGCACTTTATCTCTATCTGTCCTATAGTATAACATGCAGTTCTGCTCACAAGCATCGATCTTCTGATACCCCATATTCAACCCCTTTACCATCTTCTTCACTTCGTAATAATTTGAGGGCAAAGTATGATCCTTGGGTAAGAACTCGCTGATAAGAGAGAGCAAAGCATTGAAACCTCTCTCACTGCAGTCATGCTCATTCTTGAAGTGTAAAAGCTTTGTAACTGCAGATAGCCTGGTGTGCTGATCATTTTCAGGATACAATGGGACCCCCGATTCAGATAGCATCTTGTAAAAGGAAGCAGCTGTATCATTTGGCTCTTGTCGAGCACTGTTTGAAGAATGATCGTTTTCAGTTCAATTTATATTGTTAGGCCCATAAGCATCCACTAACATTTCCACAACATCATAGTTATCGGCATTTGAATCACCGTGAACTGGTTGGTCTACTGAGCCGGTCAGTTCCCTCAACTCAGCTGATTCCCCATGATGGATCCCTACAGAATAGCCATCCACAAAACCACGAGAAAATAAGTCGAATTTAATCTTATCGACTTTCTTCCAGATCAAGTTTTTACACTTGACACACGGGCATCTCATCTTCCCGTTCGGATCATCAGCATGTTCTATGGCTTTGTCCAGAAAGTAGCACACCCCTTCACGGTAAGCTTCCACTAATCCCCTCCCATCAATGGGTATCCTACGATACATCCTGTAACGCCCCCGAAACTCGGGTACATCCTGTAACATCCTGTAACGTCACGGTACAACCCATGCAACATAGGCTTACTACAAATATGTAATTATAATAATATTACAACATATCCTCATCTAATCCCAGACATGAAGACCTTAAATAATACACTTATGATCAAGGTTGAATAAATACCATGATCCTTTACAATATCTCATGTGTGAACGCAAGGTTCAGATTCTGACTTTATCCAATCCCTGAATATCCGCAAGGTTATTCAATAACCAATACATTCGTTATAAAAAAAATGTCCTTTATACATCATTGGCATCCTTGTAGTTTACTATAACAAGTAACTAACATAATCACGTCTTAACTACTATAATGGATAACCTTTACTTTAACTCAAGGTTTACATAGTCAAATTCACGTACATCGTATACCGTCATCACAGCTAAATGATTTCAATAAAGGAATATTTAGCAACCTTCCTGTTTCCATGCGCCTCTAATCCATTATCATTATGATATCAAGATAATTGCATTGCATCGTAAATCTGTAAAAGTTTTATTTTTGCAAGAATGAGCACGACGGCTCAGCAAGAACTAACAGTTTTCACATTTCATACTTCACGTAACACATAAGCTTGCATTTTTATCCATGCATCATGATTCTCGTACTATGCATCTTAATCATGCATCATAAATCTTATGCAATTCATTTATATATATGCATCATGCATCTCATAGCATACCTCATGCATCTCACATTGTATGTTTACAATAATTCAAGTTCCACATTGAACAATACAGTCACATAATTGCACATTGTGCACACTTTAATCATGCTCGCAAATAATTCACACAACAGTAGAAGATTTAGCAATCAATTCATGTACATCAATACATTTAAACAAGTCAACAAGTTACTGAAAGAACTTGCCTTTAAGCGTTCCTTGCCAAATTATGATGGCTCGTCCTTCAAATATCCTACACAATTTATTTAACAATAAAATACCAATTAGCCACTAAAAAGGCTTCATATAATGGTTTACAATATAACAACTCTTATCTCATATTTTTCGCGCATTATAAATTAATAAACGCGATTAACTCTAAAACGTTACTTGGCGTCGCGTTGTTTGAAAACGTTACGACTCTTATCATCATCAATCCTTATTGGTTACATTAACCCCATCCCATATCTTATAATGTTCGTTTCATTTGAATCGAAACATTATTTAAGTTCATTAACACTTTACATGGCGTTTCGACGTTTATACGTCACACGCCTAATTCGCCTCTTTTCGACACGTTTAACATGCTCATACATTGGATTATAACACTCTATCATGTTTCATTATTATTAGAAACAAAATATTAAATAATGTTATACACACTTGTTACGGCGTTACGACGTTTGCATGTCCATATGCCACACTTGCCTATTCGAACGTCCAAGTGACACGCGATTACGTACGCTTAGCATGCCCACTCGAATTGTCTAATACTCAATGGTTAATATTAAGTATCATTATAATTCATAATAATCATGTTTTAGAACTTAGAACATCATTCAACATTGTCGGGAGCATTACGCGTGCTTACGCTCATGCCCGACATTCTCCGATTGCCTCCAAAAACACATCAGTCATACAAATGGTCAATTTGGGAATTGATCCCGACCTCAAATGGAAACACGTAAAGAACAAAAGTTGTAGGTCTACTCGTCCTCTTTTCGAATCATCTTGAATCAACTCAATCCGAGTTTGTATGAGAAAGTTATGTCCATTTTACTAAAGGACGTCGAAGCTGTTTGCACAGTCTCTTGTCCAGCGCCTTAGGCGCTCAAAATGGCCTATGAGCAGCGCCTAAAGCACTCTCTCATAGTAGCTGGACTCGTGTCCAACGCCTAGCCAGCGCCTTAGGCGCTCGGCCTAAGTCTCCAACCCGTTTTGCTTCCCGTAATGCTCTGTTTTGATGTTCTAGACCTATCTTACTTCCAACCACCATAACTCCCTCAATACACATAGGGCTACAACATATCAAAAATTCAGAGTTATCCATTAACATTAACATGGCCAAATCTTAGGCCAAAGTATCAACTCATGCTATATTTTCGTGTTCTTCGTGTTCTTTACAAAAATCATCACCAAATCTTTGTTTTAATTCCTTTTTACTCCATTCCAACTGGGTTAAACTCATAACCCATAGAAGTACAATATCATAATAACAAACGAATTAAACAAACACGAAATCATAGCTACAAGGTCCTCTAAATCGTCCAACAGTCCAAAGTCCATGTTTTGTCCATTATTCTTGCTCCATTAAGCCAAGGTACGGATTTGTTCCATTTTTGTTCCACTTTGATGTTATTAGTGTCTTATATAACCTCTTAACAACATATACAAGCATCCAACACAAACAAAAACAACAAGAATCGCTAGAAAATCATTCCACAAGCTTAAGAGCTCAAAAACTAAGAAAACTTGAAAAACTTAACAAGAAATCGAATGGAATGGATTTGATTGGTGTTTACCTCTGTAAATCCTTCCTAGATGTTAAGGAGCTCAGCTAGGCTTTGTTTTGGGGGTTCTCCTTGCTTGGATTCTCTTCTTCTTCCACCCGTGCCTTCTTCTTCTTCCTCCTTCCTTTTTCCGGCGACCTTCTTCTCTTTTTCTGGTGACCTCCGGCGATTTCTGCCTGCTTTCTTTTCTGCAGCTCTCTCTCTCTCTCTATATATCTGCTGAACTTAGCCAAGGAATGGAATGAGAGGGAATGAATTATTTGGGAGAAGTGGAGGAATTTTGGGAGAAAAATGGGAGTGGCTCAAGGTGGCCAAAATTTCCAACTTGCCGGCAAGCTCCCTCATCTCTCAATTCTAATTGGTCTAAAATAGGGGGTTGGTTTCCTCTTGGAGTAACAAGCCAAAATAAATACCCAAATACACCAAAATTATATCCGAAAACTCCCACTTTCGTACCAAAACTGGTAAATAACTCTACCCAAAATTAAAATGGGTACTCCCATAAAATATTGGGATGCATAAAAATAATTATTATGGGATTTGTCCAATTATTCAGAACACCCATATAATACATTTCGGATACGGATAAAATCATGTATTAGCTCAAATAAAATTTTCGACACTTGAAAAAAATTATTCGTACGCATACACGTATTTATGAAATTTATTAAAATCAAAAAAAGACACAAAAATATCATGGCGTGAATAGTGTCTCGGGAAACGTGCCCCACAAATAGTGATTTTGCGATTCTTCGCGAAATCAATTGCTCACTCCTACGGTTCAATAACGCATAAAAATTCATACATTGACATCATCCAGGTTATAAAATAACCTTTAAACATGTCACATAAAAAAATAATATTTAATCCATTTAATAATATTAATAAACCCAAATTACAAGGGTATTCACGATTCGCGATCGTTGCTCTTCACGATTAACTCCAATCATATACATCATCGCACATATATCTCGCCCATAATTCGAGTTAGCGTCTTTACAACAAATAACTCGTTCAATATTATTAACCATCAACTATTTATTTAATCCAATAAATAGTACTCTAGCGATATTTCTCGAAACCACCAAATTAGCTTATACGAACACTTTCATACTTACTAATCATCCTCTACACATAGTCTAGGTTATAATATAACCTTTAAACGCTTAACACATAATATTATTAATAAAAGTCTATTTTATTCAATAATATCCATAAGCTCGAATTACCAAGCTACCCACGACTCGCGATCGTTACAATAATTAACTATTAACTCACTCATTCTGAATCTATGTATATGTTTCACATTTATATATACATATTAAGCTCACCAAATAAATCACATAAATATATATAACACATATACATTCAAACTCGAATCATAATAAGAATTATTCTATATTAAATTCATACTATAATTATTCTCGAAAATCCGGGTTGTCACACATCCAACTCCGGTCGGCTGACATCTTTAACTGAACAAAAGACACATTTAGGTCAGTGATATTCATTCATGTGGTCCATGCATGAATTATATGTTCCTATTATCTCCACTCTATAGGGGTTAGGCTTCTATCCCGTTCCTAGATGCGTCTCCTCACTAGTGTCAACACGTTCAGGACGTTTCTACCTGTTTCAAGAAAATTTCGGCAGCACCTCCCCATGGTCTCCAAGTACACAAAATAGACTAAGATAAATTAGTCTAAGTATGCACTCGAAGAACATGTAGAGATAACTGTCGAAAAATCATCAAAATAATTAAAAACGTACTTAACTCATTGACACCGGCCTAAGTGAGAGATATAACATCCAGTCATAGTCCCAAACTGGGGACTATTCGACATTCACTCCTAATGAGCGAATGTCAAACGGGTTTCTAAGCTCCAAACTATACTACATGCGTATTATATATGCAGTTTACTGTAATTGTGGAAAACTAAGCAAATGCTACTTAGTTTATTTTTTCAATGATAAACTAAGTAAATGCTACTCAGTTGATGATAACTATTATTTGAATATGGAGATTATTATTCGCCATTCATTCATAATCGTCAAACGGGTATAGTACTACAAAGTATAGTACATGCATATATAAACGCTTTTTCAGTTTATTTTAATTGTGAAAAACTAAGCAAATGCTACTTAGTTTATTTCAATTATTTTATGTTAATTTAGTAAGCTATAATTTATTTTAATTTACTTTACTTTATTTTATTTATATTTTAAATTTTCTTTTATTTTGTTTTATTTTAGTTTGTATTATATTATATTATATTATTCCGGTCCTCCTACAGTTATTGGTGGAACTAAGTCAATGCTACTTAGTTTATTATATTATGTAGTAGTGGAACTAAGTAAATGCTACTTAGTTAAAGATAGTACGCATATTATATTATAATACTTTAAGTTAATTTATTTTAGTTTATTTCATTTGATGCATTTAATTTAATTTAATTTATTTTTTATTATATTATATTATTAATTTAATGTTTTACATTTAATTTAATTAATTAATTTTATTTTAATTAATTTATTTCAATTTACTTTAATTTATTTTATTTCTTTTTATTTTGTATTATATAATTTAATTTAATTAATTTACTTTAAATAAGTTATTTTATTTTATTTACTATTTTATTTTATTTTATTTTATTTATTTTGTATTATATTATATTATATTAATTAATTTACTTTGTTTTAATTTATTCCATTGATTTTATATGTTATTATATTATTTAATCTAATTTACTTTAGTTTAATTTCAGTTAATAATAACTTTTAATTTATTTTATTTTGTATTATATTATATTATATCATATTATTTAATTAAATTAATTAAATTTATTTTATGTTATTTGAATTTATTATTTTATATTATATTATCTAATAAAATAGTATTTAAAATAATTAAGTTTATATTATTATATTTTATTTATTAATGCAAAACTAAGTAAATGCTACTTAGTCATTTCAGTTTATTTTATTAGTAAGAAACTAAATAAATACTACTTAGTTTATTTCAATATTGGAAACTAATTAAATTACATAAATATTATAAAGTAGGGCCAACAGAATTTGATATTGAACAATTCTGACAGAAATTCCGTCAGGAATTCCGTCGGAAATAACAAATATAACAAGTAATCAATATTTGACAGTCCCAAAATCAGTTAGACAGTCCCAAAATCAGTGGCAAATTTGAAGCAAATTCTAACATGAAGTACTGCATATTCAGTCCCAAATCAATTCATAAAACACATATTCATGCAGTCCCAAATTGAACAATTTCAATCAACTAATTAACTTAAATATATACTACAAATATATACTGCATATATATTTGAAAATTCATACTGCATATACGAAAAATCATACTGTATATTTAGTTCCAAATCAATTCATAAAACACATATTCAGTCCCAAATTGAAAATTTTCAATCAACTAATTAACTTAAATATATACTACAAATATATACTGTAAAACGAAAATTCAGTCCCAAATTAAGCTACAAATATATACTGTAAATCCCACTAACATGACTAATGAAGAATTAAATTAAAGGATCACCCAAGCCTTAGTTAATAACCACCACTACGCCGCCACTGACTCCCACCCACCACCGCACCACCGAGGTCCCACGTACGGGAGGGAGGAAGAAGAGCAGAAGGAGGAGGTCGGAGGAGGAGGCGGTGAGGTTGAGAGAGAGAGAGAGCATAAGGTCGCGGCGGCTGGGGGAGCTGATATGTTTTAATTAGGGTTAAAACTTATTTCGACGGAATATCCGTCAGAAATAAGTCCGTCGACATTACCATATTTTTGACGGAATTTCCGTCGATACTAATTCTATTCCGCCGAAATTAGGTTTGGCGCTGGCGGGAAAGTTGACGCTAAAGGGGAGCTCTTATTTCTAACGAAATTCCGTCGAGATTGACTTATTATCGAGGGAATTATTTCCGAGGGAATATATTCCCTCGGAAATACAATACTTTCGATGAAAATTAGTCCGTCGGAAATAATTCTGTCGGAATTGATACCTTTTCTTGTAGTTCATGTCCTCATCTAATCACAGATACGAAGACCTTTACTAATACATCATCTAGTATATATATAACATCATTAAAATCAAATCATACAACATAATCTTTAGTCCTTCTAATCTAGCAGTTACTAACTCTTATCTTCTTCTTACTATCTGGTCCTTCGGTTCTAGCTGCAAAATTAGAATTTTTGCAAGAATGAGCATTTAATTGCCCAACAAGTATAAGCAGTTGAATAAACAACACCATAGGAGTAAAATAACATCTGACTGAAATCTTCAACAATTAAACAATAATTGTGAAGTCATGCGAATAAACAGGAATAATTAAATTCCTTATCATCTACCATTGCTAACATCATCATCACTATCACCATATTTAAAAACAATTAACATCAACCTGATTCTCATCATAGTTCTTGATTTCCAGGACTTAACATATTAAACAGTTCAATTAAAGACTATTTCTTTGAGTTGCACCTAAGTGCGAATATTGTTCTAGCACGTTAATATTTATAATCGCCATCACATCATTGCACGGGGTGCAAATCATGACCACATCTACTTACAACAATACATTATTGCACGAAATGCAATTTATACCATCAATTGCCCAATTATTTGACAAGGCATCATCATTTAATCACAATTCAAGAATTATTACAATTCACATCTACATTAATAAGACTTCCGAATGGAATAACTCATCTCATCTTGTCTTGTGAATTTCATGTAACTAATGAAATTCCAACATCAGAATATACATACCTTTGCAATTTAGCATAACTTGAACATCTAGTATAATTATTAAAGAAATTGCACACGTTTAGCATCCACACAATATATATAGACATTGCGTAACTTGAACTTTACATCACATAGCCTTCATAAGATTATCATATGAAGTTAGAAAACTTGATCGAATGTAAATATTGAGTAAGTTAGGATTTGTAAAATTTCATTTGGATTAAAAGGGTTCTTAGAGTGATTACCACTTAGTTTTGAGTTTCTTTCTTCTCTCTTCAAGCTTCTTTGCTCACTTGGCTTCTAAGTTTCTTCATCTACTCCTCTCTTGGAGCTGCCGTGGCCTTCCTCCTCTTTTGCTCCAAGTTCAGCCGAAATTGTGGAGTGAAATGGGGGAGTATACTTGCCCCCTCTTTTATATCTAACAAGCTTGGTCAATATTATTTTAATCCCTCTTGATTTGTGGTTAGGATTGAGCCAAGACTTACTATTCTTTTGCTAACACAAATCCAACACATGCTATATATATAGAGGAATGATCCATAACATGTATTTGCTATGGATCCTTATAGAGCATAAACTATCTATACCATTGAAAACAAAAAGAAATGGCCAGGATTATAAACTGAAAAATCGACGTCCGCTACTATTAATAGTGGACGGTTAAAAAAACACTTAGTGTCCGCAACTATTAGTAGTGGATGCCAATCAGAATAAGAGTTTGACTTTACCAATAAATGTTACCAATAAATGTTTAGAGTTTATTAACCAGAGTTTAGGATTTATAAATTAGGGTTTATGGTTTATTAACCAGTGTTTAGGATTTATTAACCATGGTTTAGGGTTTATTAACCTTATTACCCATATAGTTAATAAACCCTAGTTAATAAATCATAAACCCTAGTTAATAAACCCTAAACCCTGATTAATAAATCATAAACCCTAGTTAATAAACTCGAAACCCTAGTTAATAAACCCTAAACATTTATTGGTTAAGCCAAACCCTTATTCTGATTTGTGTCCGCTACTATTAGTAGCGGATGGTATTTATTTTTTTTACCGTCCGCTACTAATTGTATCGGACGTCGATTTTTAGTTTCTAATCCTAGTTGTTATTTCTTGTTTTCAATGGTATAGATGGTGTATATGCCCTATAAGGATCTATAGAAAATATATGTTATGGATCATTACCCGTATATATATATATATATATATATATATATATATATATATATATATATATATATATATATATATATATACACACACACACACACACACACACACACACACTGGGTATGGCAACCCACATGGCCCGACAACCCCATGTTTATCTTCCAAATATTTTTTTTCTTTCATTTGTTTATTCCTTTTTCTTTTCTTTTTTTCACTTTTGACTCTTTTTTTGAAATATGTATAACTTTAACAAATATTTTAAATGTATTAGGATATAAAATTAAACTTTATTAATATTTCCATTTACATTCTTGATTAGGGTTTCAGAATATTACAATTACTTCGCATATACTCCTTCCGTTATACATTATAAGATCATGGTTGACTTTCGAAAGCCAATTTAAAATATTTTCAAATTCGAAATTGATAATGATTCACTAAAAATTATGAAACAATAAATCTTGCAGTCAGTAATAATTTGTAGATAATTTATAATATTCATTAGTGTATTAACTAAAATTAAATATATTTATGTCAATTTTTAGTTCAATAATGTCTTAAGTGACTTTAAAAAATCAATAATGATCTTGTATTTCTGAATGAAGGTAGTATTATAATCTATTTACACCAAAGGAGATCGTGGCTTAAAATTCACTACTCCCTCTGTCCCAGGTTAAAAGTCTTTATTACTATTTTGGGTAGTCCCAAGTTAAATGTATACTTCCCTTAAATAATCAATTTTTTACAATAATTTTTCTATAATACCCTTAGTATTAATTGTTCCCCATTTTCATTGTCTATACATATTTATAAAGCATTATTGATAATGCACAAAAAACTATGCAATGAGAAGATAGAATGACTTTTTGACATAACTCAAATACTTAGAGTTTGAAGTATTATTAATGCATTAATGGAATTGATTCCAATGAGAAATAGTACATTTTTAAAGTAATTAATAAAGTACTGTTATGATAAATTAGTTTTAAATATGGACAATCTTGTCATTTTATTCTATTTCTTAATATGCTGAAAAAGTCAACTAGGACTTTTATTCTAGGACGGAGGGAGTAATATTTAGACACACACTAATATGCATGCATAAAATTAATGTGAAATTATATCTAGTAAAAGTCAAAATTTGCAAGAATACTGAAGAATAGGAGTTAAAACTACTTAGAGATGTTAAACAAATAAATATAGAGAAAAATAAGAAAGTGGATAGATAATGGACAATTACTAAAAGAGAGTATTTAAATTAAGGTAAGAGCCATGAAATTAAAATTTTTATGTTCAAAAGTAGGATATAATTGGAATTTAAAGGGTGAAGACCATAAGAATTCAAGTGTAACGACCCCAAAATCAGGACAATTTCTATTCCCGACTTTGATCGTTAACAATCAATCACATTCTAACTTTACATCATTAATCAATGATATAATAAATAAAAATGCGGATAAATTTAAATCTTTTATAACTTTCTTTCATATTCTGAATTTGCATTACAATTCAGCATTATACTTACAATCAATACCCATATAGATAATAAAACTTAGTTGTTTAAATGTTTTCTCAGTTTCAGAATTTCCAACCTTTACAATTCATTCTTATATCTCAAAATCGTATATATTATAATTCGTCCTTTGTGAATATAAAATTCAACTTTTAATATCTGAGTCATTCATATATATGTTTCGTTATAATCTAGCAACTAAGTGTATGATAACTGGATTCCCAAATAGTATACTATACTCACAACATACATTATCCTTTGAATAATATACACCCATCACGTAACTTAACTTTACAATAACAGATGTAAAGCCTAACTCTCAGTTTCAAAATGAATGCCTGTTATTCGGAAACTTTGATATTATTACAACTTACTTCTGTTTTGACACAATAAGTCATCATGACTTAGCACATAATTAAATAGGAAAAATAATAGTTTATTGTTTTCTATTCGCACTTCAATGTTACAGCCGTGTTCTTCAGAAACGTCTTCATTTAACTGCAAATAAAAGTTATTTGCAAGAATGAACACGACGACCCAGCAAGTCTTACAGTTTACACCTTTCATGCTTCACATATCATAAATACTTGCATTTTAATCATGCATTAGGCATCTTGTGCGGTGCACTTTATACATGTGTTACGCATCTCAAGTTGTGCAGTTTAAACATGCCTCTCAGTTCGCATAGATAACATTTAATACTTCACAGTAAAACATGTTTCGCATGTTATCAAACTCATCAAGTTCACATAACGCAACAAGTTTCATCATTTATCACATATCAATGGTTCAACATCTCAATATAGCACATTTTCACATAGCAACATGTTCACGAAGTACTGGAAGAACTTGCCTTTGATTGCATAAATCGATATACGCTTATCAAGCATTCATCATGTAATCTCATTTGTTGGTTTACCTTGTCCGATCTCTAATATCTTTGTATAATCTTTTGTTCTGCAGTTTTTATGTGTAATGACACTTGAATCTAGCTTTGATACCAAGAATAACTTTCAATTCAGCTGCAACTTTGATTCCTTGAAGCCTTAATTGCTTTCAACCGAATCAATGAGACTTTAGAGAGTAATGGAATTGATTTGAGCCGAATGGGAGATACATATATTTGACAATTTGGAGAGAGAGAAAAAAAAATGGAATGGGACGGACAAGCTTAAGGAATGAGAATAGCAGAGATCACAACTCCTACTTGACTTCTCTCAGTTATCAATTAAACACTAAGGACCCTTATTACACAATTCATTAACAGCTCATGCTTGTTATGAATTAGTGTCATTTTAATACTACAAATGCTACCACCTCATGCCTGATTTACTTATGACTCAGCCATGTTAAAGGCTTAACAAAATAGGCACCATCCACGTATATATATTAATCCCTGAACTCTATGTTCTTCATATATATATAGATATATATATATATATATATAGAGAGAGAGAGAGAGAGTACGGTTCTAGAAAGGACCGGTCCGTTAACGGACCGGCTATAGCGACGATTTTTTTCGTTGCTATAGGTCTATGGCGATGGCACACATATATGGGCCGTCGCCATAGACCTATAGCGACGGAAAAAACCGTTGCTATAGCCGGTCCGTCGGAAAGTGTCGCTATATATATATCATATAATTACTTAAATACCCATATTATTATTAACTTACTTTTTAAATTCCTACAATATTCCCACTTAACTATCTTAGCTTCCAACAAAATGGTTTAATGTTATTTACAACATAATGCCTCATATTACAATATATTATATATTACATTACATAAATATACAATATATAATATATAATATTCACCACACATATATTATTTCATTATCATACTATCTCATTATATACATAAAGCATAACTTGCATTATATTTACAATACTTCCAATATTTCCATGTACATTAATATCTGTATTATTATTACATATATCTCAATTAGAATGAACTAATTATTTAAAATGTATAATATAAATCATTTCACTAATTATGAAGTTAAATTCATAATTTTAAAATAAACTCTTGTAATAGAACGAATTAATTATTTAAATAATTAATAATATCCCATTAACTATTTAGATAGCTCAATTAAGCTTTATAATTAAATTTTCTTACTTCTTTCCATAAATTGTTTTTAAACAATTCATTTAACAACATTAAGCCATCCTCACTTAATCGAATAAATGTCTTTATTCTAAAATAAATATATTAATTTCCTCATTTCTTATTTTAAATTCACATCCATTTGGTATAATATAATAAATATTATACCATTATATGTTACATTATAGTAACAAAATTTTCATTATCAACTAATTACCTCTTCCCATATATTAAGCCAATACATACATATATTTCATATAATATATATTACAAATATATATTACATACCCCTCCGTACTTATCGCTTGATAAATTTTGTATATTATATATACATAATATATAGACATTAATATTACACCAAAAATCTTTTCCATAAAAATGGAAGCTATACATTAAATAAAATAATTTATTTAATGCGATAATTTTACCATATTAAAATAATTTAATATCATAAATAATTTTAATACACCTTATTTAATGTATATTCTAATTCGGTATACATAACTTTAATTATTTCTTTCTTATTTATAAATTGTTTTTAACAATTTATTTACGTTCAGTAAATATATATTAATATATTTACCACATCACATGCATACACATATTACACTGCATATGTTCAGATAGGCAGTATAATATTAAAATAATAATTTAATTATAAATTATTCTAATTTACTTATTAATGAATACAATAATTTTGTATCCTTTAATTATCTCTTTCCCTTTAATAAATTATTTTTCACAATTTACTTTTGACCAAAACAAATATATAAAAATATATTTGCTCATTTCTTTTTCCCCTCTATTAAATTGTTTTCACAAATTAATAATAAATATTTAATATATTTATTATTTACAAACTATCACATTGCACAACACATATTTTTACTTATGCAATCCTATTCACATAACATATCGCATAATAAGAATTTTATATATTTAAATTGTTATTATAATATATTCCGATAACTCGGATCGTCACATTTGCTCTCCCTTAAATAATATAATATAATATAGATAATGGACATGAATTAAATTGTGTGACTATTAAATCCATTTTAACGCTTGTTGGAAAAATTAAAGAAAAGGAAATTTTAGAAGGAATTATAATATATATATATAATTATATATATATATATATATATATATATATATATATATATATATTAATATCAACTCCCGGGAATTGATATATATTTTTTACTACTCAATTGAGAGGGACATTGTGCAACTATCACTTTTGCTTGTGGAAATATCAATTTTCGAAAATTGATATTTCCACAAATAAAATTTGATATTTTTACAAGATCTATCTCACATGAGTGTGGGACCCATTTATTATCAATTTCCAAAAATATACATAACATAATATAGATAATTAACATGAATTAAATTGTGTGACTATTAAATCTTGTTGGGAAAAATAAAGAAAAGAAAATTTTAGAAGGAATATTTTTTTTAAAAAAAAATAAAGAGAAGGATACAGGCGGACGGAGATAACAATATTTGCTAACCCTATATATATAAGTTCATTTGCTAACCCTAAGCCACCTCAAACCAACAAAGAGAGATGTTGAGCGGCGGTAATAGCGGAGGTGCAGAAGAAGAGAATGATGAAGATGGTGAGCGTAATCAGGTTAGGTTCTTAATTGTTCTGTTCTCAAGTTCTCCTGATTGGGGTTTACAATTTTTTAGGGTTTTAGATTTTATCTTAGATATAGTTTCAAATTTTAGATTTACCTCCTTCAATTCTGGGAGTTGTTTATACGTTTCAGATAATTGGTGGAGTTTATCTGTTGCACAAGGGGGCTAGGAAGAGTTTTGATAACATGTATAAATATTTTTATGGTCTCTCATTTCATATAGATGCTAATCTTTTGGCTTGTAAACATTTCTTGTAATTAAATCCTCATTCCAAACAGTTCAGAATGTGCGGTCCATTTTGAGAGTAGATAAATAAGCTCTATTTATATAAAAGAAAGTTGTATTAATATTTGTTTTACAAATATTATACAATTGTACGTCTTGCTATACAAATGCATTCAAATGGACTGCTCAATTTTTGAACTGTCTCGGATCCAAATGCCCAATAACAATACCGTTTTTAGGGTTCGATCCCCTTGGTAGCTTTTTGTTTATTATGATATAGTACTTGCAAAACACAAAAGGCTTTAGTTTTTAAAAGCAAGTAAACTACTTATTTATTTCTTAGATTTTGTAATTGATGATGGTACTAAATTACTAGCACTACATATCCCACTATATATAAAATAAGAGTAATGTTAGAGGTATGAAATTTTTGGTTTCAAATAGTATGGTATTGAATATTTTAATAATTGCGTAACCAATCACATGAGATTTACCCAACTAATGTTATGGTGACACATCATTTGAGACACTTTTTGAGATTAAAAATTTGAGACCCCTAATATTAAGCATAACAACACAAAGACATCTTTTTTTTGTTTAAGTTACATATGGGGTTTTTTTATCTTCCTTGTTTTCAGTTTGGAGAAAAAAGCTATTAAAAAGGGTATTGAAACACAACATGGGCACACACCTTTTCATTATTTATACTAAAATAATATGGTATTTGTTTATCAAACAGGCTCACTTAATTAAATCGGTCGTTGTTCATGACATTTCAGTAACAAATCGAAGTTATTCAGCTGGGGAGAGGTGAGTTGCTAGTTTTACTTGACAATACTTTGTATTGATGCATTTTATTGCATAAAACTTTGTAGTCAACTGATTAGGATAGCTAAAAACCTAGCAGATCCATATATATTTGGCTAGCAATTGATCTCACTTGATTCATCCGTAATTGAACGTTCGTTTGTGCTAGAATGTAGGCGTAGTATATTTTCATTAATGATTTGGATAATTAATTAATCATCTTTTGATCGAAATTACTCCAGAATTAATTAATTAACTACATTTGTTGTTTGTAAAAACTGATAATGTTATTCTTTGTATGTTTATTTTTTTATGGTGATGCTAGGGGTTTCAGAATTTTGGTTTAAAAAAGTGTCTCAAATGATGTGTCACCATAACATTGGTTGGGTAAATCTCGTGTGATTGGATATGTCATAAATTGTCACTAAAATATTCAATGTCCTGTCATTTGATGAGACCCTTTTGAAATAAAAAAATTTGAGACCCTAGCATTACTAATTTTTTTAAGATCCTCAATTTCTATAACAAACCAATTTACCTAAAAATATAGAAGTAGCTAGTAAGAACAAAGGATTTCAATTAATAATGAGGATAGCCCATTCATGAGCTTATCTGCATTGAAAATTGATAGATCCTTTTGCAACAATTGTTAAATAAAATCTCTCTCCTTATTTTGTAAATTCCTGAACTAATACTCTCTCTCTCTCTCTCTATATATATATATATTCTCTCAATCTATCTTGCAGGCTACACCAAAACAAATTAGAGAAAGGATGCAAGTAGATGACCTTACCAATGTTGAAGTCAAAAGCCATCTACAGGTTAAATTTTGAAATACATACTCTCCCAATTCACCTTGCCATTTTCAGTATAATTAATTAATTGCCTCGTATTCTTATTACTTTTTTTAATTGAAAATTTTGCAATTTACAGAAGTACAGACTTCATATAAGAAAACTACGCCTACATTGTAGCATGTATATATATTTGGCTAGCAATTGATCTCATTTTAGGTTCAATTGTGCATTGCAAGAGTTCGTCTGATATCAGAATTAACTTATGGGACAAAATACAATGGCAGAGAATATGCCCAATGCATCTATTGAGGCCGCGTCCTCTTTTGGCCCAGAGGATAATAAATGCCTCTTTTAGTTCTTCCCTAAAAATTAAATATTGAAGAGTTTTGTGTATTAACTGTATTATCCCGGATATTTATAATGAAAATATAAGTAAAAATGTAATTTATTTAATAAAGCTAATTTTATTTTGTAACACATTTAAAATATGTGTTAAAGTAAGTGATATTTTGGAATGGAAGGCAAAGGTAATGTGAATGTAACAGAAACATAAATGGAAACTAATTTCATAACCTAATATATATATATATAATACTAGAAACTGACAATACTTCTAAAAGAAAAAGAAAAGAAATCAAAAGGTCAAATGGATAATTAATTGGATAATGCAAGGAAAAAAACTAAAAAAAACTAAAAATAAAAATTGAGGGGATAAAATCCCCATGTGACCGGATATGTAAGGAGAAGGGAGGCCTTGTTGGCCATTTAGCAATTTGTGACTCAAATTGGAGAGAATAAGAAGAGGGAGTGGTGGCCTAATTTGGAACCAATCAACTAAAGTTGGTATAAATAAGAAAAACCAAGCCAAAAAGCAAAACCAAACACACATATTTACTACATATCTCAGCTGATCAAATGAGAGGAGAGGGAGAGAGCTAGCAAGGAAGGAAAAAGAGAAGAGAAACTTGGAAGTTCAAAGCAAAGAAGCAAAAACTAAGAAAAGTAAATCTAAATCATGTTTTAAATCATAAAAATGCTTGAAATTGTTTTTCTAAGTTTGAAACACTTACCATGCTAAGGTAATATGTGTATGTATCTAATGATTCATGATCATAGAAATCAAAGAAAGAACCAAAACTATGAAAGAAGTAAAGAAAGAAAAGTACAATTAGACTAGGTAAACCTAATTTCTGCCCTATTTTTAGTAAAATCCATAACTCTCAAATCATAAATAGTTAGAGCATAATATTGTAGTATGTTGTAGTTCTGGAAGTCTACTACATTATGTAAACATTTAAGAAGCAAATTCCTTATGGATATTTTATTATAATTTTTGCAAGAAGGTTGGGTAAATGGCCAAAGTGCTCTGTTTTAGGGTTGTTTTGGAGTTTGAGAGCATGGTTGGCTCTGAACTTCTGGCAGATGATACCTTATGGTATAGGGGAGGTGTTGTCCAAAATTAATCTCCAACGGAGTTGTAGAGAATTAATTATGATAAACAGTTTTGGGAATTAAAATTTTAACAACAACATAATTTGGTCACTGTAAAGGATCTGAGGCTGAACTTTAACCCTAAACTCCCTAAAATGGTGAGAAGACACTGTCCAAAATTTAGAATTTTTGAAGTTAATCTCGAATCATGAAAATTGTTGCAATATTGGAAAAAATGGCGCTAAAATAAATACTAAAAATGATCAGAAAAATCTTGAAAGATTAATTAAAGAACATCCTTAATATATTTATGTACCTCTGGTAAAAAGGGTTTTGCAAAATAAAGTCCCTAAGAGGTTTCGATGGAAGAAATGAGGTTTGAATTATGACGAAAAGTCATCTTTAAATAGGCTAAAAATGCATCATAAAATTTTATTGATGAAAGTAAGTTAAAACTGGGTCGGGGGGGGGGGGGCTTGAAATTTCAGAAAAATAATGTTTGTAATATCAGAATACAAAAATGGATAGAAAGTTGCCTTTAAAATAAGTTTAAATGGAGTAAATAATGTTAACATATGGTTACAGAAGGTAAACGGTAAAGTTAATATTGTTATGAGGGAAATAATATGTTAATGTCCCATAATGTTGTAGGTAACTCAAAAGTAAGTATGCGAGAAGGATACGAGATTTAATTGCTAAACTCTATCAATGAACTATTCATGTTTGAATGATTATTCTTGAAGCGTTTGAATTTCTATAAATTCTTTAGAGATAAGTTAAATGCTCCAAACCTAATTTTTCTTAGTGCAAATTCTTGATGATATTAACTAAGATGAACAACCCTATTATATTGGGGAGTGTCAGGTGAGCCGACCATTTACCGTTGAAGTACGATGCAAATGTGTTACGTAAGTGCAGCCTGGTTGATCTATTGCACACTATAATATTTTGTGGAGAGTTCGCAATTTTTGTGATTGTTGAACATGTTTGAGAGTTCTCGGTCTTTGATTGACGAACATTATAATCAGTTATTGGTCCATACGACCACTCAGTTATCTCTCTAAAGATAGTGAGATCCTTGTGAATAATGATATGATGAAATTTCATAGACTTTGAAATCCAAAAGTGGATCTTTTGTTTGTTGATTCTGAGTATTTCAATATTTCAGAAATTCTAAAATTCTTTTTGAATCATTAGTTTTAATGTTAACTGTTATGCTAATTCAGTTGCTCAGATTTATACTTGTACATGTATTCTAAATTCTTTTAAACTTGCTAAGCAAATTTGTTGCTCACTTTTGCATTCTATTTAAATTTTCAGATAAGACAGAAGAATTGAAAAGAACCCGAGTTAAAGATAAAGAGAAGGGAGTAGTTAAGTCTGAAGAATAAATAATTTTGATATAATAGATTATTGTTGTTATGTTAATCTTTGTAATATTGTAAGATCAGTTATGATGTAATTAAGTATCAAATTGTGTAAGGGGCAAATATGTGGAGATATGTATTTTTCCTTTATGGATAATTTATTGTAAATTAGTCTAGTTTGTGTTATAGACATGCGTTGTGAATGTTAGGTTTAAGACTTGGGCAAAAGTGAATGGATGTATTTATTAATTTTAAGGAGACATTTATTGAATGTATGATCAGAAATTTATGTTTATATCATAAGCAGGTGAGATGTATGTGGTTGTATAGTAAACACCAAATCTGTTGTAGCGAGTACAAGGATTTGAGGGTGTCACGTTAACAAACACTTGGCTGATTTTCTTGATTCACAAGAAGATTGTTAAGGATTTCAGTGAAGAACTAAAAGGTGATTCATGGAAGAAGGATGTTACTTCTGTATAAGATTAAGATGATTATTGTTCATTTGAGGATTTACTGTGATATTATACGTTAGGCTTATCTTTGCTTCAACAGTTTTAATTTTATTTTGGTAATAGTAGTTGTTAATCAAGGAAGAAACGGATTCATGTGTATTTGTGTTTGTAATCAATGAAGAAGATTATTTTTTTTAGTGCAACATTTGTAATCGATTGTTTAGGCTAGCTAGTTTTTCATGGAGTTCGAAATTGTCTAATAAATTAATGTTAAATTACTTTTTTGTTAATTTTTTTCCCTTAAAACCCATATTTAAGGATGTGAGCCTAATTACGATTTCTCATAATTAAATACACTATCAATTTTTACTTTATACAATTAGTTTTTTATTTTATTTTTTCTAAGAAATTCCCATTTAAGGATGTATCACAAGTAATATAAAAGACACAATACACAATCAGTATGTCAAATTTTATAAAGTGATGACTTGTTTTGCTTTGTTTTTCTATTTGAAATCTGTATTTTGAATGCAATAATCTATATTATTAAGGGAGAGCAATATGGACGGTTATTTTTTTGGACTCTTGGTCTCTCGTATTGTTTTTACTTTTTGTATCCTATTTTTTGAATCCACTCTCATAATTCATAGTTTCCTAATTTTTCTCGCTCACTAAATTGTGTTTCTTTTTTTTTTTTTAAACATTTGTACACACAATTGTATGTGCCATGTAACTAGTGTCAATAAATTCACAATAACAGCGAGACTCAAAGAAGCGTAGGCATCATAGACAATAAAAGTTATTTTCAAAAGCTAATTAGTTAAATCAACAAGATTTTTATGGGTTAAATTTGTATCTTTGTGTCTTATCCATCCCACTACTGTTTATGGAGGTAATCTTTTGCTTTTGTATTATCTAAATACAAAAGCCTTGTAAACTTTATTATTTATATGAGAATAAATTATATAAGAACTACCTATAAGTTTATTGTTTTACACCATTCATATTCAATAAGTTGTAGAATCTTGATTAGTACTAACACCTTATAAATACTCTGCTCCTACCTTCCTAAATATGATAGTAGTATCCATAACTTAACTATCATTCATTAAGAGGAAACAAAAAGATTTACATTACCAAATAGACCCCCAAACTGAAATAAACCTCCCATATAGAATAAACAAAAAAAAATAACCTACAAACCCATACACTCCCCAATATGACAAATGTTGTAATACAATAATATATAACGTACCCCTATTACATACCAACGATTCAATACTCAAACAAACAACCCACAATTTTCACATAACTCCCACTTAAAAAAACTCTTAACAAACACCACCTCCATACCACCACCCCAATAAACAACTCTCATTAACTCATGTAAAAATCCATACCCACATACCCCCCTCAAAATTACAAAACCCTCCTAAATCCACCAAAAAAAACACACCACCCAAACAAACACCAAAACACACTACCACTCAACACGCAAGTATGAAGGAATGCGTGACAGGAAAATAATGTGAATATGTAATTGTAGTATATTTATTTATATATGTATCAAATAAAATTTATATTAAAAGAATAGTTGAAATTTCACCATTATATTTGTAACTAAATTAATTTTTCTATTAAAAGCAATTGAATATTATATAAAAAAATAGAAATACTATATTCATTAAATCATAAAGTCATATTTTAGTAAATGAAATAATTAAAAACATGAATATTACTTAATAATATGAAATTGAAACGATTAGACAAAAACATAACCTTTATTATTATGAATATTTACCAGATCCAAACACCACACACCACCCAAATCCACTTTACAACATTACTAAAACCCTACAACATAAGACCAACACAAACCCTTCAAACTAAACACACAATTCACACCTCCACCACCTCCAACAAAACAACATAACCCAATCCACACCAACATAAATCAACACAAAATTTACATATTCCTACACTACATTCAAACTAAAATAAACACAACATCACACTACACAAACCCACCCTTCACATACAAAATACACAACAATACGAAACCACCCACCACCACCCCCCCCAC
Organism: Aralia elata; assembly: GCA_034770075.1. NCBI lineage: Eukaryota > Viridiplantae > Streptophyta > Magnoliopsida > Apiales > Araliaceae > Aralia > Aralia elata. Next base: position 24,757,030 of record CM068382.1, read on the forward strand.
ACCCATACATCCCACACACACACACCCACTTTTCCACAAACCCCACACTTATCCCAACATACATCATAATCCCCCACCAGATCTCATTATGTGTGTTCCTACCACCAGAATCCCTCCCCCCCCCCCCCCCCCCCCCCCCCCCCAGCCCCCCCCCCCACCCCCCCCTCCCACCAAACAAAAACCTAACACCAACCACAAAACAAACACACAGCCCCACCCAATGTTGTCCAAAACATGTTATTCCTAAAATGTGTTCATAAATATGCTATCGTACCCAAAAAACCCCCCACCAAAAAATACTTCAACCTTTAACCCAACAATCAACCCCCCACTCACATATAATTCCCCTCCACCAACCCCATCATATCAACTATATGAACCCCAAAAAACACACCCTTGTCTTTCACTATGTGTATATATATTTAAAAGAATTTGACTAAATATCCCAAATACCCAACTACCCCCACTATACCCACACCCTTCGTTACAAACCCCATGAACACCAATCCTCCATCTGCCTCCAAATCTTACTCCACTCATCCATTCACCATTCAATTCCTCCCCTCCCACCCCTCACACACTCCCCCACCAACCCCCCCCCCTAAAAAAAAAACTCTCCCAAACCCACCCAAATAATCACCACCCCCCCCCCCCCCCCCACCCCACCTACCCCTCCTCACACCTCACCCCACCCCCATACCCCTTACACCCCCCCCCCTACTACCAAACCTCCCTCACCAAAAATAACACCACACAACCCCCCCCCTCCTACACAACAAAAAACTATAATATCCACCCCCCCCATCACACCCCCCCAATCCAATCCTCACCCCCCCCCCTCAACCCCCCCCCCCTCCCAAACCCCCTATACCCACCCTTATATCCCCACCCCCATACTCTTCCACCCAACCATAACATCCCCCCACCCACCATATACCCCCCCCCCCCCCCCCATAAACCCTTATCCCTCCCCCCCTCCCCCCCCAATACCCATCACTGATTTCAGAATGTAAAACTCACCCCCCCATTCCCCCCCCCCCCCCCCCCACCTACTCCCCCCCCCCCCCCCTCACCTCCGCGGCTCATAGCATGTCTAGAATCTGTCAGCCTGTCATGCCACGCTCAACGACCTTGATCGATCATGCACGTTGTACCTTTCTGGAAACCCAGAAAATTTTCTAAGTTAACAACATGGTCTGCCAGCCAAATGTCAGAGGCCATCTTGATCTGTTAATGGTTTGATATGTTTAAAGCTTTGTATGCCATTCAAAAACACTCACCACCCATAGAATGTCCATATTGCCCTTTATTAACGCTCAAGTAGCCTCCTCGACATGGACTGGGCTGTTCTTGGTGTTCTTCATGAA